>CM051695.1:2527500-2680000 GCA_028022725.1 Lycodopsis pacificus
TTTGCCGTAGACCAGCCCCGGATCTTGCAAGCAGAAGCCAAGTCGTTTCCCCATATGCTATGAAATCGGACCAGTAGTAGCCACAGCCATCACGTGAGGCCGCGGATGGCCCAGCAAGTCCATCCCTTAAACTCCTGACAACCTAGCAGTCGGTTACCCAAGCATCAAATGACGCTGCGACACCCGTCCGCAGGGCGCGTCCTTGATGCAGCTCACGTCTGGGCCACCGCAATGCCATGGCTTCTCGTTCCCATTCCAGAAGTTCAGCCCTCCTGCAGACACCCGTCCAAACATCGGTGCGGCCATATCCAATGCCGTCTTTAACCCCACAAACCCTCCTCGATCTTGCCGACCAGCGCACGGGCATTTTGGGGGTCTGCAAGGCCCGGGAGCCGCAGTGGACCCTCAACCTAGCCTTTCCCCAAACCGCTTCACCTAGGCTACCCTCCACCAACCATCCTTAAACACTCCGACCGACCAAGTCGCCGGCCGAGGTGGGGCCCTAAGCTAGTGAAATTAGCATAAAGTGTGCCTGTCTGTAAAGGGAAGATGCGTGTGTACCCATAGAACCCATTTTCATTCAAATATCGTGAGGTCAAGGGACCCCTCTGAATATGGCCGTGCCAGTCATTCCCTCGCCTACATTTTGAGTGTTATTTGGCCTTCTTTACGACAAGCTAGCATGGTTGGTACCAATGGATAGATCTACTCAAATATACTAAATCAGCTATTCTTTCTCCTTTTTTTGTAGATGTCATTTCTCCTACACACTTCAACCCATACTTCAGGCGGCTGATGTTTGATGTGTCTTCCATGGAAAAGAACGCCTCCAACCTTGTGAAGGCTGAACTTCGGATCTTCCGTCTTCAAAACCATGGGGCCAGAGTGTCTGAGCAGCGCATCGAACTCTACCAGGTACACACACGTTCCACTGGGCTGATATCAGGAGCTCCCAGGGATCTCTAACAATGATTCAAGAGATACTTTTTGGATTTATTCAGGCTAGGAAGGATTTTAACTAAATAGACAAAATTGGCATTGTTGTTTTTACATTTTTGTTTTTGATTGTGCTTTTGTGATTTTCTCTCACTTATAGACTTTTAAGCGACATAAGACATTTCATTAACATAATGTGGATTTTAATGAAGTATCCAGTAAAACTTGATTTTGTCAATATTAATCAGACTACAAACTGAAACCGGAATGTTTCAGATACCAACATCTTATCCTGTTGCCAACAGATTCTTCATATCTGCTATCTGAGTTTATGCTTACAGTTAAGAGAGATTGTATACTAACCTTACATGGCGAGACTTAAAAAATAAAAGTATTTACCTGAGGATAAGGTCACGGAAACATCTTTGTTGACAATGGATTTCAGATTTCTGGTGTGCGGTTGGTTGTTTGTTTTGCAGCTAGTGTTTTGCAGTTTTAGCTAGCTATCTCCCGGTAGCTAGCTAGCTAGCTAAAACTGCGACACACTAGTGACGGAACAAACACCACAGGGTGATAATATCGCAGATGTGATTGGCTATCTTTCCGGCTATATCACCATGGTCTGTGTTTTTTTGTCTGTCTTTTTGTCATTAGTTTTATGCGGGAGAAAGCCAGTTAGCTATCTACCAGGAGATTTGTTTTTAACGATGCTAGCTACCCTGACAAAAACACGACTGCAGACGTTCAATGCTACTTTGGTTTTGAGGTTGTGAACCCAACCACTCACAAAATAGTGGTATTCAATTGAAGTTCAACGAGGTCCAGTTAGAGGATTTCCTCACGCAAAGATCCAGAACATCACAATAATGTCTGATGATTCAGTCCCAAATATATTGAAGTAGCCAACAGTTGTATTAACATCTGTATGTATACCAAGATGGCAGCAACGGTACTGCGCTATCTCGTACTTTTTCTGTTTTTGTTTGTTTGTCTTGTTTCCAGCTCTCCCTCTCTGATCACATTCAGTAGAGAGGAACTTTTAAACATCCATCTATTCACTGGCCAAACCTTTTCGCCGCATTTCATCGAACCAGAAAGTTTTTCAGAGATTTTAGTTGGGGGAGCAGCACTTGCAAAACACTTTTCATAGACTGCAAACCATTTTAGTCACCGCCGGAGTTTTCCTAGTTCATTCTGGTCGGTGTTTACGTCCTCAGGCCTGTGAGAGTGAGGCGCTGCAACACCTGGCTGAGCAGATCAACCCTCAGAAAAGAACTGCCTAAATACAGACAACATATTAAGTGTAGCACCAGGACCAAGGACAAGGAGTTCTGTTGAAAATAATTGGGTTGGCTGTGATCCATCCAGGAGCAACAATGTTCAACATAATATATTGTACATAAGTATACTTTTGCATCTACTATGAACTTATCATCATAATTCTCCGAAAAGCAATATGACACTATGAAGGAGTTGTAACAGTGCGTTTATAAGTATGCTCATTCCGACTAGAGGACGTAGAGGGCAAATGCATAATATTCTGTTCAGCAAAACATATCCACTTGATGCATCAGGTCAGTGTTTAGAGAAAGGACGCCTGCCTTGTAAACTATGGGCCTGATTTGAACACAATAGGCAAAGGTTTTGCTCAAGCTGAATCTGCAATTGGGCGACTGCTACCATCATAACTCCATCTGATCATCCACAAAATTACTCAAATATCAAAACATGATCAATACTAAAGCAGCACCGAAAGTAACAACCCAGTCATTACTTGAAACTGAAAAATGTCCTGTTCATCTTCAAAAGAAGTTTATTTTCAAAATTGCGAGAATTCAGCCTCGCTCTTCTTGGGCAGACTAGTCCTGCGATGCTAAATAGCCTTTCACAGGCCGCTGCGGCAGGTAGAGGTGTGTTCAGCTTCACAGATAGTTTGCGCAGAGCTGGGAAGGATTTCCCTAATGCTGCGCTCTCGCGGCTCCTGTCAATCCTATGGTGTGGTGGCTAGCTAATGTTAAGTTAGCTAACGTTAGCTAACTAGTGCTGCACAACTGTCAACATTTTCTCAGCTCACTAACTCGCTAGCGATCCACGGGTGTTGGTCTTCGTCACCACCGTCGTTTGTTTCGGGAGTAGCAGGTGCTTCCATTTCTGCTTCCATCATGAAATCAGTCATCGTAGAGTGGAATTCTACTCATGTTAGCTAGCTAGCATCACTGGGAATCAAAACACCGCGGCTTTGAGAGCACTTGTTTGCAATTGCGCATTAACGTGATTAACCAATGATTTAACTTGCAAGCTAGGACCACTGATTCGCCAAACCTGCTTGCTTGCAGTCTGTGTTCCACCACAGTCCCCGACGATTCATTTTTTTGATGATGATTCAAATTTATTTCTATAGCACATTTCGTACACTGGGGCAATTTTACAATATGATTGGAAGATGGTACAAAGAACATAAAATAGCAATTAAACAAGGAATATAAGTAAAGACAAAGAATATAAAAGAAAATACAAGGTACATAACAGAACTAGAAAAAGCATTTCCTGCTGAAAATGCGTTGGAATGCTGAAAACTGAAACGAATTGCAAAAACATTGCTGAAAATAGATATCCAATTCAAAAACAATTGCAAAAAGCTTAACAATTCAAAAAGTTTAAAGATTACAAATATGAAGTTATATCACCCCTCTCCTGAAAGAGCTGAACATTTTGATATTCGAACTGTTTCTGTAGCCTCTTAGTGACGAGGGTCCCCTTATAAGGGGACACTAGTCACGTGGTCATTTGTGTCATACTTGGACCAGTGAACACATATTAATTAATAATGATGTCGCATACCCCGTGAAATGTCAGAAACCTGGGATAAAATCGTATAAAAGACATTTGAACATACTCCAAACACAACTCAGTACTCAAACTTAGCATAACTACAACACCATATTCATATTTCGCCAGGAGTGTACGCACTCGGGACATTTCCGGACTTAGCAATCATAGCTTGATGCTAACAAACAAACCGAAATAGCAGAAATCACGCCAACACCACAACGATTACGGACATATCCGTAACATTTCTCTCCGTCATACTATCGCTGAGATATGAGGCCAACAGACACCAGCAACACAAATCATATTATCGCTTTATGATCATAAATATCACTTACTATTGTCGTTTTGAAGCCGAACAACTATAATCCCCCGCATTTTTTCGCTGGTAAACAGTCAATGTACTTCCTGCCTTGCAGCAGGGACAGGCCTTTCCTTCAGAGGGGGTCATTTCACCCCACAGGGGAAGGCTTAACATGATTTGGGTCCCAGACACTGCAAGTCACTATTTTCGGAGACTTGATGATTTTGACTGGCTAACAGTGCTGTCACTCATTTTCAAGTGATTAGCTCAATTCAATTGGAGCTAACGAATACAGAGAGGTATGTACCATGGAGGTCGGCCAATGGGAGCCAGAGTTATTGTTCTGCGTATCTATAAAAAGAGGAGCACGCTGCAGCTTTACGCATAGCTGAACATACTCAGTTGATTACAGCTGGAGCTTGGTTAGATAGATGATAGATGAGATTTCGGCTGCCTTTTCACCGTTCGTTCATTTTTAGGATTACCGGTAATTAGTAAGATGTCGAAACAGAAGACTTACAAATATAATATAAAATAATATAATATATAATATAAAAAAAATATATTATTATTTTTTTTTTCCAAAAAAAGCCAGAAATTGCTGCATTTGGATGTATTTAACACCATTAGTAATTTATAAGTGAAATATGTAGTTTAGTACATGAGGAAATTCAAATGGCACACATGGCACACATGGTGCCCAAATGCACATTTTGGAAATCTCGCCTAAACTTTCTGTACTAACACTTCTCTCATTTTGTTCTGCTTCACTTTATCAAAGTAAAACTTTGCAGAGAGACTGTTCACATATATGTGCTATGATTTGGGAGATGTTTTAGGCTGGGGGCTGCATCATTTCAATGAAATAATAACAATGAAGGGGTTTTTTTTTCAGGCGAACCTGAAACTTTTCAATATGAGCTGTGTGCCATGTTCATTTACTCTTAACCAATAACTTATACACTGATATTTACACATCTGAACAAATCTCACAAGTGTTCCTTTATTACAACACACCAAATTATTCAAATAGACCTTGTGCTTGCAAAGATGCACTCTTTTGAGTTTGGGTATGCAATTTTCGATCAGAGGCCTAAAAATAGGGCTAGGCATAAAAGAATTCCATCGGTAGTGATATTTGTTGTAGTAGTACTAGAAGTTGTAGTTGTAGTAGAAGTATTATTAGCAGTATAAGTCTTAGTAGCATTAGAATAAGTACAAGTTGTAGCAGCAGTGATATTTGTAGTAGCAGTAGTAGTAGAAGTATTAGTAATTAGAAGAATAAGTAGTGGAAGTAGTAGTATCAGTAGTCATAGTAATAGCTGTAATAGTGGTCGTAGTATTTAATATAACAGTAGAAGTAGTAGTAGTAGTAGTAGTAGTAGTAGTAGTAGTAATAGTAAAGTCAGTTTTTGAAGTAGTAGTAGTACTAGTAGCAGTCGTACTAATAGATGGAGTAGTATTCGTACTGGTAGTAGCAGGAATAGCAGTAGTAGCAGTTGTGGTATAAGTAATAATAGTGGTAGTGGTAGTAATAGCAGTAGTGGTAGTAATAAAATTTGATAGCAGTGATAGCAGTAGTAGTAATAGTAGCAACAGCAAAAGTTGTAGTCGTCGTAGTAGTAGTAGTAATACTCGAAATATTAGCAGTAGTAGTAGTTGTCGCAGTATTAGTAAGAGCATTCATTATTTCAACAAAAAAGCCGAATTTTGAGTTTAATGTTTCAATACAGTTAATCCATGAGGCTTTTATTTTGAAAGGGTGGGACTGGGTGGGGGAGAGGAGACATAATCATAATGTTTGACACACATAAACAGAGGTTATTAAATGACAGGCTTCATCACAAGCAGTTCAGTTAGAATTCACTCTCTGGGGCTTTTATTTTGAAATGGGGTGTGGGGGAGAGGAGACAGAATCATGAATATATATACCTTGTTCTTTTATTAAACAAACTAAATAGCCGTATGTTATTTATCTTATTTACATGACAGCATGTCATTTCTGTCTCTACATGGTCGTGCGTTTACAATTCTCCTCTGCTCTTTGTATCGCGCATGGTGGCCCGATGCACGCGCAAACACAGACACGTGCGCGCACACAGACAGGTGCACGCACACATAGGTGAGCACACTCCCACCAGCGGACAGAGAGCGCCCTGCCCCTGATAAGCAGCTAAAGTCCAGTCACCACCTATGACTGGTTTTGACCCAGCTTGGCTGTCAAAGGGGAAATAGTCCCCCACAAGACTCATCTTGGTAAGTCAGTAAGTAAATCAGTGGCGGGCCGTCAGGGCCTGCAACGCCTTCTCTGCTGGCCTAAACAGAATCACAAAGCTATTTATATAAAAAATAAATAAAAAATTATAATTTATTTTATAATTGAATAATTTTTCTTAAATGCACTACATGTATTATAATTTATAAAAATATTTTTCCCATTATCTTATTTTCTCATTGCACAGCTACTGTCTTCCTCAGTTGCTCTCAGATCTCACCTCTATGCGTGTCTATGCCAGAGGCCTGCAGACTCGGCTCTGTGCAGTGCAGATTAAAGTACATGGGGACGATATTGTTGATTGTCACTGTTCAACCAATCAGATCTTTAGTTTGACATGTTGGGCGTATTCTTTGACGTGTCAGCGGCCGCTAGCCGCCTATAATGACGTCAGCATTACGTGCAGCTCAGTGTTCATCTGTAGCTTTCCCGCGACGTGCAGTGTGCTGTGATTGGTCAGTGGGCGAGCATGTGACAATCACGAAATTTAACAGCCCAGCTGAGGCTGATGGGTAGTGAATCACATCACGTGATTTAGGTCAACCAATCAAAATGCATTCTGACTGAGTTGAGCTGCACCATGACACAAGGTGCTGAGAGGAAAGACTCTGCAGAGAGGTGCGTTCAACGCTCATGTTGTGAAAGTAGAATGTCACTCTCTTTGGGTCATTTGGGCTCGAATGACGGTGGATCCCACAGCGAGACCAGCTGAGAACATTATATTTTCCTGAATTTAGGCTTTTGTATTCTCTAAATGCTCGAGCGTTATTCAAACGAACGTATGACGAACGTTAGCAGCTATGCTAACGTTAGCACTTCGCTAGTATTAGTAAGTTAACAATACAGTTTTTCTTTGGTTCACCGGGAAAATGTTTACTCTTCTTGCTTATTTTGAACCCTGTTTGAGTTAGAAACTACTTGTAATGCCATTGTAAAATGTGGAAGCTTCATTTTTAAAGTTGAGTATAGAAGCACACTGTGCTACTTACCGGTCAATGACTCAGAGAACAATGTCGAAGGCCTGGTTTGTTCCGTAGTGAAGTTAAGATGAGGCGTTTAAGGGCATTCCAACAATAAACACATTGTAAAATCCTAGAAGCCTAATCATAGAGAAGTGAAATGTTTGAAACACAAATTGAAAAAAATCTTTAGATGGTGGGATGGTTCTAGATCAGGGGTCTCTAACTGACGGACCGCGGTCCGGATCTGGACCCAGACGCAGTTGCATCCGGACCCAGGACCTAAAATCGATATTTCGGAATCACACATATATTAGGCAGCGAGTTTGTACTTTAACCGGTAGGGTTGCACGGTGTATCAATACTAAAAAGGTACCGCGGTACCTGTACGTTAAAAACGATACGATTTTGCATATTTTTAGTATCGATACTTTATTAAAATAGCGCGCGATCAGAGCGCACTCGCTGCTCTGCTCCTTGTCATGCTGCCTGCAGGTATGCAAGGGGGCGGGGCTGCACAGCGCGCTCACAGCAACAGGCAGCGCACGCACTCACAGCGAGTGATCACAGGGGAGACATGCAGGAGCTTTTACCTACCGTCCTCGGCTTCTTGGAAAACAAGATGCCAGAAGTATCATCTGGAAGTACTTTGGCTATATTGCAGACAGTGAAGGAAAGCCCACTGACCTACAGAGACCCGTCTGCGAAACGTGTTTCAAAGCCACACAGACCAAGTGAGGAAACACGTCTAACATGGCAGACAGACACCCCGAACTTTTTAAAGAGTTCAAAGAACGACAGGTAATCAAATGTGATTATAAACATGAACACCCCCAAGCTCACCCATAGACAGCTAACATGAGTAGCCTTAGCCTAGTTTGACAACAAGCCTATATGATCATGAGGTCACAATGCACACAACGTGCACTAAATGAAACACAATTCATGCAAAATGGCTCCATGCTGGTGGAGCCTGAGGGTGGATCTTGAGCTAATTATTTTTATTTTTAGTTAAGGAAAAATAATTATTCCATGAATTAAGATAAAATATGAAGTGAAAATATCAAACTCACTATGCAAGTAAATGAAGAAATGATGAAAATAGAAATGAGGAAATAGAAACGAGCAGGAAAATTGCACTAATCAGAGAGGTTATCTCACATGACGTTCTCCAAAAAGAGAAACGTGTTCAGAGAGAATATAATTTATAAGCAGGAATGAACAGACTCTTCTATGTTAATTCTTCCCACAGGCAGTGTGTTATATGTTCAGAAACCGTAACTATTGATAAAAGCGGCAAATGAAGCGCACTACGAGGCAAAGCACAACTCCTTTGAACAAATGTACCCACTCACATTTGAAATGAAGACACAGAATATAAACCTAAGAACCCAAAATGATCAGAATCCTAATGCATGAATTCACTGTCCAACAATGATGTTACCAGAGAGAATAGAGCTGAAACAAGTGGTTTAATAACCACAGATAAAGTCCATGCTCACTGATTTCTCTTTTTAGATGACAAAAATATAATATTGTGGCTTTTTGATTGACATCACTTCACACATGAATGAACTGAATTTAAAGCTGCAGGACAATTCAGTGAAATACATTTTTCTAAAATGAATTACTTTATTTTAAGATGCACATTCTTCAAAAGCTTTCTGTTATGTCAGTTATTCTTTAATCCAGCCATTATTTTACTTGAAATGAGAAGAACATTTATTTATGTATTATTTATAATCCATCCAGTTAAATTTGAAAACTGAGAATAATAGTTTGTTAAAATATAATTGATGTGTACTTTCTTTATTTGATTTGACAATTGTTGACTATACAGAGACATTACTACTACTAGGCTTCTTGAATATATATATATATATATATATATATATATATATATATATATAGCGCGGGTTAAATATTATTTTAATGTTTCGGACCTTTGCCCGAGGAGATTTTCTCAATCTGGACCTTTTGGAATTTTAGTTGAAGACCCCTGTTCTAGATGGTTAGATGGTTCACATCTAGAGATCTAAAGATCTTCTGGCAGTTTGTTCCAATTGCATGCAGCTTAACAGCTACACTGGCATATAACCAGGGTGGAAATAAATTGAAACACACTTCCTAATGCCACCTAAAGTTTATTTGTAATTATCATTTTATGTATTCAATATTTTCAATTTCATAGCATTTTAGATGCTTTTCAGTTTTACAGCCGGTTGTCACCTGTTGCCTTTTGGGAAAGTGTTTGTTCAGTGTAATACTGAAGTGTTTCAATTGTTCCTTATTTTTATCGTAAATAGTCTACCAAAGTTGCCAGTGGACTAAATGTTCGCTCAGTCCCCAACAGGACTGTGTCTGTCTTTGACACTTTTACTACTGCGTATTAGTAAAGATTGTCAGTGTGCAGTCGGAATAAGACTTCGAAATTGTGGCACGGGCTGTTGATGATAACCTGACGAGAGACTGACAGATGCTCCAATAGCTCGACAGAAGGCCCTCCATACCTGGGATGTAAATTGTGGTCCACGGTAGGAGACAATGTCGGATGGGATCCCATGGAGCCGGACAACATTGTGGACCAGAATAACGACAGTCTCTGAGGCTGTGGGGAGTTTTGGTAGGGGCACAAAATGTACAGTCTTGGAAAATCTGTCAACGACAGTGAGTATGGTGGTCTTACCCTGCGACGGTGTAAGTCCGGTGACAAAATCGAGACCAATGTGGCTCCAAGGACGCTGCGGGACAGGAAGGGGACGGAGTAGGCCGGTCAATGGTTGGTGAGATGACTTGCTGCGAGCACACACTGTGCATGAAAGTACAAATGCTTAGGTGTCCGTGTCCATGGATGGCCACCAGAATCGGCATTTCAGGAGAGATAAAGTGCGATTGACACCAGGATGAGGTGTGAACCCACTGGAGAACCTGTGAACAGACTGGCTCCTGCACAAAAAGACTGTTTATAGGACCCCCACCTGGAACTGGCAGGATTCTTTGGGCTTCCTTAACCAGAGACTCAATCTTCCAAGTCACCGCTGCCATGACGCATGGCGAAGGGAGTATGGTCTCGGGATCAGTGGCGTGGTGGTCGGACATGAACCTTCTGGAAAAAGCATCAGGCTTGAGGTATCTGGAACCGGGTCGTTAGGTGAGTGTGAAGTTGATTAGACCGAAGAACAACGCCCACCGGGCTTGATGGGAATTGAAGCCCCCACTCCTGTGTCACAAGCATCAACCTCCACGGTGAACTGAAATGTGGGATCAGGATGAACGAGGAGAGGCGCTGTTGTAAACAGTCTCTTTAGCTCAGCAAAAGCGCCATCTGCTGCGGGGGTCCAAGAGAAGGGGGGCGTGAGTTGGGTGAGACGTGCCGCCACTCTGCTGTAGTCGCCGATAAACCTTCTGAAGAAATTGGCAAAACCCAGGAACTGCTGGAGTTGTTTGAGGAATGGACCATGGAATGGATTTTTCTGGGGGCCATCCTCACCTGCCCGCTCTCAATGATATAACCCAGGAAATCCACAGAAGCCACATGAAACATTTTTCCCCCTTAATAAAGAGTTTGTTCTCGTAAAGTCGTTGGAAAACCTGCCTCACATGCTGAATGTGTTCCTCTGTGTTTCGAGAGAAGATTAGGATGTCGTCCAGATAAACAAGGACATCATTGACCAGAGCCTGGAAGACAGCAGGGGCATTGGTTAGTCCAAAAGGCATGACCAGGTACTCAAAGTGACCCAGGGGGGTCCGGAAAGCAGTCTTCCACTCATCCCCCTCCTTGATACAAACTAGTTGATAAGCATTCCGTAGGTCGAGTTTAGAGAAGATGGTGGCTCCCTGTAATGGTTTAAAGGCTAAGTTTATTAGAGGAAGGGGATACTTGTTCTTAACTGTTATGTTATTCAAACCACGGTAGTCGATGCAGGGGCGTAGTGTGTGGTCCTTCTTGGACACAAAGAAAAACCCAGCACCAATCGGGGAGGATGATCTAATGGCCTAATTGTACCTGCTACTAGGGAGTCTTGTGTGTATGTCTCCATGGCCTCCCGCTCAGGGCGAGACAGGTTGTACAAGCGACTGGAGGGTAGTGGGGCACCAGGGAGCAGGTCAATGGCACAATCATAGGGTAGGTGCGGGGGCAGAGAGAGAGCTTGCTGAATGCTTCACCTAGAGCCTAATAAATAAAGGGAATCGCTGACAGATCAGGGGGTTCAGTGTCAAGTGGGGGCAGCGCCCTCTGTAGGGGCTAGGGCAGTGCTTAGACAGGATGAATGACAAAATAAGCTTCAGCTCTGTTTGTCCTCAAATGCATGTGTCGACGCTTGTCAAAATGTTTTGTATGTTATTACTATTGTTAAGTATTGTAATACAGACGCGTGTTGTGAGCAGAAACATGTGCACCCTGTTGGAGACTGTCGTATTGAAAACGCTATTTAACCTCTTACTGCCGAGGGTCCCCTTATAAAGGGACCCTAGTCACGTGGTCATTTGTGTCATACTTGGACCAGTGAACACATATTAACTAGAAAATGCATTTCCTGCTGAAAATGCGTTGGAATGCTGAAAGCTGAAATTAATTGTGAAAAAATTGCAGAAAATTAAGAAATGGGAGACTATCTGTCTGAAAAATGTTGAAGCCCGAAAGCATTTAAACTGCACTGCTGAAAAACCTTCTAGTTGAAATGTCTAACTATGGTGTCTGTAGCTGAAAGTATGAGGAAGAAGAAGGCTTTGAAAGTTGAAGTATAACAGGATTTGAAGATTTTCTCCATAGAGATCCCATTCAAAAGAAAATTGCAAAAAGCTTCATTCAAAAAGTTTAAAGATTACAAAAATGAAAAGTCAAAGCACCCCTCTCCTGAAAGAGCTGAACATTTTGATATTTGAACAATTTCTGTAGCTTAAACACATTTCAGAAGTAGTGATATTTGTAGTAATAGTAGTAGAAGTTGTAGTTGAAGTAGAAGTATTATTAGTAGTAGAAGTATTAGTAGCATTAGAATAAGTAGTAGTCGTAGTGATATTTGTAATAGTAGAAGTCGTAGTTGTAGTAGAAGTATTAGTATTTAGAAGAAGTATTAGTATTCAGAAGAAGTAGTAGCCTAGTATCAGTAGTAGTAGTAATAGCTGTAGTAGTGGTCGTAGTATTTAATATAACAGTAGTAGTAAAAGTAATGGCAGTATTTGAAGTAGCAGTAGTAGTAGTACTAGTAGCAGTCGTACTAATAGCTGTAGTAGTATTAGTACTGGTAGTAGCATGAATAGCAGTAGTAGCAGTTGTAGTATAAGTAATAGTAGTAGTGGTAGTAATAGCAGTAGTGGTAGTAATAATATTGATGGTAGCAGTAATAGCACTAGTAATAGTAGCAACAGCAAAAGTTGTCGTAGAAGTAGTAGCAGTAGTAGTAGTAATACTAGAAATATTAGCAGCAGTAGTAGTTGTCGCAGTATTAGTAAGAGCATTCATTTTTTCAACAAAAAAGCCTAATTTTGAGTTTAATGTTTAAATACAGTTAATCCATGAGGCTTTTATTTTGAAAGGGTGGGACTGGGTGGGGGAGGGAGGGGGAGAGGAGACATAATCATAATGTTTGACACACATAAACAGAGGTTATTAAATGACAGGCTTCATCACAAGCAGTTCAGTTAGAATTCACTCTCTGGGGCTTTTATTTTGAAATGGGGTGTGGGGGAGAAGGGGAGAGGAGACAGAATCATAATGTTAGATAAACACAAACCGGTTATTAAATGATAGGCTCATCACAAGCATTTCAGTTAGGATTCATTCTGTGGGGCTTTTATTTTAAAATGGCATGTGTGTGTGGGGGGGGGGGGTGGAGGAGGGTGGAAAGACCTCTAAAGAGTCCTGAGAGAGAGAGAGAGAGAGAGAGAGAGGTCTGTGTGTTTGTCAACATCACTAATTACTGGTCATTAATTCATCATTAATCAGTCATTAATTATTTCATGGAGATTAATTATTTCATGGAGATAACACAGGGAGACGCCTCTCAAACAAATCATCAAAACTCCCATAGCCGTAGTTCCTATTGCTCCGATATTAATAATTGAGAGGGAGGCTGAGTTGACGAACAGATCCTGTAAAAATTGTGTCTGTAGTTTAAAAAATGTGGCTTAACTGGCGATCTAGAAATGGGGTACCGTGTTCTGTGGAAGATGTTTTTGAAGCAAAATTTAACATTGGTCTCTATGGAGCAGAAAGTTGGTTTTCCTGTCAATTAATGGCTTCTGTGTCAAATGTGGAAATCTGTGGGATTCCACAGTAATGTTTCTACGACAAGGACAATATTAGCTACTTTTACATCCAGAAATTATGCATGAAGAGTGAAGATTGTGGACACAGTGGCAAAACACAAATGTTTTTTTCACAAGAATCTCAAGCTGCTGTTCACTCTAGCGGTGACATCACGCACTCTAAGCTGCGCAATACACACCCATTATAAAGTCAGAAAAGGGCTGAAAAATCATAAAAGTTAAATTGCTGCAGTTCAAAAAGTTTAAAAGATATCGGAAAGCTGAATTATGCGGCAATAGTTCAGAGTTTTCTCAACATTTGAACGTTGAAATGGTGTCTTTAGCTGAAAGTATGAGGAAGTTGAAGGATTTGAAAGTTGAAGAAGTTTAAGAGGATTTGAGGATTTAAGAGGATCTTCTCCATAGAAACCCATTCAAAAAAAAGTTGCTAAAAGCTTAATAATTCAAAAAGTTTAAAGGTTAGAAATATGAAGAGATATAGCACCCCTCTGCTGAAAAAGCTGAACATTTTGAGAGTTGAACGGTTTCTGTAGCTTAAAATATGAAGGAGAAGAAGCGTGCCGACGAAACGGGGGACGGAAGAAATAGTGGAATAAAGATTCGAAGAACAATAGTTGGAATGCTTAACAGCATTCCAACAATTAATAATGGTGTCGCATACCCCGTGAAACGTCAGAAACCTGGGATAAAATCGTATAAAAGACATTTGAACATACTCCAAACACAACTCAGTACTCAAACTAAGCATAACTACAATACCATATTCATATTTCGCCAGGAGTGTACACACTCGGGACATTTCCGGACTTAGCAATCATAGCTTGATGCTGACAAACAAAGCGAGATAGCAGAAATCACGCCACGAACACAACGGTTACGGTCATAACCGTAACATTTCTCTCCGGCATACTATCGCTGAGATATGAGCCCAACAGCAACACAAATCACATTATCGCTTTATGATCATAAATATGACTCACTTTTGACGTTTTCAAGCCGCAAAATTGAATATCCCCGCATTTTTTCTCCGGAAAAGGTTCAATGGACTTCCTGTCTAGCAACAAAGACACACCTTTCCTTCGGAGGGGGTCATTTCACCCCACAGGGGAAGGCGTAACATGCTCTCTCCCCCAAAGCGTGCAAGTCACTATTTTCGGAGACTTGATGATTTTGACTGGCTAACAGTGCTGTCACTCATTTTCAAGTGATTAGCTCAATTCAATTGGAGCTAACGAATACAGAGAGGTATGTACCATGGAGGTCGGCCAATGGGAGCCAGAGTTATTGTTCTGCGTAAGTATAAAACCGAGGAGCAGGCTGCCAGCTGCTTTTACGCACAGCTGAGCTGAGCTGATTACGCTGAGCTGATCAGCTGGAGCTTGGTTTCGGCTGCCTTTTCACCGTTCGTTCATTTTTAGGATTACCGGTAATTAGTAAGATGTCGAAACAGAAGACTTACAAATATAATATAAAATAATATATTGTAAAATATAATATAAAAAAAATATATATATTTTCTTTTCAAAAAAAGCCAGAAATTGCTGCATTTGGATCTATTTAACACCATTAGTAATTTATAAGTGAAATATGTAGTTTAGTACATGAGGAAATTCAAATGGCACACATGGTGCCCAAATGCACATTTTGGAAATCTCGCCTAAACTTTCTGTACTAACACTTCTCTCATTTTGTTCTGCTTCACTTTATCAAACTAAAACTTTGCAGAGAGACTGTTCACATATATGTGCTATGATTTGGGAGATGTTTTAGGCTGGGGGCTGCATCATTTCAATGAAATAATAACAATGAAGGGGCTTTTTTTTCAGGCGAACCTGAAACTTCAATTTGAGCTGTGTGCCATGTTCATTTAAGATAAGATAATCCTTTATTAGTCCCTCAGTGGGGAAATTACAGGATTACAGCAGCATTGCTCACAAGTAATAAAATTAAATGAAGATAAAAAATCAAGTTGTATAAATAAACTAAACAGTAATAGAAAATATGACAGTAAAGAAGAATACAAAATATACCAGTATATACAGACGGAGTAAAAATGTAAAATGTAAGATAATACTTAAACGTGTTGGATATTGCACGGGATTGACAGCAAAGAAGAATATTAAATATAAAAAATATTAAATATACCAGTATATATATATATATATATATATATACAGACGGAGTAAAATGTAAGGTAAATACTTAAACGTATTGGATATTGCACGGGATATTGCACAGGATTGCACGGATTAGATATTGCACCAGGTGAATGAATTAAAGTGTTCAGAAGTGTTCATATTCATGTTCAAGTGAATTAAAGTGTTCAGAAGTGTTCAAGTGTTCATGTTCAGTCAAATGTTCGTGTTCGTGTTCAAAGTGTTCAAAGTGTTAGTGGTCTACCGAGAGCAGTTTGTTGTTCAGCCTGACAGCAGCGGGGAGGAAGGACTTGCGGTACCTCTCCCTCAGACACCGGGGATGAATCAGCCGGTGACTGAAGGAGCTGTGCAGAGCTGCCAGAGTGTCCTGCATGGGGTGGGAGGCGTGGCTCATCAGGGATGAGAGCTTCGCCATCATCCTCCTGTCTCCCACCACCTCCACAGTATCCAGTGGACACCCCAGCATGCTGCTGGCCTTCCTCACCAGTTTGTCCAGTCTCCTCCTGTCAGCTGCTGCTCCAGAAGACCACTCCATAGAAGATGGCTGATGCCACCACGGAGTCGAAGAAGGTCTTCAGGAGTGCTCCCTGCACCCCAAAAGACCTCAGTCTCCTCAGCAGAAAGTCAGAGAACTTTTGCAGGTGGCAGTTGGCAGAGTTGTATTTGAAGTCCGAGGTGTAAATGGAGAAGAGGAATGGAGCCAGAACGGTTCCCTGTGGGGCCCCTGTGCTGCAGGACACCCGATCTGACTCACACTCCCGCATCTGCACATACTGTGGACGGTTGGTGAGGTAGTCCAGGATCCATGCAGTGAGGTGGTGGTCCACCCCGGTCTGCTCCAGCTTGTCCCTCAGAAGCAACGGCTGGATGGTGTTGAAGGCACTGGAGAAGTCGTAGAACATGACTCTCACAGCCTTTGACTCTCACTCTCTTCCAGCCTTTTCCAGGTGAGAGAGGCATCTCTGCAGCAGGAAGATGACGGCGTCATCCACCCCGATGCCGGACTGGTAGGCGAACTGAAGAGGGTCCAGGGATGAACTCACCAGAGGGCGGAGATGGGCAAGGACCAGCCTCTCCAGGGTCTTCATCAGGTGGGATGTCAATGCCACCGGCCTGTAGCTGTTGAGGTCCTTGGGCCGCGGGTTCTTTGGTACCGGTACCATGCAGGATGTCTTCCATAGCTGTGGTACTTTCCCCAGCCTCAAGCTCAAGTTGAATATGTGCTCCGCTATCCCACACAGCTGGTCTGCGCAGGATTTGAGGAGCCTTGAGCTGATGCCGTCCGGACCTGTGGCCTTCCTCGCCTTGATCCTCCTCAGTTCCTTCCTCACTTGGTTGAGGGACACGCGGGGGGGTGGGGTGCTGTGTGTTGGAGTGGTGAGGTGTGGAGGGGGGCCGAGTGCTGTGGGAAGGGGGGAGGTGGAGGGGGAGGGGGGGTAATAATCCACAGGGCAGCAGGGAGGTCTGGGTGGGGGGAGGGGTGAGTGGCTGGTCAAACCTGTTAAAAAATAAGTTCAGCTCATTCACCCACTTTTGGTCCCCCTCAGGCTGTTGGTTAGGCCCCTTGCACCCAGAAATCGCCTTGAGGCCCTTCCAGACCCCGACGGTGTTATTCTGCTGCAGCTGGTCCTCCATCCTCATCCTGTAGGCATCTTTCCCCTCCCTGATATTCATCCTCAGCTCCCTCTGCACAGTCCTCAGCTCCTCTTTGTTGCCAGATCTAAAAACCCTCTTCTTCTCCTTGAGGAGGGCCTTTATCTCCGGAGAGATCCAGGGTTTGCCATTTGAGAAACACCGTACAGTCCTGGTGGGTACGGTGTTCTCAACACAGAAGTTAATATAGTCCGTGACGCAGTCTGTGAGACCGTCGATGTCTTCCCCATGGGCATCACTGAATACCTCCCACACAGTTGTCTCAAAACAGTCCTTCAGAGCCTCCTCGGCACCATCGGTCCATCGTCTAACTGTGCGGGTCACAGCTGGCTGCTTCTGTGCAAGAGTTGTGTACACAGGCAGGAGGTGCACCAGGTTGTGGTCAGATCTGCCCAGGGGAGGGAGAGGTGATGATATGTATGCCTCCTTGGTGTTGGCATAAAGAAGGTCCAGTGTTTTCTTGTCTCTGGTGTGGCATTTGACATACTGGGTGAATGTGGGCAGAGTGGAGGACGGAGGGGCATGATTAAAGTCCCCAGAGAGAAGGAGGGCATTGGGGTGTTGTGTCAACAGCCTGCTTGTCGCCGAGTGGATGACGTCACAGGCCGCTTCGGCGTCAGCAGAGGATATACGCAGCCACCACAATAACGTGCGAAAAATCCCTAGGCAGATAGTGTGGCCTCATGCTAACCGCTAACAGTTCAATGTCCGCTGTGCAGGTCTGCTCCTTAACAGTGATGTGCCCAGAGTTACACCATCTATCATTAATAAACACTGCCAGGCCTCCTCCCTTCCTCTTACCGCTCTCCGTTGTCCTGTCCGCCCGTATGATGCGGAACCCGTCCAGAGTAGCGTGTGTGTCCGGTGTTAGCTCGGTTAGCCACGTCTCCGTAAACACCATGAGGCTAGACTCCCGGTATTCCCTCTGATGGCGAGTTAGCGCCGCTAGCTCGTCCATCTTGTTGGGCAGAGACCTCACGTTTCCCATGATGATGGAAGGGAGAACGGGTGTTCTTATTCTGAACGGATTTACTCTTAACCAGTAACTTATACACTGATATTTACACATCTGAACAAATCTCACAAGTGTTCCTTTATTACAACACACCAAATTATTCAAATAGACCTTGTGCTTGCAAAGATGCACTCTTTTGAGTTTTGGTATACAATTTTTGAGCAGAGGCCTAAAAATAGGGCTAGGCATTAAAAGGTTAAGTATGGGCTGGAACTCTTATATTGCAAAGTTCAATGTAAATCAACTCCTTTTACAGTCAGACTCATCACAAGTTTTAACAAATAGTTTAAGAATAAATTGATGATATAATGAATAATTACATACAAATAATTCAGTGTGTGCGCCCATTGCCAGTTTATTCACGATCAATTGTGGGAAAGTGGCAGAAATATGACTTTATGACAGTTATATATTATGTTCATTATTTAGAATATATATATATATATATTTTTTTTTTCTTTAATTTAGCTCTCCATGAATTGATCGCTGGAGCAAATGCATTTTACTTTGAAGGCGAGCTGGCTCTGTTTCCGACTCTCAACTTCCTTTACTCAGTTTCATTATTAAAATTGCATAAACAGTGTTTCCCCTAGGTTTACAGCTTTGAACTGAACAATTATTTGAACTGTACATTGAACTAAACATTGAACTGTGTGCTCAAATAATGGAAGGACAGTGTTGCCTGAAATTACATGCATCATCTGCATTGAAGAGCCAAACATGTTATTGATCAAATCATAATAAAATTAGTGCTGGGCAACGATTAAAATATTTAATCGCGATTAATCAAATGGATTTTCTGCGATTAATCGCATTGTTATGGCAAAGTTCAATAATGAATTCAAAAGTAGTGTATTGCGCAGTTTTATTTTAAAAGTACTGCTATATGAACAAAAGTGCAATAACATTTGGTTCACGAGATGCAGGTAGCATGTTTCATACTTAATGTGAATATAATTCATACTTTGTTGGCATCTTATTCTGAAGAAACCGGATGTTGTCTCACGTTAATGTTGCCGCTAACTTTCAAAGTCCTTCGCTCCTGATCTGTGCCATTTAAATGCGTTTACCGTGAATTTCAGCATATAGGTGCACTAACATGTGTCTGCTGAGTTGACCACGGAGATCTGAGTGTCTGCTGACTTTACCGCAGCGATGTCCAGCTGGTGCAGCTTCTCTCTTTATTTCTGCCCCCCCTCGACCAGAAGCGGAAGTCACCTTTTCTCTACGGCAACCCTGAAGGGACATCATATCTCCAATACAAAACGATAAACATGAGCCGGTCTGTTACAATAATTAATTAATTAAAAATACTTGCCTGTTTTTTTTTGTTGATTTTAATTATTATTATTTTTATTTTTTTTCCCATCTCAAAAGGCTCAAGGACATACACACACACGTACACACACACACACACACACACACACACACACACACACACACACACACACACACACACACACACACACACACACAGACACAAACTGACTATAGGATGTTTGCTGGCTTTTATCCCACTGTTCTTGTCATGCTCTTGTTATGTATATGTATTGTCTCTTGTCTTTCAATAATAATATATAAATATATATATATATATATATATATAATACATTTAAAAAATGCGCGATAAAATAATTATCGGCGTTAATTAATGAATGCGTTAACGCGATAATAAGGCGTTAACTTGCCCAGCACTAAATAAAATAAACCATTTTTTAGCAGAAGAGCTACTCGGGCTGCTACTCGCAGAGAGCGAGTGTTGCCATCTTCACCACCATGAGAGCGTTTAAAAAACGCAGATATTATCTGCTTTTCAGCTGGTTGACGTGACATATTTTCCGATGCACGCTCTCTGTCCGCTGGTGGGAGTGTGCTCACCTGTGTCGGTGTGTGTGTGCGCATCGGGGCAGAAGCCAAATGATATGGCTGAAGGAAAAGACACCAACGCATAAGCCTTTGATTTGGGTTTTGGAGTGAGTGGAGAAAGGTTAGGGGGTTATGATCAGTATATACCACTAAAGGTCTTACTCTACCATCCATGTAAACCTCAAAATGTTTCAATGCCCAGATGAGTGCCAGTGCCTCCTTTTCAATGATGGAGTAATTTAACTGGTGTGAGTTGAACTTCTTAGAAAAGAAACTCACCGGGCACACCACTTCCATTATCCTGCATTAATACAGCCCCAGCTCCCACCTTACTAGTATCCGCATACAGCAAAAACGGCTGGTCCATCTGGGGGGCTGCTAAGACAGGGGCAGAACACATTGACATACACATACACATTGACATAGGTGGCAAGTTTTAATGAAAGCAGAAATGTCTCTTTTCAAAAGAGGCCAGTGACCCTTGCCAAAACAATAATTGCAGACATGATTGGGGTCCATCCTTCCCCGTAAACCCCGGTCTGCTTTAACTGAAAATTGTTCTGTCCCTTCTGACCAAAACTTACTGGAGTTAGATCCCCATTACTCTCCCGGGAGCCAAAATCTCCACGACCATGGTTCTCACCAAAAAATCTTTTATGATTCAGGACAAACTCATCTGCCAATTTAGCAGCATCTGTAACCTTGCTTACTTTCCATTCCTGAATGTAGGTAACAACACGGTCAGGCAAAGCATTTTTGAACTGTTCAAGCAAGATTAATTCCTCAAGGTCCTCCATAGTATTTACCTGTGAAGCAGCACGCCAGCGATTAAAATGAGTGGTTAAATCACGAGCAAACTTCATGTGAGACTGCTTTTCTTTTCTGAGTAATCTGAAGCGCTGGCGATAAGCTTCCAGTACCAATTCATATATCCTAAGTACAGCAGCTTTAACCAACTGGTAGCTACCACTATCCGTAACACTCAAGGCTGAAAAAGCCTCCTGGGCCTTGCTAGTGAGCACACACTGAAGCAAAAGAGTACGCTCAGCATCTGACCAATTTTGTGCCTCTGCTAAACGTTAGGGAGGAAGGGACAGGCCGGTACAAAGAGGGAGAACCAATAACGTGCACATTCATCACACACACTTCGTCACATCTATACATAGCAACACCTGTTAGAACTGTTTGAAACATTTCTGCCTCTGTGGAGGCCCTCGCACCTTCCCGCGTCTCGGGGGTACTGGCGGGACCTGTAACTTCCTGTTACCACTAGGTGGCGCTATTACTATGATTTTAAATAAATACCCTGTAAATGATTCTATACATTGTACATTTAAATGACTCCTGGGACTCAATGGTGAACTGCACATCATTTTCTTCCTTCTCATATAATCCAGGATGAGGTAAAAGTGATCAACGAGAGGAACTAACTTTCCTTCGAATGCCAATCAATCATGAAACAAAATCTGCCTTCTTTCATCTCAAAAACATCGCCCGTCTACGTCCCTCCCTCTCATCAGCCACTGAAACACTAATCCACGCCTTCACCACCTCACGACTGAACTATGGCAACAGCACGGCTCATCGACCAAAATCATCAACAAACTACAATACATGCAGAACTCAGCTGCCCGTCTGCTCTCCCACTCCACCAGAGACCACATCACCCCAGTCCTTTAAAACCTCCACTGGCTCCCCATACAGCAAAGGATCCAGTTCAGGATTCTCCTCATCACATATAAAGCCCTTCACAACCTAGCCCCTTCATACCTTTCGGAGCCTGCTCCACCGTCGGTGCAGGACACACCAGTGCCACCTCAGATTTGCCGACCCCAACCTCCTTACCCCCCCCCCTACTCTTTCCAAACGTCGGACCTGAGGGGACAGGATCTTCTCCATTGCTGCCCCCTCCCTCTGGAACTCTCTCTCCCAGCACCTCAGACATTCTCCGTCACTCTTTTAAAGCTGCACTCAACACTCACATATTTAAACCTGCTTTTAACTTGTGATGCTGTCATGAAAAAAAGTTCAGACCGGGCCAGTTGATGATAAACTACTGCTCGCCAACTTTATTCTTATTCTATACTTAATACCTATTGGTGTTCTGATGATCTTTGAAGAATGCACTGGAATCAGACAGCGTTCAATGCAATGGAGTTTATTCTTCAAGCTAAGAACACAACCCGAGTAATTTTTTGGAAAATGACAGATTTATTCTGTTGGTACATAGTCTTATATAGTGGGACTGACATCGCTTTTGTCCTTTTAAGCCCTTCCTCTGTTTTCCTTTGAAATCGCAGGTGTGTCTCTTTTCTTGTCATGTGGGTGTCAGTAATGTGTGTATGGTTTCTAATGTGTGTATTACATGTACCAATGTGTCATGGTCAGCTTTATCTTTTTAGTGGGAGTTTAAGACTCTTTTTTTTATCACAGCTCAGTTGTCCTCACAGCCTGTTGGTGTCCTGATGATCTGTACGGCCTTCGCGTGCCTTTTCCATGACAGTCTTACCATATACCTGCTACGCCTCCTCAGTAGTGTTTTCTACAAGAGACTTTGTGTTGGTTTACATTTTTTGGTTTAACAGTGTGATGTTGATTTTCTTAGTTCTGTTTAAATATGCTCATACAAATATGTATAAAAAATAAAAAGCATGCAAATATAAATTAGAATCTAAGACATACCATGGTGCAGAAGCAGAAAGGTATTTAAAGGACAATGAGGGTTACAAAGTGACAGTCACCCAAAGGGGTCAAACAGCACAATAATCGAGAGCTCTGATTCTTTTCTCTATACAATGTGTGTCTGAGCTTCAGTGTCTCCTCTGTCAGGTTTCCCACACCAGTCTTAACAGGAGATCTCAATGAAAGCAGCAGGGACTGTGTTTTACACATTAGGCAGAGATTAGCCAACATAAACACATGGTTCTGAAGGACAAAATAACAGAGGTCTGTCCAGCATCTGGTTACACTCGCTGCTACTCCCAGACCTGGCCAATCAAACAGAGAGAAAAGAGCTAGCTGCTCGAGCTCAACCAACTGCTGCTACTCCCAGACCTGGCCAATCAAACAGAGAGAAAAGAGCTAGGTGCTCGAGCTCAACCAACTGTCCTCCAAAGCTGCTGTGGATGCGTGTGTGTCTTCTATGTTGATGTATTATGTTATGACTGCTGTGCATGTATTTGCTAAACCATAGACTATTATCCAGACTTCACTCAGCAGCTGATATTTGGATGTGAAACACTACAGTAGCATTGAGTTGATCAAAACAGAGCCTTCCATCATTGATATCTGCTTCTATTCGGGCTGTGATATCTCCATTTGATTGGATATGCGCATCTACTGCTGCCTGTATCCAAAACTGAGGATTGTACTTGTTAGGTCTGGAAACAAAGGATGAAGAGCCGCAAGGCCGCAGGACCCCTCCCTGCTGCGAACTTCTTACAGTGCGCACACAGTGGAAAAATGAGCTGGAACCGGTTCAAAAATTAACATCATATTTAATATACTACATGAAATTCACTTATAAGCTGCATTAACTAATGTTCTCGAGAACAGCTAATGTTCTCGAGAACAGAGACCGCACACACCTATCTCACTCACAGGTGAAGCTGAAAACCGAGGGCGGATGTGGTCTGAGGAATTCTCTACAGAACAGTGTCTTATACATCGGAACTGTCCGAAAGTCATTAACACCTGAATGACCCTCCGTGGCGATTGGCTCCATTCGACTCCACCTCTGGTCAATTGTCCTCCCCTCTGATCGATGGGGTCGCCTCCATTTGCTGCAGCATGTCTGTGAACCCTCTCAGAATCCCTGTCTGACTCTTTAACTATTCTTAGTGTTTTAATACCTTTAGTGACTATACCTTTATGATTTAATACATTCAATTAGTTAATATACTGTAACACATAATATCTTCTATGAGCAAGAATATTGTAAACATATTGTGACTAACATATTATTATTACTGTGACACTTCTACTCATCACTAGGGGGGTTATTTAATCTTACTTATAATGCGTTTAATACTGAAATTCTCCACATACTACAAAGCAGGATTTGGGGTTCGCGAGTTTACTACAGGGTTAACTCTGGGTTTTTAAGTCCTACGATGAATGTTCACTTCTTACCGGGATAGATCACCATGGTTATTTATGCTGAACACCTTGGCCTGCTGATTAGATTATGCTGGGCATGTGACACACATCAACAAACACATCTAGCACTAAATTACCTCAGTGCTTCATGGCGACAGGACCACTAAGTCTAACATGAAAGATAGTGGAAGTCCTGTCACTTTATTTATCTATGAGATGTCAATGGAATATAGTACAGACATTTATGGTCCCCAGAGAAAAATCCTACTGACTTTACATCAAGCACTTTTTTCTTATTGTGTGGAAAAGTGAGTACAAAACAAGTGCAGACATGTACATAAACACATATACGAGATAAGAAATTATAAGTAAGACAGGGATGAGAACAAAGGGAACATAAGGACACTAAGGACAATAACAGGTTTAGACTGAGGAGTATAAAAGTGAGAGGTGGGGGTCCAGCAAAATGTATATAACACACACATCTGTGTTTGAGTCTATATGTGTGATCCGTTTGATGGTTGAGTGAGGGGTGTCGATTGAGGTTAGGTAGTAATATGGGATATAGTACCATCTGTACATAAATACACAAATACAGTACATGTAAACAATATCCCTATACATTATATATATATATATATATATATATACAAGAAAAAACTTCCTGTAACCACTGTGTGGCGCTAAACAACGCGCGTCAACATGCATTATGTTGCTCTATATCAAGTGTAGACAACATCATGTAAATCAGATATATTTTTTGTCAAATAACGCTGATTTCCTTTCGGCATTAGGTGGCGCTTTGACTTAGATGGAAAACTGCCTTGTAGACATCTTCAGGCCATGACTGTTATCAAGCACGGCAAGTTTGGGACCGATTTGAGCAAGTCCAGTGGAGATACATCAACTTGCTGTTTCATGTGGAGTCACGTAAAATGGCCGCCATGCCACGGCTACACCATTCAATCAAATGTAAAGCTTTTGATAACTTTTAATCAAAAAAGGTGTGAGGATTTGTGTTTAACCTCTGCTGTATTTCCCTCAGTAGTGTCCTCCTAGGAGTCCCGCCCACTGCCGCGCCTCTCTCCGGAGGCACAGCTGTGCCTCATCTCCGGTGATCGCTTCCAGCTGACATAAATACCCCTGGCACTCTCATCCCAGTTGTCAGTCCGTCTGTTTACCTACCTGGTATTCCGACCAGTGAGTAGTCCCGCTGTTCACTCTCTGAAGACCCGCTACTAACGTTATCTCTCGTTTCTTCAACCTGCATGCCGTACAGTGTCGAGCCTCAGGTTTTCACCTGTACGAAGAAGCCTTCCAGTTCGTTCCTCGGAGATCAACTGTTTAGTCTTGGCGTTCCTGTGTCGAGCCTCGGGTGTCACACAGACGATCCAGCCTGCCTGCCAGCCGCGGACGCGGACCGGCCACTTCCCGGCTAAGGATTCGAGCGGAGCGCGAGGATGCGCCTCCGTAGGGACGTTTGACTCGCACAGCCTCGTCCCTCCCCCCTGGATTCTACGGCGGGGGACGTGCAACTGGTCCGTGAGTCATCTGGTCCATCTCCTGAACCTTTCCACGGAGACATGAGGGCATGTAGGGGTTTCCTGCTCCAGACGACGTTTGTGTTTAACCAGCGGCCCCGCACGTTTGCATCGGACAGCTCGAGGATTGCCTATCTGACCGGGTTGTTACATGGCCGTGCTGCCAGTAACCACTTCCGGTCACTGGGTCCCAGCTCCCCCTCGCCATCGCAGCCCAGGCCACCAGCACTCGCCTGCTCCGGCACCTTCTCCCGAGGATCGGGAGGAGCCCATGCAGGTGGGACGGTTCCATCTGTCTCAGGATGGGAGGGAGCGACGAATCCGTTCAGGAGCCTGCCTCTACTGCGGCGAGCCGGGTCACCGCATCCCTGTCTGTCCGGTGCGACCAAAAGAGAGGGCTCCCCAGTAAGAGTGGGAGGACTGGCGAGCGACTCCACCCGACTTCCCCGTTCCAAATCCCGTCTCACACTACCAGCTAAGTTATGCCTGCCGTCCGGTGCTCTACCAGTCTTGGCCCTCATTGACTCTGGAGCAGAACAGAGTTTCTTGGACTCCTCCTTGGCCTTCGCTCATGGGATTCCCTTGGAGGAGTTGGAATGCCCTCTTCAGACGACCGCCCTGGATGGAAGTCGTTTGACCAATGTCACGCACCGGACGTGCCCTGTTACCCTGCTTGTATCAGGAAACCATCAACACGAGATCCGTTTTTACATCTTCTCTACGCCCCTGACACCTCTGGTTCTGGGCCATCCTTAGCTCCGGGACCACAACCCACAGATAGACTGGGCAGGAGACAGAATCATCGGGTGGAGCCCTAGATGTCTTTCGAGGTGCCTCAAGTCCGCCATTCCCCGGCAGACCTCTTCTCTCCACACCCCTACAACTGGAAGTGATCTCACCTCGGTCCCCATGGAGTATGCAGATCTCGGCGAGACATTCAACAAGGAACGAGCCCTTTCGCTGCCACCCCACCGACCCTACGATTGCGCCATTGAACTATTCCCCGGCGCCACCCTGCCCTCCAGCCGACTATACAACCTTTCCCGACCGGAACGCGAGGCAATGGAGACCTACATCACAGACTCCCTCGCTGCTGGAATTATCCGACCATCATCCTCCCCGGTGGGAGCGGGGTTTTTCTTCGTGGCCAAGAAGGACAAGAGTCTCCGTCCTTGCATCGACTACCGCGGGTTAAACCAGATCACCACCCGGAACAAGTATCCTCTACCCCTACTCGACTCGGCTTTTGAGTCCCTACCTGGAGCCACGATTTTCACCACGCTAGACCTCCGCAATGCCTACCACTTGGTTCAGATACGGGAGGGGGACGAGTGGAAGACCGCTTTCAACACTCCCCTGGGACATTTCGAGTACCTGGTCATGCCATTCAGACTTACAAATGCACCAGCCGTTTTCCAGGCTTTGGTGAATGACGTGCTCAGCGATTTTCTCAACCGGTTTGTGTTTGTCTACATTGACGACATTCTGATTTACTCCTCGAACCTACAAAAACATTGCCACCATGTCCGTCAGGTCCTTCAGCGCTTACTGAAGAACCAACTCTTCATCAAGGCCGAGAAGTGTGAATTCCATGTCACCTCCGTACAGTTTCTGGGGTTCATCATTGAGGAGGGTCAGATTCGCAAGGACCCGGAGAAGGTGAGGGCGGTCACCGAGTGGCCGGTTCCCTCTAACCGGAAGAAGCGCCAACAGTTCCTTGGGTTTGCAAACTTCTACCGCCGGTTCATTCGGAACTACAGTCAGACGGCGTTACCCCTAACCAGACTCACCTCCTCTAAGGTGGATTTTTCCTGGTCCCCCGAGGCCAACCGAGCGTTTAACATCCTCAAGGAACGATTCACCTCAGCCCCCATCCTAGTGCAGCCAGATGAGAGCCGCCAGTTCGTGGTCGAGGTGGACGCCTCCGACACCGGAGTAGGAGCGGTATTGTCTCAGCGCTCAACCACTGACTCTAAGCTCCGTCCGTGTGCTTTTTTCTCTCTCTGCCTGTCCCCGGCCGAGCGGAACTATGATGTGGGCAACCGGGAGTTACTGGCCGTCAAGCTGGCTCTGGAGGAATGGAGACATTGGTTGGAGGGGTCAGTCCACCCGTTCATTGTATGGACCGACCACCATAATCTGGAATACATCCATTCTGCCCGGCGATTGAACTCCCGCCAAGCCCGCTGGGCTCTGTTCTTTGCCCGTTTCCACTTCACCATCACCTACCGCCCAGGGAGTAAGAACATCAAGCCCGACGCCCTCTCTCGTCAGTTTTCCCCAGACGAGGCTAACCCAGCGCTAGACACGATTGTTCCACCCGCCTGTGTCCTAGGGGTCCTCACCTGGGCGATAGAGTCTGCAGTGCGGGAGGCTCAGCAGACCCAGCCAGACCCAGGAGGTGGCCCTCCAGGGCGTCTGTTCATTCCCCTTTCCGTCCGTTCCCGGGTCCTACAATGGGCTCATGACTCCCGTCTCTCCGGCCACCCTGGGATAAGACGTACGATCAACTGGCTCCTTCTGGTGGCCATCTTTGGACAATGACACCCGAGCTTACGTCTTGGCCTGTACCACCTCGCACAGACCCCCTGTCGGACTATTACGACCTCTGCCGGTTCCCCACAGGCCTTGGTCGCATATGGCATTGGACTTTGTCACCGGATTTCCCCCCTCCGAGAGCAACACGGTCATCCTGACCATCGTAGACCGGTTTTCCAAGGCGGCTCACTTTATTCCCCTTCCCAAGCTCCTGTCGGCCCGCGAGACCGCAGACTTGTTAGTTCAACATGTCTTTAGACTCCACGGCATCCCTATGGATATTGTGTCTGATCGGGGTCCTCAGTTCTCCTCCCAGGTTTGGAAGGCGTTCTGCCGCAGCCTCGGTGCCACTGCTAGCCTCTCCTCCGGCTTTCACCCCCAGACCAATGGGCAGACCGAGAGGCTTAACCAGGAGCTAGAAGCCATGCTCCGATGTGTAGCGGCGGCCAATCCATCTTCCTGGAGTCGTCACTTGGCCTGGATAGAGTATGCACACAACAGCCATACCTCCACGGCAACAGGTCTCTCCCCCTTCGAGGTTTCCATTGGCTACCAACCTCCCCTTCTACCCAGCCAAGAGGTCGAGATCTCCGTCCCGTCTGTCCAGATCAACCAGCGCCGATGCAGAAGAGTCTGGAGAGAGACTCGTGCCGCCCTACTTCGTTCTTCCGAACAGAACAAGCGTCTGGCTGATCGCCGCCGCACACCCGCCCCCACCTATCTTCCCGGCCAACAGGTCTGGCTTTCCACCAAGGACATACCCCTTCGCACTGAATCCAGGAAGCTCTCTCCCAGATTCATTGGCCCGTTCCCCATTGTCTCCGTTATCAACCCGGTCACGGTCAAGCTCAAGCTCCTGCAATTCATGAGGATCCACCCTGTTTTCCATGTGTCTCTGCTCAAACCCGTTCACTCCAGTCCTCTGAACCCTCCGGCCGAACCCCCTCCACCCCCCCGACTCATCGAGGGCGGTCCGGTTTACACGGTCAACCGTCTCCTGGATGTCCGCCGACGGGGTAGGGGTTACCAATACCTCGTGGATTGGGTGGGGTATGGGGTGGAGGAACGATGCTGGGTTCCTCGCTCCCGGATTATGGATCCAGAGCTAATCCGCACATACCATCGCCTGCACCCCGATAAGCCTGGCGGTTCGCCAGGAGGCTCCCGTTGAGGGGGGGGGTACTGTGAGGATTTGTGTTTAACCTCTGCTGTATTTCCCTCAGTAGTGTCCTCCTAGGAGTCCCGCCCACTGCCGCACCTCTCTCCGGAGGCACAGCTGTGCCTCATCTCCGGTGATCGCTTCCAGCTGACATAAATACCCCTGGCACTCTCATCCCAGTTGTCAGTCCGTCCGTTTACCTACCTGGTATTTTCCGACCCATGAGTAGTCCCGCTGTTCACTCTCTGAAGACCCGCTACTAACGTTATCTCTCGTTTCTTCAACCTGCATGCCGTACAGTGTCGAGCCTCGGGTTTTCACCTGTACGAAGAAGCCTTCCAGTTCGTTCCTCGGAGATCAACTGTTTAGTCTTGGCGTTCCTGTGTCGAGCCTCGGTTGTCACACAGACGATCCAGCCTGCCTGCCAGCCGCGGACGCGGACCGGCCACTTCCCGGCTAAGGATTCGAGCGGAGCGCGAGGACGCGCCTCCGTAGGGACGTTTGACAGCTTGCCTGTCGGCTTCGTCTGCTGCTCCACAGGATTAGCCCCTCTCCGGCTTGGAACCGGGCGGAGGCGTGGAGACGCCTCCTATTGACTTTGTCCATTTCCTGTTTTTTTCCCTTGACGGAGAGAAATAAACGAACCGTGGTTTTGAAATAGAACTTTGCTGTCTGAGTCTGCATTTGGGTCCGTGAAACACCCCACACCGTAACAAAAGGTCTTTAGATTGTCCTGACCAAATTTTAAGTGGATCTGCAAAATTCCCTAGGAGTTTGTTAAAGTATAGCGCCTAGAAATGGTCAAAAATGTATGGAAAATTCACAGAAAAATATAAATTGCAGACTTCCAGTATAATTTAGAGCAGGGGTCTTCAACTAAAATTCCAAAAGGTCCACATTGAGAAAATCTCCTCAGGCAAAGGTCCGAAACATTACAATAATATCTAACTTGCGCTATTTAGTGCCATATTTATATATATATATATATATATATATATATATATATTCAAGAAGCCTAGTAGTAGTAACAATGTCTCTGTGTAGTCAACAACTGTCAAATCAAATAAAGAAAGTACCAGTGGTGTATAAAGTACTCAAAAGCCATACTTGAGTAAAAGTAAAGATACCTTACTGGAAAACTACTCAAGTAAAAGTAAAAAGTCACCTGTTAGAATACTACTTGAGTAAAAGTCTTAAAGTATCTGATATTTATTGTACTTAAGTACAAAAGTACTTTTCTGATATTAAATGTACATCATAACCTGAACATTAAATTATCATAACCTGTTCATTGAAAGTAAAAGTACAAGTAAATGCTGGCAAAAAAAGCAAAGGGTCAGAATTTTGAGAATGATGAAGTTTATTCTTTTAAGTGCTGTGGCACCATGACCAAGGACATGGAGCTGTGTTGAACATAACTGGGCTGGCTGTGATCCATCCAGGAGCAACAATGTTCACCATAATATATTGTACATGAGTATACTTTTGCATCTACTATGAACTTATCATCATAATTCCCCGAAAAGCAATATGACACTATAGGAGTTGTAACAGTGCGTTTATAAGTATGCTCATTAGACTAGAGGATGTAGAGGGCAAATGCATAATATTGTGTTCAGCAAAAAATATCCACTTGATGCATCAGGTGAGTGTTTAGAGAAAGGACGCCTGCCTTGTAAACTCCTATGGGCCTGATTTGAACACAATAGACAAAGGTTTTGCTCAAGCTGAATCTGCAATTGGGTGACTGCTGCCATCATAACTCCATCTGATCATCCACAGCATGACTCAAATATCAAAATTGATCTTAAATATGAGGTTTAAAATGTAGCATTCTGGTGTATTCTGAGAAGAAAATTAAGTGATGAGACATTTACTTTAAGCAAAAAACTAATATATTATTCAGTCATTAATCAGTATTTCTGCTCTATTATTAATATTAACCTTTATTTAGACAAAATCCATTGAGACCGAGGTCTCATTTTCAAACGTTTTGGTCAAATAAAAACGAAGATAGCAAGAGTAGCGAGAACCATCGCCTGTACAAAGAAAGTGATTAGTTGGCTTAATATTAACTTCTACTGTTACTGTACATTTGTTAGAATTGTGGCCTATCTTATATTTGCAATTAATATGCATTCAATCCAGTTCAATTATTTAAATGAACCCGCTGAAATGAAGATACAGGCACCTTAACCCTCTCTCATTACTTCAGGGTTCTTGGGAGCAACGTGGGACTGTTGGGCCTGTTAGTCCACTGGCTGTGGTCATCACAGTGAACAGTGTGAACAGTGTGATGAGAGGACATGTGAGCCCTTGTTGCTGTACTTCATCTCCTTGGAGCAGAGGCTACATTTAGCATACCCTGCCTTATCAATGTATTTAAAACACTGTGACAGTAGGAAGCTGTACTCACGTCTGTTTAGACCTCCACCTTTATCCAGGCCCAGCTCCACCTTTATCCAGGCCCAGCTCCACTCACAGCTCAGCCCTGCGTCAAGGTGCGCTACAGACAGCCTCCTCTCCCTGAAGCTCTTTGGCCTCATCATCTCATCAGTATCTGGGCCTCATGTTTCGTTATCATAAAAGTTATTCTGACCACTAAGTCGCCTCATTCTACTTTGAGTTAAAACAAACAACCTGCAACCAGATGCGCCGGTGTTCCGGTTTAACGTTAACGAGTGACCGCGTGAACTGAACCGGAACACGGGGGGGGGGCCGCATGTTTCATCACGTTACGTTTTTTCCTTCTAAATCGCGATTATGACGAACGTTAACGGGTAACGGAACATAACGTAACTTAAACTTTAACGGAGGGAAATGAAGACGCTGTACACATCTGAACGCTGATTGGCCGAGACTCGACACATCAAAGATGTTCTATTGCGAAGATCACCACATCACATTTTCTCCTCGTCTCACTCCAATCTGAGAAACGCTGGCTGGCCAGTTGTCACATTGTAGCATATAGCATCCTGGGCATCACTGGGAATCAAAACACCGCGGCTTTGAGAGCACTTGTTTGCAATTGCGCATTAACGTGATTAACCAACGATTTAACTTGCTGCTAGGACCACTGATTCACCAAACCTGCTTGCTTGCAGTCTGTGTTCCACCACAGTCCCCGACGCTGCTCTCATGATTCATTTTGTTTCTAAAGATAGATTTGATTTTGTAGCGAGTAACAAAGGTTTCAGGGGAAATGTAGTGAAGTAAAAGTATCAGTTTTCTTTGCAAAATGTAGTGAAGTAAAAGTAAAAGTCATCAGAAATATAAGTAGTAAAGTAAAGTACAGATACCCAAAAAAACTACTTAAGTACAGTAACGAAGTATTTCTACTTCGTTACTATACACCACTGGAAAGTACACATCAATTATATTTTAACAAATTATTATTCTCACTCTTCAAATTTAACTGGATGGATTATAAATAATAGATAAATTAATGTTCTTCTCATTTCAAGTAAAATAATGTCTGGATTAAAGAATAACTGACATAACAGAAAGCTTTTGAAGAATCTTAAAATAAAGTAATTCATTTTAGAAAAATCAATTTCACTGAATTGTCCTGCAGCTTCAAATTCAGTTCATTCATGTGTGACGTGATGTCAATCAAAAAGCCACAATATTATATTTTTGTCATCTAAAAAGAGAAATCAGTGTCTGAGCATGGACTTTATCTGTGGTTATTAACCCTTGTTTCAGCTCGATCCTCTCTGGTAACATCATCATTGGACAGTGAACTCATGCGTTAGGATTCTGATCATATTGGGCTCTTATGTTTATTTTCTGTCTTCATTTAGATGTGAGTGGGTATTAATGGCATTAATATTAGTCTTAGCCTACAGCAAGATATTAATGAAAACTACAAGGTGCCATGATTGCCGCTGACTCTGCTGGCAACTGTCTGTGGGAGTGGGTGGATAAACAATGCTTAATTTACTTACATAGTGAGTTTGATATTTTCACTTCATATTTTATCTTAATTCATGGAATAATAATTTTTCCTAAACTAAAAATAATTAGCTCAAGATCCACCCTCAGGCTCCACCAGCATGTAGCTATTTTGCATCAATTGTTTCATTTAGTACACGTTTGTGTGCATTGTGACCTCATGATCATATAGGCTTGTTGTCGAACTAGGCTAAGGCTACTTGTGTTAGCTGTCTATGGTGAGCTTGGGGGTGTTCATGTTTATAATCACATGTGCTTACCCGTCGTTCTTTGAACTCTTTAAAAAGTTCGGGGTGTCTGTCTGAAAGGTGCTTTGCCGTGTTAGACGTGTTGCCTCACTTGGTCTGTGTGGCTTTGAAACACGTTTCGCAGATGGGTCTCTGTCAGTGGGCTTTCCTTCACTGTCTGCAATATAGCCAAAGTACTTCCAGATGTCTCCCCTGTGATCACTGGCTGTGAGTGCGCGCGCTGCCTGTTGCTGTGAGCGCGCTGGGCAGCCCCGCCCCCTTGCATGCCTGCAGGCAGCATGACAGGGAGCGGAGCAGCGAGTGCGCTCTGATCGCGCTATTTTAATAAAGTTTTTAACGTACAGGTAGCGCGGTACCTTTTTAGTATTGATACACAGTGCAACCCTACCGGTTAAAGTACAAACTCGCTGCCTAATATATGTATGATTCCGAAATATCGATTACAGGTCCTGGGTCTGGATGCAACTGCGTCTGGGGCCGGATCCGGACCGCGGTCCGCCAGTTAGAGACCCCTGATTTAGAGCATAGTCTCATGATACTTTTTTTAAGTCTCCATGTGATACATGTGCCTACTAAATTTCACACATCTAGGTGAAATGTACCACTGGGGCTGCTCTTGAATATTAGTAGGGGGCGCTGTCAAGGCAATTTTTTTATAGAAAAGGCAAAACCCCATACGAGTTATTTATGTTTATCACCTTTGACACATGTGCAAAGTTCCATGACTATTTGATCACCCTAAGCCACATAAATATCTGCTTCCTTTTCATGATGAATAATGCGTTGCCACGTCAACATCTTTTGACGACAACTCACAAAAATGCATGATGAAGTATCATCAATGTCATAAGGCTTGCCTCACAAAATTTGAGGTTGATCAAATTAATTGGCTAGTAGGAGTACATCAAAGTATAAAGTGTGTTATTTCCTTTTGCCACATGGTGGCGCTATGACTTTGTGAACATTTTGGCATGGAAATGTGCTCAAGCCTGAACTAGCATGATGCATAACGAATTTAGGGCAGATTGGACTATGTACCTTGGAGTTACAACAACTCCCTCTTTCATAGCGAATGGCACAAAATGGAAGCGAAGTGGGCTCACGCCACGTCAAGGTCGTTCAATGAAAACTCACCATTTTGAAAAATCTTCATCATAAAGGTCTTTAAATTGTCCTGACCAAATTTGATGTTGATTGCCTAAGCTCTGTAGGAGAAGTTTGTTAAAATACAAAGCCTGAAAACGTAGTTTCATGGGAGTCACATAAAATGACCGCCACGACACGGCTACGCCATTGCACCAAATGTAAAGCCAAATTTGAAGTGGCTCTGATAAAGTCCTGAGGAGGAGTTTGTTAAAGTATAGCGACTAGAAATCAACTTTTGCTTGATTTTAGAGCATGGTCCCAAGAGACTTGCCTCCATATGATACATGTACCAACCAAATGTCATACATGTAGGTTAAACGGGGCACTGGGGCTGCTTTGTTGAAAATTTGCGACATATGTACAAAGTTCCATGAGTTTTTGAGTATTCCAAGTCACAGAAAAATCTGCTTGCTTTTTCATATCAAACCAAATTTTTTTAGTGTAGAAAAGAAATTCCCAATTTACCTTATCAAATGCCTTTTCTGCATCTAATGAGACGATGGCTGTTGGTGAATTTGTATGAGATGTGTATTGGATTAAGTTCAATAGTCTGCGTTAAGTGAGTGTTTTCCTTTAATAAAGCCAGTTTGGTCTGAGTGGATGATAGATTGAGTTACAGTTTCGATTCGTGATGCTAGGGCTTTGCTAATGATTTTAGTGTCAGTGTCGGAGATAGAAGACGATATGATGATGGTGGTTTGGGGTCTTTATTGGGTTTTAATAAAAGAGAGATGGCAGCTAGAACTCAGCAGGGAAGCCATCAGGTCCTGGTGATTTAATGTTAGGCATTAGTTTGAGTGCATTGCGGAATTCTGTTATTGTAAATGGATTCTCAAGTGAATTTGCTTGGTCTTCATTTAATCTCACAAAATCAATATAGCTTAGGAATGTGTCAATATCTTGTTGGGTTGGTTTATGTTTTGATGAGTATACATTTGTGTAAACATCTTGGACGGTCTTATTTATTTCTTCAGGTGTTTGCACGGTCTTCCCTGCTGAGTTCACAATCATTGAATTTGTTGTTTTTTCCTTGTTTCGCTTGATTTGATAATGTATCGGAATGTTTGTTTCTGAGTCTGTGTATGAGAAATTGAGTGTTTATTCAGTTCTATTTGTATTTCCGTAAATCATTTTGACATTGTGTTGTCGGATTATTTGCGTTGAAGTTCTTACATCTTTTCTTCTAAGTAGGTTGCCTGTTCGTTGTCTTTCTTGTGGAGTGTGATATGATTTTTCCTCTTAATACCGCTTTACCTGTTTCCCAAAGTAGTGATGGTGATGGTGGTCACCCATCCTAACATCTACTAAATCAATTGTTGCACCTTGTCTCCTACCAACAGTCCCTATATGTGTCCTTTAACCATGACAACAAACCGAAACAAAGTAGTTAAGTTGCCTAACCCTAATTAAACCCTAACCACAGAAAACACTCTGCATGGGTCATTTTGAAAGGCAATTACAGATGATACATTTGTAGTCAAGGTCAGAGGAGTTGTTGGAAAGGACTCTGGTGCATAGAACTCACTGTGTGGCAGCATGCTTAACTGTCCAAAAGAATCAAGATCTTTTTAAAATAATTTTTAATAAATAGTCTAAAATATAATTTCTGCTATAATACTTTGACATTTCATGCATCTGTTTTGTACACAGATTTTAGGACACAAAGACCTGACGTCCCCAACACAGCGTTACATAGACAGCAAGGTGGTACGAACACAAACGGAGGGAGAGTGGCTGTCCTTTGACGTGACAGAGGCAGTAAATGAATGGCTAAACCACAGAGGTGAGTGCATAGTCCTCCCATCACTGCAGCACGTTTCTCCGAATTTATTGCACATATTACATTGTTGTATCCCCTTGTTGTGACTTTTGTTTCACCACAGACAGAAACAGTGGATTCAAGATCAGCCTGCATTGCCCGTGCTGCACGTTTGTACCATCAAATAACTACATTATTCCTAACAAGAGTGAGGAGCTGGAGGCACGGTTTGCAGGTTATTTGATTCAGAAAATTGTTAAGGCATGTTCAAGGATAAGTCTGGTGTTTTTCTTTATTGTATTAATGTCAACAAATCCCCTAAAGAGAGCAATACCAAGAATGTCTCTGAATACTTACGCCATATAGAGTCATCAGTATTATATTTTGTCTGTTTCATAACCAGTTAAATGGTCTTCATGGTAAGTGGTTTCTTCTGACCACTATGTGTGAATTTGTTTTCCTCTGTTTTGCATTTCTAACACAAACAATCGAGCAATGATCACTAGCACCAAGGTCATGAACACCACTGGAGGAAGAGGGTCTGTTTGATAATAATTGAGTCAATAAAGCTGGACTTGGAGGGTATGTTCAGGTTGGGGTGAATTGATGCGAAGTTAGCTTTGAAAAGTAACACTTGTGGCCCAGATCAATTTACAAGGAAATTAATTCAAAATATTAAGGGATTTAGACTGAAGTCAGCTCAAGTACAGAGAAAGATGATTATACATGTATTGCCACAGCGCCATATTTACCAGCTCTATCAGCTTTGAAAATTTTAAAACCACTAAAAGAGACTATCAAGCTCTTTCTTCAGCCAAGTCTCTATTAAAGATCATAACATCCGGATGCGTTTGAAATAATAGGATACTTAAGTGATCAAATTTTATATGATTTAATAAACTACAAACATTCAGACGTAGGAAACCACTTCTAGCTTTAAAAACCTGTGGATAATTTAAATTAGCTTCTAAAGTGATGCATTGGTCCTTGTTGTGGAGGTGAGGAGAATAGCAGTTGCTGATCTGAGGGAGTGTAGGAGTGTGCTATTGAGGGAGTGTGGAAAGGTAGGAGGGGGCCATGTTATGGAGAGTTTTTTGAGAAAAAGGCTGTTTTGACAATGTGGTTGATATGGGATTAAAATGGAAGGGTTGAGTCTAAAATTACTCCAAGGTTGCGAATATTGGAAAAGGGGAGACAGTAGAGCCATCGACGGGGAGGGAGAAGCTATTGGGGTGTTTGGTGTCTGACCTCCGATTCGTTGCAGTTTATATTGAGGAAATTGGTGACCATTAAAATTGTTATGTCCTTAACGCTGGATTGGGTGGATTTGGTGAAATATTAAGTAGAGACGTATAATTGGATGTCGTCCAATGTTGAGGATTTACAGGTTGAAGAGGAAGGGACCAAGCACCATGCCTTGGGGGACAACTTGTGACACAAGGGCGAGGTCAAATTTGCAGTTGTTGATACAAAAGAAGTGATATCTGTCTGAGAGGTAGAATTTTAACAAGATGAGTGTCTTTGATACCAAAAGAGGATTCCAGGCGAGTGAGAAGGATTGGAGTGGTTAATGTTGTTGAATGCTGCAGGGAGGTCGAGTAGGATGTGTATGTTTAGGAAGCCGGCGTCCGAGGTGAGGATCATTCATGACTTTTAAGAGAGCCGTTTTTGTGCTATGTTTTGTTCTGAAACCAGATTCATGGAGGGCATTGGAGTCCAAATATGTTTTCAGTTGTGAGGTAACAGTTTGTTCAAGCATTTTTGAGAGATATTTGATATAGATTTGACCAGTGGAGAGGGCAGAGTATATTGTGGTGATGATTAAGTGGTCGTCATGCCATAGATTTGCTTCTGATGGTCAGAGGGGATGATTGGGGGGAGGTTAGAGAGTGCTGGTTGATAAGAGGAGTTGGAGTATTTGACAGAAAGTGGGTGGAGTTGGCGTTGGCCAGTTCATTGTGGAACGATTCTAAATTAGTTTGAAAAAATTATAGGAAGGAGTTGCATTTTTCAACTGTGAAAGATTGGGAGAGATTGTCCAAGAGTTTAAGGAGTTTGTTTGTGATTGAGAAGAGGACTCTCAGGTTGCCTGAATCAGATTGAATCAGACTGGCTTAGTAGGTGGAGCAGGCAGTGCGGAGGGCATTCTTGTAGATATGAAGATGTTCTTTGTTATTTTTTATAGTCATTCCAGTTGCCTTCCTTTAAAGCTCAGGGGTATACCAGGGGAAGGATTGAGTGAATTACTTTTTTATAGGAGCTAGCTGATCCAGACTGGAAGGGTGTATGTCGTTGTATTTGTCCACTAGGTTAGAGGTGGTGGGACTGTCTGGAGGAGCAAAAGCAGCCATTATCTCAGAGAAATAAGCAGTTAGAGCAGTAGGAGAGATGAACTTGGGATTTTGTGTGCTGTTTAGATGCCGGGGTGGGCATATGAAAGTCCAGGATTATGGATCGATGATCAGTGATAGATAGGTCGCCAGTAGAGGATGTGTCTATGATTGTGGCTGGGGAATGTAACATACTGGGTAAGGTTGAAACAATTGAGAAGGACCAGAAATTCAATGGCTGCATTGAAGGTGACGTTGTCAATGTGAATGTTGAAATCACCCAGGAGGAGTACAAATGGGGAGTAGAGCTGGGTAAGTTGTTCAGATAGTTCAGAAAGGGCAGTAGATGATGGCAGTGACCATAAGTTTGGGACCAGAGAATATGAAGGCCAGATATTCAAAAGAGGATGGAGTTGTGATCGAGATTTCACTAGTTTTGAACTGCAATTCCACCCTCAAAGCGTGGTTTGTCCATGTGTAGATAGCCATCAGGTGTGGTTTGATTCAATATAAACTAATCAAGGAAGTTTCTGTAACACAGAGAAGATCAAGCATATTGTCCGTGATGAAGTCATGTATGAGGAGACTTTTATTGTTAGGGTATCGGCTGTTGAACAGGGCAGGTTTTAGGCGGTTTTACATTGATTGGTTGAAATGATCTTGTGAGGGGGCGCAGATTGGCCGCGTTGATGAGGGGTTTGTTGTTGTGAAGATGTAATGAGGAAATAGGGAGAGACCACGAGACAGTATGGAGTTTTCCGATGTAGAATTAAATCAAAGTTACGTTGCTTCTGTGGATGTAGTGAAGTCGTTGTAAAAGCCCCGTGGCTTTTAATGTCTGTATGGCATTACATTCTGGTCTTGTCGTAGTAGTAAGACTTTGATTACTCAGCAAGAGGAGAAATCTCTTCTTCACTCATTCCTCTGCTCAGGCAGCTGCAACTGCTATTAGGTGAACTTGCATAATTACGGTTGTTTGAAGGAGCTGTTTTCACAGCAATATAAAATAGATGCAAAAGAGGGAATTATGGCCTTTTAACTTCCTAAACACTAGCTCCTAGCAGCTTATATTACATGAATAAACTTTCTTTTTTTTTTATCAGAGCCTACGCTTATGTAAAATACAGTCATTTATTTCATATTAATTTGAATTGTGTGTTTTCTGCAAATAAACACTACAAATGAACACTTTTGTCGGTTACATTGACTTCGGATGGGTAAAATCATGCCATGCAGTTGCCATACCAGTGCGCTACCCCTTCATAAGCATTCGTATTGATTTTCTTTGGAAAACAAATATACCGTGATATATACTGTTACCGTCCGTGCTTCAAATTATACCGCAAAATACATTTTAAGCCATATTGCCAGGCAATGTTTGATCACGCTGACCTAATTTAGCAGTTCCCTGTCATTGCAACATCATCACAACATCACAAATCTCTACAACCTTGCACAGCGAGCATAACTGCATAATTCTTGAATAAGAGTGGCGCGTTCCTCTAACTCAAACTTGTCATGGATTCTATCCTTGGGTTTTGGGGGGCAATTGCAGCCTTGGTCACAGCCACCGGCCTCCATCTCATGCCAGATTTCATTTCACCTGCATTTGTCAAAATACATGACTATAAGATGCATGCAACATCGGAAACCCTATCACATCTGGCTCCTGCGTCAATCTGTCAGCATCCTCATAAGACCCTGTTAGGATGGCCACAAAGCAGCTGGACGTTGGAAGCAGGAGGACTGACACAGAGATTAGTTGTAAACCAGCCAGGTGTTTATTTCACCAACAATGACCACAAATACATGACACAGCTCATTACATGGTGGACCACAGGCAGCATGTGGTCCTGGCAGCGACAGCACTAGATTGAATATGGCAGCCTTATATAGCCTGCCACTGACGAGGACCTCAACCCCACTACAATATTGGTAACTATGCCCCTTACCTGACAACACCTACATTAAAATGGACTCCCAATGTCAATTATCTGTATGATCTCTATTGTGGTTACACATCACAATAGAGATCATTTTGGCAAAGATAGCCAAACTACTAATATGTTTGTACCTACAGGCCGACCTTCAATAACTATAGTTGAGAACATCCACCAGAAACCAATCAACAGTATAATAAAACATTCAGTGTGTCTCTTATTTCCTTGAAACAGTCTACAAATGCTTGTAATGTAGAGGGTCTTCATTACAGACCCTCTTCTTTAAGAGTCTTGGGAGAGTTTTATGCGGTCATCTACCTAACAAAGTCTTCATCATAAACCGTCATGGTAACGGCAATGAAATTGCTTGCTTCATACACGTGCTTTCACATATTCTTTATACATATGCATGCAACTGGTGGTGGTGTTTCGGTTCCAGCAATTTCTACATTTAATTTATATTATATTTGTTCATTAATTCTGATAAGTGATTCATCTGCAAATCACTACATTTTCATTTCTTTCTGCATTAGCTGCATATTTATTGTATTCTGCTATTCTAATCTTCATAGCAGCTGCCAAATTATTCCTATTCATACATTTTTCGGTGTCACACACTTTGCATCATGGTCTAACGCGACCTCACTCGCTGCACTGGTCTGATGTGACTCACATGTCCTTTCCCCTGGTCTCACATGACTATCTCTTGGTCTAGCGTGACCCCACTTTCCTATCTCTTGGTTGAGGCCCAACATCACCTCAGTCGAGCACACCATAACATCTTTTACTTATGTAAAACGTAAACCTTTCTCCCATAACCAATTTTCTATTCATGCTTAGAAATCAACTGCTGCAGTAGCTACGGTATTTATTTTATATAAAATTATTTCTTCTTTCACAGCATCACTACCCCCTTTTAATATGTGGCGACTGTTGCTCAGTGGTCGTTCACTTTTACATGAACCAATCAGATTCTGCCACGGTTTCCCTAAGCTGCTAATCACATAGTTGTTGTCAAAATGTTAAAACAGTTATCCTCTCTGCTGCTGTCATTTGTCATTGCAGTATGAACCAATGTAACCCTCCACTATATTCACCTCCAGTCTCCATCATATCCGGTGCTCACTCCTGCTACTCATCCCCTCATTGGGTCTTGAGCAACTCCCTTAATCACCACCATCACTAGTGTCTAGACTCCAGGTGGAATATTCCTGATCTAATCACAGCATCACTACCTCACAAACAGACGCCAGGCAGTTCAGACTGGTAGACAAAACCTTCAAACCACCTAAGGGCAACACAGACACTGGTCTCTTTTAAGACTGGCCTAAAAACCTTTTTATTCAGTCAGTTATTTCTTCTGTGTTTCTGTTCATTCACTGTTTTTTTATTTTATTTATTTTATTTTTATTTATTTTTTATTTTTTATTTTTTATTTTATTATAGTTTATTTTTTAACTATGTTTTAACTATGCTTTTTACTATGTTTTTACTATGTACTGGCTCTGTGGCACTCTGAGATTTTTTTTTTAAATGAAAAGTGCCCTACAAATAAAATGCATTATTCTCCACTGTGTGCTTAACATCGGAGCCCCCCAGGGCTGTGTGCTCAGCCCCCTCCAGTTCACGCTGTACACCCACGACTGCCACCCCAAACAGCTTTAAGTTCCTGGGAATCAGCATCACAAACAATCTGACATGGTCATCACACATCTCCATCCTGGTGAAGAAAGCTCATAAACAGATGTATTTCTAAAGGAAATAAGAAGGCTACATTTCTGTGCCAAGAGCTTGTTAACTTTTACAAGTGGAGCAATAGAAAGCATCCTGACTGCAAACATTACAAACTAACATGGGATGTGTACGGCACAGAACAGGAAGGCTCTACAGCCGGTGATTAAAACCGCCCAGAACATCATTGTTACCATCTACTGAGCATCAGTGATATTGTTGACAAGAGGAGCCTGCAAAAAAAAAGACAAACCCACCCAGACACAACCTGTTCACCCTGGCTGAGAGACTCCTTAATTCATTCTCACCATATAATAGTTTTTTTCTTTCTTTCCAATGTAGCAAATCGGGACTACAATCTAAATTTCGTTGTGCAACTCTGTCGTACGATGACAAATCGAAACCTTGTAACATGATGACGTTTAGTAGTCTCATTTAGCCACTTGTTTGCAACCGCCTTTTTTGAGACTCTTAAAAGCTTCTAAATTGACCAGAGAGGTATTTACTGACGTATTTTATATTTCAGAACAAAACATTAAAATCTCTTCCCCTTGAGTTAACCACAAACCTTATTTCAAACAGCTAACCAAAAGCATATTCAAAAAACACATTGACTTCCAGACGAGGGAACCGCAAGTGTGAAAATGCTGAATCATTTCTGGGTTTCAAGATCTTAAGTATCAACATTTTTGGATCGAACTGCCTGTCCTTTCCAAACATGATGGTGGGGCGACAAGCCTGCCACAATTCGTGGGTGTGGGGGAGGGGGTTGCAGGCATAATTTCCCATATTGACTTTGTACTTGCATACAGTAAAATGCAGCTTATTGATACATTTTATGTTTCAGGTATTGATGACAGCTTCATCCATAACGTTGACCTGAAGGTGTCAAGGCGCAGGCGGCACAGCACTCGGGCTCCACACCTTCTCCTCATGCTGCTGCCTTCATACCGGCTGGAGTCCCAGTCCCAATCCCAGTACCAGCACACAAGCCATCGATCCAGGAGAGCGCTGGACGCCGCCTACTGCTCCAGGTACTAATCTGGAATTCACACTCGCACATCAGGAGAGATTCTCTCCTCTTTGAGTTCTCCATGTTGATCTGAAGTCTGCTTCAGGTGTCACACATCCTGCTGAAATCTAAGTATTCCTAGCTGTCAGTAGATGTTTTTATTTTGTGATAAGCAGCCAAATACCCCCATGTAACATCATTTGCATATAAGGACAATCTATGGACAGCAAAGTCCAGCCATAGTAATTATGAGGTTGACTTCATGGCAACTTATAGATAGCGCTGTTTGTATTGAATCTATGTCAATTGTCTTGACAGAACAAAGTGACACAGTCTGTGTCTATAGGCATAGGGCTCTCAATGGAAAGCCATAGTAAGGAAGTTCCTCTGTTCTTTAGCAGCGCTTTAAGGCAGAGTGAGGCAGGCTTCATTACAACTTTTATAGATGATCCTCCATCATATTAGAGGTGAACATCACTTATTGGAACAGAAAAGAAGTCAGACAGGTCGAGAAGCACAAGCATAAAAAGCCAAACAATTAATGTTGTGAACATCCATTACAATCTAGGTAGCAGCACTCTATCTTCAGCTTTGACCTCGAGCTCTACGACCTGACCTGAACTTGACAAGCATCAAGCGTACAGCTTCAGGCCTGACTCCTTTTCATTTTTGCTATTTGCTTCTCTAACTTTGCCAATCGACTATCCCCATGCAAGTATAAGTGTAGAAGAGAAAAGATATAACCAATGCGGTACACTGATCTTCAGCAATGGATGGAATAGTGGAAAAATGTCTTTGATGCCAAAGACCATATTTAAACAGACAGTGGTCATTATCTGGGGTTCTTCATCCATTTTAGTGGTGTCAGCGTGATCTTTCTCAGCAATTAACCTTAGTGCAGGGTTGTTATTGGACGAACACTTTTACTTCCGCAAATATTCCGTATCATAGCAACCCGACCCAATCAAAGCACCTCAGCTGGAAGAAACGCTGTGCCTCCAAAGCTGTCGGTTCCTACTGCACTACGATTCACCTCTCCCCTTCATCTTTTTGTAGAAACGTTCAGGACAACTGCTGCTTACGGTCACTCTACATCGATTTTAAGAAGGACCTGGGCTGGAGGTGGATCCACGAGCCAAAGGGCTACGAGGCCAACTTCTGTGCTGGAGCCTGTCCCTATCTGTGGAGCGCAGACACCCAGCATTCTAAGGTACTTCATGAGGGACAGGGTCATATTTTCTTAAAGTCCTAATTTCTTCATTAAATGGCTGTAATACTTGTGTTTCAGGTGTTAGGCCTGTACAACACCATCAACCCTGAAGCATCGGCATCACCCTGCTGCGTCTCCCAGGACTTGGAACCTCTCACCATCCTCTACTACATCGGCAAGACCCCTAAAATAGAGCAGCTCTCCAACATGAAGGTCAAGTCTTGCAAGTGCAGCTAGACTCCCTTACAAACCAGCACAAACACAATCTCCCTCTCTTTCTCCTTCACACACACTCATAGTGGATTTGCGCATACAAACCGCAACTGTACTTTGTCTTACATGCACTGGTATACTCACAGCAGTGTGTGTACAGGGCAATTAAATGCATACACAACATACAGGGACAGTGTGGTCATACCAGGAACTTGACTTTGATACCAATGCTGAGTACCATAAGTACAGTGCTACATTGCAGTATTTGGTTGGTTGACATAGGTTCACACTGCCTCATTTGTGAGCAGAGATTTGCATGATGTGGTTGGTGTGTAATGTCTGGCTTCCCAAGCAACAGGAGCTATCCAATGTCCACACGCAGCTCTTTATACCCATTAAACCTTCTTCTCCTGGTGGAGTGCCTGCCCAGTCTTAATGACATTACATTGTTCTTATGTGGCCATGCAAAGTAAACTCAAGGCAGCAAAACGTCCACACACAGAATTATGTGCTGATGAAAACCATGAATTCATGCAGTAGAGGGTTTGAAATGTTCATCACTGCTCTCTCTAAGGGAAACACTTTCATGTTCGGCTCCTGGCAATAGTTGATAAACCAGATTAGATGGAATGGGATCTTGTTCATGAGAAACCGGTTGATGCCAAGCAGCAACCGTGTGATGAATACAGTGAAGCCTTAACACGCTGTACCACTATTGGACACTAAGTAATGGTTTAAGAATCTGACTGTATTGAAATTTATTCTAAAAGGACTTATCCATAACAGCATCGTCAAAAATATGGTTACAGTCAGTTCTGTCATTATAACGTGTATTTGCTTAGTACTTATTAAATTGAATGTTATAATCTTTAACATTTCAGTGCCAGCTGCTTTGGAGACAAACATACATACATACACACAAAGATACCTACATACTTAAATACATATACGTACAGTGACACAGATATGACTTTTGTACAAGTACAACCCTTTCTGAATTCTGAAGGCCCTGTCTACATGCATCACCTCGCACAATTATCACACGAGACACAAGAGTAAGGCAAACACTGGAAGTATAAGTGATGATTGTCTATATAGGAAATAAGTCCCGAAAATAACAGAGCCCCACCCCTGACACCTACTTACCACTTCACTTCAGCTTTGACCTGCTGTACTGTAGTAGTGCACACAGTCTTCCTGTGCAATGAGGCAATAATAGTGATGTTTCCAGTGTGCGCACTTTCAGTTTGACCTCCAAAAAAAGTGGTTTGAATAACTTGGCTAAAGTGTTGGTTTGTTTCCAACCCGTCTGTTCGTACCTGGATTCAAAAAGAAAAAATCAAGTCTGAATGAGTTCTAACTAACACGTTCAAAGCAAGCCCCCTCATCCCACAGTGTGTTTGGCATACAGTGTTCTGTAACATCTGCCAGATTAGTCAGCAAGACTTTGGTTTGACACGGGACACCTGTCTCCTGGTTCAGTCCTGTATCTGTATTTGCTCACACACAAATTACTCAGTGCAACCCTTTGCACTTAGTTACTGTGAATTCTGAAAGAAGACAGAAGGAATATTTAAATTTTCCCCACATTCAAACTTTTGAGTATGTTGACAAATAGAACAGACAATAGTTCATGCTCACATTCAAACTTATTGCAATTTCGTCACCGATTAACCCGACCTGCATGTCTTTTGACTGTGGGAGAAAACACATGGCCAGCCCAGGGAGAGCATGTACTCGATGCCAGGTGGGAACCAAAAGAACAATTTTAGACCCAAATTGTAATAAACCAGAAGTATCCCTTCAATCAAATTAACACACAGATTTTTGCTGTCCAATCTAGAATAATTTCCATTAAATCCATAAACAGACGTGCCCTTCATGTCCCTTTGTCTGTATGTTTACTGGCTGAACTTAGCTGTGACTGCTGTTGAACAATTAGAGGCTCCACACAGAGAAAAGTCGCATGTCATAGCACAGCCACAAATCGGTCTGGGTTCAGACTTTTGCTCAGTGATGATGGAGCTGTTTGTTTGTAGATTATAGAAATTATTAATGAAGAGTATGACTCATAGACCCAAAATTATTACAAAATGTATCCAACCATCAGCAGCCACCACTGTAGTAGCATTTTGTAGTGTCATCAATGTGTCATCTTCCTACCAACATAAAACTTTGATCTCACACTTGAACGAAAACTGTCTGCCATTCATTATTATTAAATAAAAACAAACTGCACTGTTTTAATTGTACTATTTTAAAGTACGTAGTTTTGTTGTTAGTCAGAACTCCCCCTGTTATCCAATGAGGAGTGCCGATGTAGGTCACCTGACCCCAGCCCCTTCGGCCGTTTAGTGCCAGTGGACTTGTTGAGTAGCAGCAAAAGAGAGCGCTAAGCATCAACTTTGTCACCATAGAGCTGTTATTCTTTATGTGTATTTGTTGTTTTGATGATGATGATGTCGTTATTGTGACCCACTATGCTAACATTGTTGTGGTGGTAAATAAATTATTGAAGTTTCAAGGGAATTCAGTGTTATGTGTGTTGTTTCTGATATTTACTGTGACTGCTGCAGCGTGTCCTGTGCTCTCTGGGAACTTGAATCCAACCTACACTTGCTAAGACAAAGAAGACGCTCATGTTTCCACCATATCTGTAATGCGATTTAGCTCATAACATGATATTTGATCAAAGGATGATACTCATTTGAGAGACAAAACAAAAAGGATCTGCAGCACTTGACACAAGAGGGAATGCATGTGCTCATGCAAAACTGTTATTTATAATGTTGGTATGGCCTCCAATGGGTGATAGTGGTGCAATAGATCAAAAAACTCGTTTGGATCGTATCACGGATCAGAGTCACACAACCGATCAGTACAAAAGAAAGAAGGAAGCATATATGACTTTCACAGATCCTGATCATGTTTTTTTGCCGGCGATACTAATTGATGATCATTGATGATCCATATTGACAGATACTGATTCCTTTGTTGTTTGCTTATACAGCAGGTCTACAAGGATCCAGACTACTTTTTTTTGCTACCATCACAAAAATCATTTCAACTGCTCTGAAGTCAGTAAACCATCAACCATAATAAATGTTATACTTATTGTAAAACTCACCATTCAAAATATAAGGAAATAAAAGATTGTATTTTTAGGGATTAAAACAAATCTTGTCATTTTAATTTAGAATTATTGTAGCCAGCTCATAATTCATCTCAAATATCTATTTATATTTCACGTTTCTCACCAAAACTACATTTTACGAGATTACATGTGAACACATCATGATAACGTTATAATTTACCTTCAGCCAGTACTCATTTTCACCGAACAGAGCCTGAACACATCATAATGTGACTGAATGAACCTTTGCTCGTTGACTGTTAGCGGTGCTGCTAATGTAACTAGCTCTCCTGTCAATTTAAACACGATTGGTTGTTGACAATGTAACATTATCAGAGATTGGCGACTAGAAAAGCATAAATGCAGATGTCCTGATCGCATATTTTACTGAATATTAGTGGATAACAATTGTCAGTAAAACTTTATTTCACACTGTGATGGTTAACGTTAAACTGTGTAATTGATAAACTGCGAGGAGGGACCTGTACGGATCATGGATCGGCAGTGGTCTATTACACCACAAGTGAACAGTCATCAGCATCAACAAAATAAATACATATGACTTGCTGTGTCCTCATCAGAAAGGACTTGCATGTTTCTGGCTTGAGACTGAAGTAAAGCTAGTATGGGTCTGCACCTCAAGATGTAAATCCAATGCCAACCTTTAGTGCAAATGCAGGAGGTAGGTGGAAAGGGTGTGGAGGTCCAGGTTGTTAGTGGGTGTGGAACATGTCTGACTTTCTCACAGGAGATCGGAGTTCATTTCCCAAATGACTTTAGTTTTTAATTACCAGGAACAAGAACACTTTCCTCACCTAACCACATGTGCTGGGCACATGTGGTTAGGTGGGCCTTCTGTGCTGTCCTACTGTGCTGTCCTACACGTATTCGTATTAAACCGTTGGGTACGAGGCTTACAAACCGAACAATACATTTGAATAACACTAGTGCATTTGGAAAATGCAGAGGCTTAAATTGTGGGAAATATAATGTTTTCCGTGGACTGCGCTCACGTAACAGACAACGGGATGTGTGACCTTTTGAACCCGGAACAACAACAAAAAAACAGCTGAGGCACCGCGTGTGTTCAAGGAGGCTAAGCTAACTAGCTTAGCGGGGAAACAAAAGCAGTTAGCTGTTCCCTACTGATTCAAACAGAATCAAATGTCCGAAATAACCCCGCGATGATGGGATGCTTTGTCATTAACGGACAAGTCAGAATCAATGTAATTAACACAACGACAAGAACAAACTCACAAGAACCAGTCATATATATTTATATGACAACATAAAATGTCAAGCATGACAAATCAACCAAGCAACACTGCAGCGCTAGAGCACGAGCCGTTCATATTATTCATAAAAACGACACGATAGACAAATGAACACAGTAGTAACGCTACTGCAGATGTAAAAAAACAAAAGCAGTTCACTTACCACAGCTGCCTTCACTTAAATACAAAGTCCATCCTCCTTTCTTTGTTAACAAAGTCAGTAACTCCCAAATCCGTTCCTCCTCCTTCAACCATTGAGTGTTAAAAAAACAAAAAAGAATCTACACCAAGCAAAACGCTAAAAATGTCTTAACTTCTCTTACATATGTTTCAACCTGAACTCTGAACTAAATAGTAACAGCTGCCAGCTAGCTTTGTGTTTGACAAAAGTCACGCTGGCCCAGTGACCAATCACAATGCACGTTAATGCAGACGTACTTAGGAGACTACCTCGGTGCCACTGGCACATCAAAGAATACGCCCAACATGTCGAACTGATCTGATTGGTTGAAGACTATGACAATCAACAATATCGTCCCCATTCACACTGCAAAGGTTCTCCAGCGGGCATCAGGCCTCTCTCCTTACAGAGAGAAATAGGGGCTGAATCTGATTGGATAAAAGCTCTACTTAAAACAAGCTGCACTGGAAGCAGAGGAAGACAGGAGCTGTGCAATGAGAAAATAAGCTAATGGGAAAAAAAATGAAAATACATGTAGTGTATTTGTGAAAAATTATGAAATTATAAAATAGCTATAACTTTGTGATTCTGTTTAGGCCAGCAGAGAAGGCAGAGAAGGCCCTGACGGCCCACCATTGTCAGATGCTTTGTACAAAGGAAGCTAAATTGTCCTCATTAATCCATTAATCCATGCTGACAGTATGAAAGAGGCCTGGGTGGAGTGAAGAGAACTGCAGTGAGAGCAGCATTAGCAGAGTGTGGGAGGTTTGTGTCAGCTCTGGAATGAGACTCTGTAAAAGGGATTAGGTCTGCATGGTGGACCAGTGATAAATAAAGGCTGTGAGGAGAGCCTGGCACTGGCTCCAAGTCGTAACCTGGACCTCCACCAATTATATATTAGATGGAAACTATTGCAATGTGTCATCATCTGGGTCATTGGTGATCATGTTGAGCAGAGCTGCACAATCACAGACACACAACTGCTCATCTGGGTTAGACCTCAGCCTCTTATCAGTCAGTCAACATGAGAAGATGTTTGAAGAACTTAGGTGTATGGTTCAGTTATTTCTGCTTTTAATCAAAGGTTCCATTCACGAATGGTAGAAGATATACAACTAGAACATTTCACACATTTTAACGGTGTAGCTGCTACTGCCGGAAGACGTTGCAATATATATGCCAATATTACCAGTAGTAAGATGTATCATTTAGGTTCATTTGAGCGATATTGCTTCTCCCATTTGAGATTCATACCCTTGGAAAAGTTGTGAATTCTCTTATTTCTGTATTTGAGATTCATAATCTTGAACATGAGAGGAGCTATCGCTTCATAGGTGACACACACGCAGAAGCTGCCCCAATCACCATTGTTAACATAGTGATTGGGGCACCAGGGTGAAAGGGCAGACTAGTCCAATGGACAAAATACACTATTATACCCCCTGGATCTCTGATTGACTCCTTGCTTACTGTAGAATCAGAGGTCTTCAACAGGTGGTCCGCGGCCCGTAGGGGGTCCGCGAAATATTTGGTTGATTAGACAATTAACCCTCCTGGCCCGAGAGGTACCTCAGGGGGAACAATTCAGACTGTATTTTCATAAAGCATCGAAAAAAAATATTCATTAAAACGAATATAATGATGTCGCATACCTCGTAAAACTTCACAAGCAGGCCTAAAAGAATATCAAAGCCGTTTAACATACTCCCAAACAACTCAGTCACAAACTACTAGCATTACTACAAAAAACCATATTCATATTTCGCATTTTGTGTGCACACGCTGCACATTTCTGGACAGAAATACTCAAAGCTACATGCTAACAACAAAGCGAGGTAGCCAAAATCACGCCAACACCACAACGATTACGGACATATCCGTAACATTTCTCTCCGTCATACTATCGCTGAGATATGAGGCCAGCAGACACCAGCAACACAAATCATATTATCGCTTTATGATCATAAATATGACTTACTATTGACGTTTTCAAGCCGAACAGCTATAAATCCCCGCATTTTTTCGCTGGTAAACAGTGAATGGACTTCCTGCCTTTGCAACAGAGACACGCCTTTCCTTCGGAGGGGGTCATTTCACCCCACAGGGGAAGGCGTAACATGCTTTGGGTCCCAGAGACTGCAAGTCACTATTTTCGGAGACTTGATGAATTTGACTGGCTAACAGTGCTGTCACTCATTTTCAAGTGATTAGCTCAATTCTATTGGAGCTAACGAATACAGAGAGGTATGTACCATGGAGGTCGGCCAATGGGAGCCAGAGTTATTGTTCTGCGTAAGTATAAAAACTAGGAGCACGCGGCCAGCTGCATTACGCACAGCTGATTACGCTCAGCTGATTACAGCTGGAGCTTGGTTTCAGATTGATGATAGATGAGGTTTCGGCTGCCTTTTCACCGTTCGTTCATTTTTAGGATTACCGGTAATTAGTAAGATGTCGAAACAGAAGACTTACAAATATAATATAAAATAATATAATATAAAATATAATATAAAAAAAAATATTATTTTTTTTTTTTTCCAAAAAAAGCCAGAAATTGCTGCATTTGGATGTATTTAACACCATTAGTAATTTATAAGTGAAATATGTAGTTTAGTACAGGAAATTCAAATGGCACACATGGCACACATGGTGCCCAAATGCACATTTTGGAAATCTCGCCTAAACTTTCTGTACTAACACTTCTCTCATTTTGTTCTGCTTCACTTTATCAAAGTAAAACTTTGCAGAGAGACTGTTCACATATATGTGCTATGATTTGGGAGATGTTTTAGGCTGGGGGCTGCATCATTTCAATGAAATAATAACAATGAAGGGGCTTTTTTTTCAGGCGAACCTGAAACTTTTCAATTTGAGCTGTGTGCCATGTTCATTTACTCTTAACCAGTAACTTATACACTGATATTTACACATCTGAACAAATCTCACAAGTGTTCCTTTATTACAACACACCAAATTATTCAAATAGACCTTGTGCTTGCAAAGATGCACTCTTTTGAGTATGGGTATGCAATTTTCGAGCAGAGGCCTAAAATAGGGCTAGGGCTTAAAAGGTTAAAAAAAAAAAAAATTATAATTTGTTTTTTCTCAAAACATGAATGTGTCCATTATTTTAATAGTTCAGTATTGTATGAAAGATAACAGGTATGTTTATGCATGGCAGTTGCACTAATAGGCCATCACTCATTTTTAATTTCCACATTTATGTTTCAAATGAAAACATCAATTTGAATAGCTTGTGTGCATAATTATCATGCAATTAACAGACAATGTTGATATTGGCATTGATATCAGCTGACAAAGTATGTTTATAGATGTCAGTGGCACGGCCCCCCTACTCACTGTACCTTGCACATGTTTAAAATAAAAACATGAATATATGAACCTGTGTATTATTTGAATAGCTTCGTATTGAATGCACAATAAAGAGGTATGTTTATACATGGCACGAGGCCCATTTAATATAAAACACAATTTTATACAATATATATAGTCGGGGGTACCTGCTCCATCTTTCTATCAGTTTGGGGGTCCTTGGCCTGAAAAACGTTGAAGACCCCTGATCTAGATGCTGCGCAAAAACGCTCCATCTCAACTATCTCTGGTCTCATTGACTCCCTTAATTAACCCAGACCAGACATCTCATCTGAAACAGACCTGGGAAAGAGAAGTTGGTAAACCAACAGACATAGTGTCGTTTAAATATGACAGTCTCACCTGGATGACATTCATGGTATAGCTTGGTCAGTTGCCCCAACGTGTTAGCCTGTGACGCTCCGCGGGGAGGTGGTTACGATGAGAGTAAAGGAGGCATCCAGGTTATGTAGTAAAAAGAGCAATCCAGTCTGTACAGGGAGGAGGTCGGTGTGGAAGGATGAGTCCCAAAACACAGGACTCTTACCCAGGAACCAAAAGTCAGCATTAAGCGTTTTTAAGTAACGTAACGTTACGTAACACTACTATGTCACCCACATAAAGTAGCCTACTTAACTACGTTACAAACAAAGTCATTTTAACCCAAACTATGATATTTTCCTGTGAAATAGGAAGTTTGTCTTGAAAATACAGTGTATGCATGTGACGAGTTGACGAACTGACGCTAGCTGACGGGGTAGCTAGAGTGCATAGTTTGAAGCATGGGGCCGCTGACCAAACGTCAGTATTTGACGAGTTGTGTGAACCTGTTTGTATTGCACACGGTTGTTCACATGAAAACAGAGCTAGAGAGAGTCTCACCTCCACACTGGCTCATCAAGGCATGAGGGGGCTCTGAAAGTCAGATTGTCCCTTTGGGAAGCTGCTGCATATATGAAAAAAAGTTGCATAGAGCCTTTTGTGTCTCCAGAAGAAGTCCAACAATGTTACGGGAGTACAAGCAAAATCTGTGGAGTACTTTTAACCCTTTCTGCAGGTGGAGCCAACCAGTCAGACACTAAAATCTAGACATTCATCACATAAGGCACACACACCCTTCTTTTCATCTCAAGACTATATGGTGTAAAAGCCATTTAACTAATTCAACAGAAACTGAAAAGTGTAACTATGTAGATAAAGTCAGTGCCAGTCATTTACCAGTGAAGTGTGGAAGTAACCAGATGGATTGATTTGTGTTGATAAATAATTTGTCCTCATCTAATTTTTTCTGAGTAGTTTGTTGACTAGCTGTTTCACAAAACTGTAGGGTTGTTGTAACTTGTCTAACAATGGGTAAAGATACCCTCCCTGAATTTGTTATTGCACTCAACTATACCCCCCCAAAAAAACAAATCCCTTGTGAATCTCAGATGGGTTGAAAAACTTTCAAATTGAGCAAAGGAAAAAGTTGCATTTTGGAGCGTTGGTAAGAGGACTGGAACTGATCATGGAGCTTAACCGGTTGTCTTTGGCTTGAATCTTCAAATCAGATTCCTGAGGCTGGTGGAACATTTCTTCAGTATCTGTCTTGCACATATAACCACCACAGGATGGACCGAGAGGGATAAAGTCCTGCTGAATGTTGCACACTTGTGAGCCTGTGAGGGGCTCCTGTCCTCAGCCATGCAGCAAACAGTGCAATCTGCAGCAGAGGACAGCGCAGATTTTCAGGGTGAAAGGGTGTGCTGTCTCTGGGGAAAAAAACGATTTGGAGATTTTGGTTACTCAGCTGCAGCTGGCAGCACACAATAACACAAAATCAGAGAGAGATACTCAAACTGTGACATCAGCAGCCAGCAATGCACTGGCTCCCATCAGCAGAGAGGCTAGGCTACTGACAGAAAGGACATTCTACAGTCTAACCGCATAGAGTGTGTGTGTTTGTGTGTTTGGATGCTCGCAGCCAAAGCATTCCATTGACAGCAATTTAACCGAACTTGATACCATCTCAGTCTGGTTCACTGTGCCTGCCCGCCCCTCTTCTGACTCCCCTCGGCCTGCGTCTCATGTGGTGGCAGTAATAGCCCAGAAGACAGAGTGTTGTATTGCGTCTGTAATTACACAGGAAGGCCAGCTCTCTTTGAGCTCTGGATTAGCGACTCTCTTTGTGTTTCACTCAGAAAGGGGGGCACAAAGGCAGCCAGAAGTATCACTCACAAGCTCAGTACAAAGTGAGTTTTTTCCCTCTCTTTCTTTCCTTTCTGCTGCCTTCCTCTAAAGTTTGACAGGCGTCTTGGAGATATCACGATAGAAAAAGAGACAGCAAGGCAGCCCTGGAGCCAGGGATATTCAATCCCTCCAGCACCAGTCTGCCTGCCTGTCTGTCTGATCTTTAAGTCCAGTTTACTTTATTATATTGAGCCTTAAACACAACACACTTGGAGATAAAATGCTCTGGAAGGTTCAAAGAAAAGATAAGAAAACATGAAACTACTATAACATATGTATGTACTTAAACAAATGTATCACATGGCCAGTAGATGTAGAGTATTCCCCTAGCTATGGGTTAACCACTTGTTACCATGCATTGGCAGATACTGTAACCACAGAATCCTAATCTGGTCTAAAGTGTGGAAACCTATGTAATTTCCCAAAACATATTTCTAATTGAAAGGGTACTCCATCCATTTATATCATTGTTGGACTCAAGATCGACAGTTACCAACCAGAGATATCTTCTTTTTAATGGTCAAAACCAACAGAGACAGGCCAGACTGCCAGCCAGAGTAAAAACAAAAATGCATTGCATAAAATTACAATTAAAAAAAAAAAATCATATTTGCAAAGGTTTTATGAGGTAGGAAATGCAATAAATTTTTTCACTGTCAGGCTTGACATACATATGTTTTGGTGAGAATCACTAACCGTGAACAAAACTTTGTTTACAAGAAAACTCCACACGGCACCTATAATAATACAATTATCAAAATCGTGTCCAAGTGGAATGAAATCTATTAAGATCATAAGTATTAATGGAAAAATGCATTTCAAATGTACAGTTGTAGAGGGACAGAAGCAGATAAAATAAATATTGAATTCCATTTGGCTTGAAATCCTCACTTTATTTAATATGATAAGAAGAATGTGTTTCCCAACTTTCTTGGCTTGTGACCATTTTAAAATTATACATTGTCTAGTGGGCAGCTGTCCAGTAATTTTTCCTTATCGTGATTTAGGATCGAGCTCCATCGTTGTCCATAAACTATTATAAATTGTAGAGGGTAACGGGCTCTTTCACCAACAGACACACACACACACACACACTAGTAAAATGCACTATTAGAAGTTATTTAGTTTCAACTAGAAGCGATTCAGCCATGAATATAACATGAACATGATATATGAAAAGTGTGACAGAGGTTGGTGCAGATCCAAGTAGTCCTGAGACTTCTGGTTGAGCTGGGCTGGGGGTGGGTGCCAGTAACACAGAGCATGAGCCAATGGTTATGCTCGAGCTAATGGGGATCCTAATAAAGAAAGAAAGAGTCAAAGGGATGGGCACAGTTAATCACTTCCATATTCAAGTACTGACAAAAACAATGTAAGAATCTACTGTGGCATTAGTAGTCGTTTTGCACCCTCTGTTTCAACTTGATTTATCTATAGAGAAATATCAAAAACCACAACCATCAAATGATTGGTCGAGTCACTCTGCTTTTTGGACAGTGCTGTTGGTTGTGTGTAACACGTGTGTGTCAGTACAATTTAAACTATTAACAACTATAAGAATAAAACACAACATGAGTTATATCTGAATGTCAGAACAGCTCATTCAAACTGTGTGTACGTTTTACGAAACAAATCCAAGATTTATCAATGTTTTCTTCTCTGAATTACTTCTTCCTCTTATTTAAATTTAGAGCTCCCTCACACTGTTTTTTTTAAATGTTATGTTTATTTTACCAGGAATTCCCATTGAGATCATAATCTCTACTACAAGAGAGACCTGGCCAAGGTAGCAGCCATACAAAATCACAACACAGCACAGAGCTGCCAGGGCATCCCACATGGGGTGGAAGGTGTTATCTATCAGGGATGATATCTTAGCCATCATCCTCCTGTTTCCCACCACTTCCCCCGTATCCAGTGGACACCCCAGCTAGGGTTGGGTATCGTTTGGGTTTTTTCCGATACCGGTGCTAAAATGATACTTTTAAAACGATACCGGTGCCTAAACGGTGCCTGAACCGATACTTTTTTCTTCAAATTGAACAATATATTAACTGTTTAAAGTATACTATGAATACAAAACACTTGGCTTCAAACTACAGCTTCAAACTTTTTAACTTCAAACTATGAACAATATATTAACTGTTAACAGTTTACTGTATACTTAAATAAATACAGATAAAATAAATACAAAACACTCTGTACACACACTACAGCTTCAAACTTCAGCAATTATTTTGCAGAAATATGAGCATATTTGCCTTCTCTCGCAAAATATGACCTCCTGACTTATTTTATTTTATTTAACCAGTTGGTGGCGCTACTGCGCCAATTCGCCACTACACCTCAAAGAAGAAGAAGAAGAAAGTTTCGCTTGTCTGTGATGTTGTGCTTATGAGCGGCAGCGCTAAGTACCCGGATGTCGATGGAGGAAGTCAGTAGCCTGCCAGCCGTATGACAGATCTCATTCTCGTTTTTTATTTTTTTCAATAAATCATGGCCGAAGCTTCGTCAGAATGATGGAGGGGTTTGTTTCTAAGCGCGCACGGCTCATCCGGTTGTAATAATATTATGAGTGAGGAGTGGAGGACCGATGATATCGTTAGCATCGGTCCTAGGACGAGCTAACCTAGGACGGAGTCATCAGAGTAGTGTAAAAAAAGTATTTCAATCGGCTCAGGCACCGAAAGGAAGCACCGAAAGGAAGCACCGAAATCTGCGTTGCATTTCGGTCCGGTGGATACCGGTCGTATAGGAACCGGTACCATACCGGCACCGGTTTTCGGTACCCAACCCTAACCCCAGCACACTGCTGGCCTTCTTGATGAGTTTGTTAAGTATCTTCCTGTCGGCTGTCGACATGCTGCTGCCCCAGCAGACCACTCCATAAAATATTGGCTGATGCCACCACGGAGTCAAAGAAGGTCCTCAGGAGTGCTCCATGCACACCAAAAGACCTGAGTCTCCTCAGCAGATAGAGTCTGGTCTGACCCTTTTTGTAAAGTGCGTGTGTGTGCCCAGTCCACCCAGCTGCCTTCAATCTCCTCATCACTCCACACATATATACTCCCCTGCTTTCCCTGTTCTGGTTGTGAGATCGTCCTTGTTCGTACCCCTGTCTGTGCCAGTCTTGTGTCTCCCTCGTGTTTGCTCTTGGTTTGTACCTTTGCCTTTTTGTGACTTTGGATTTTTTGCCCGCTCCCTTTTGGAGTGTCTTTAAGTTTTTGTTGATGTCCTTTTTTCATGACAAGTAAAGATTCCTAAGTTTAAACCTCGTCTCCAGTGTCTGTGTCTGCGATTGAGTCCCGGATCTGCCCCACGGCTTGACAGAACGATCTGACCATGAATGACTCAGCAGACCAGTATTGGGGAACCCGCTGGGCCAGGGTAGGGCCTTTAAGCGTCCAGAAGGCTAACCGCGAGCTAGGCCGCCTTTCCTAAGAGGACCATGACAGACTCGGCAGATCTGTATTGGGGAACCTGCTGGGCCAGGGGGCCTTTGAGCTTGCAGAAGGCTAACCTCGAGCTAAGCTCCCTTTTTACCCCGAAGAGGAAGAGACACAGGAGGAAGGAGCAACTCCCCGCTCCCACTGGGCCCCAGCCGAATCCAGCTCCCCGTGTCCCGTCGGTGGTCCGGCCGACTCCAATTATTTATTATAATTTATAAAAATATTTTTCCCATTATCTTATGTTCTCATTGCACAGCTACTGTCTTCCTCAGTTGCTCTGCTTCCAGTGCAGCTTGTTTTAAGTAGAGCTTTTATCCAATCAGATCTCACCTCTGTGTCTCTAGGTAAGAATGGAGGCCCGAGGCCTGCAGACTCACAAGGGAATCCATGTGCACTTTAAGTGAATGGGGACGATATTGTTGATTGTCATAGTGTTCAACCAATCAGATCTTTAGTTTGACATGTTGGGCATATTCTTTGACGTGTCAGAGCTGCTAGCTGGCCTACAAGTACGTGATTGGTCAGTGGGCTAGCGTGACGTGTTGGGCGGTGACAATCCCAAAATCTGCTGCCTCTGTCGAGCAGACATTTTCAGCCTCAAACGCATTAAAACGTATTCAAGAAATACAACTGGGGAGGCTCCACTGTCTTCACTGGCGTCCATGAATGGAGAAGGACTTCTTACTGGAACTATAACACACGGATGTACTGAACAACCGTGAGATTAAACTCTTTGTTAACAAAGAAAGGAGGATGCACTTTGTCTTTAAATAGTGAACAGCAGCTCTGGTAAGTTAAATATGTTTGTTTTTACATCTGCAGTAGCTTTAATATGCTTGTTTATATATTATTATTTGTACAACTTGTTTTTATGAAGATTTTTGTTTGGTTTAATATGTGATAGGAACCAGTGTTACTCTCTGGGGACATATTTAGCCGCTGCCAACTTGGCAACTCTCTCGCTAAATCTGGAGACTTTCCAAACCTTCATGGTGACTTGTTTTGTCAAAAGCTACGAGTGACAAATCTAGCGACTTGTTCTGGTGTTCTTGGAGACTTTTCTGGTGTTTTGACGTTAAAGCACGTACCTTCTGCACTGTCGTGAACGAGCAGCGGGAGCTGCCGTGAGCACCTCCGCTGCCCCAAAGCACACACTGGCGCAGCAGTCCCAGCTGCAGTCAGAGCAGAGAGGAGACGCACTCTATCTACAGGTGTTGGCTTCATTTTGACACGAAACAAATAATAACCGGAGCTGTGTTTCAGCTGCAGGACAGCAGTGAAGGCCCAGGTATAAAATGCACGGCCCACCACTGGTCAAACGTGCCTGTAAGCACACCACTGTGTTTTGGGAGGGAGACAATGTGCTCTTTTCCCAGTTCCCCAGAAACCTCAAACTGTGAAGGTGATTTACCAGTATCTGTGTTTGAGAGACAGCCAGCCCTCAAGCTTGTCATCAGGAGTAGGTTTGTCGAGATACGGCAAAATCGTAATGCCTTGATCATGTAGATCAGGGGTATTCAATTAAAATTCCAAAAGGATCATCTACAATGCATGTTATTGGTCGGTGTATTTCCTGGACTGCTGACGAGTGCCGTAAAGGCTTGAAAAGCTGTGCAGGTTAAAATAGAAGCGCTCCGCCAAAATGTATAATTCTCAATTATCCATCAGTTATATGTCCGGGTCCGGATAGCACAGCGTCTGGGTCCGCCTATTATTAGTGACCTCTGTTGTAGATGATCAATTGCACATCCATGACAATTGTGAATGTGTTTGTCGCAAGAGAGAGACCGAATGGGAGAACACAAAACACTTAAGCCTTCAAACCTCAGGTATTTCCTGTGCCTCTGCACAAGGGCGCTCTTTCTTGGGCACAAGGAAATACCTGAAATAAAACCTGTAATTAATCTCCTCGCCTACCACCTGGTTGATGGTGCCTTTTTCCAACAGAGAGAGAATCTGGTGGCGGGCAATTGAACTGCAAGGAATAACGCTTTTGCAGGATCCGTTCTAGCCAAGGGGATAGTGCGAATGCTCTCTTCCAATGGCTGACCCGTACGGGCAAGCATAGCGCCATGTTTACAGTTACTGTTGCTAAACACTGCCGTGTGACCCTAATTTGAGGCTCCAAGCTTGTCTTTGTTTTTGGCCCTGACGGTCTCCTGTGGTAGTGGGCAGGGAGCCGTAGACACTACACATTTTGACTTGTGAGTTAATATTTGTTCCCGGCTCTACATGGAGCTTCGGGCTCATTATGTTTGATGCTAAAGCAGGATGTTTAAAGTGGGACAGTGGTGTGTACTTGTGTTTGGTGAACTACAATGCTGAGCATGTCCAATTTTTTTTCAATGTTACCGGTGTGACAGTCCAACAATACAGGGCCCCCCTCCCGGAGAAATCAGGTCATCCACTGAGTGAGGGGCAACGCAGAGTGTTGCTGAGGCAGTCAAAAGGATGTCTGGACAAACCTCTCATACTGCTGTCAGCTGGCGTAGCAGCTACCTCTGAAGCCTGGGGCGCTCTGCCCTGGGGCCATGGAGCGGTGTAGGGATGTCTTCAAGACGAGTAGTCACAACGAGAGTGGCCAGAGTCTGCTGTCACTCAAACTTGTGGGTTATCAATTCCACAACAGGATTGAATAAGCCTGACATTTTTACCACTGCGTTGAGTAGCCTCTTCTTTTCTTTTTCAGACATTTGTGTGATTAGGCAAAAAAGCAGGTGAATGATGACCGAAAACTCATCACACGTCCCACATTTTGGGCCCCCAGAAGGCTTCACCACTCAGCAACAGAGGAGGGATCCCTCTCCCAGGATGGACAGAAGTGCAATAGATGTCATGTGTAGAACAGGATAACAGAATTACAACACATTCAATGTATGACAGAATCATGGCAGGAGGCAAGACCTGGTCCAGGTATAACCCGGATACACAGGAACCTGTGAGGCGAGAAAGCACAGAGACTCTGGTGAAGAAGCAGGTCAATAATGTGCATTAATGGTATCGGTAATATGAAATAGTAATGTGAGTAATAATAAAAGTGATATTAGCAGCTGGAGTCAGCAGGGCCATGGTAGGAGGAAGGACCAGGGTCCAGATGAAACCATGCTCCATGGAAACCTGTGAGGAGAGGAAGCACAAGGACTCCGGGGAAGAGACAAAGTCATTAATGTGCACTAATGGTATCGGAAATAGGATTAATAATGCTAATAATAAAGATAGTAGTAGGCGTCAGCAGGGCCATGGCTGGTTGAAGGACCAGTGTCCAGATAAAACTGCGGTCATGGGAACCTGTGAGGCGAGAAAGCACAAATACTCCGGGGAAGAAGCAAAGTCAGTAATGAGCATTAATGGGACATCAATGCTTACAGACAGAGGTGAAGAAGAGGAGGAGAGAGGCGCTCAGTGTATCCTACGGAAGTCCCCCAGCAGTCTAGGCCTATACCAGCTTATCTAGGGACTGGTCCAAGGCAAACCTGAGCCAGCCCTAACTATAAGCACTATCAAAAACTAAAGTCTTCAGCCTACTCTTAAATGAGGTGAGTGTGTCTGCCCCCCGGACTGAAACTGGAAGCTGGTTCCACAAAAGAGGTGCTTGATAACTGAAGGCTCTGGCTCCCATCTTACTTTTTAAGACTCTAGGAACCACAAGTAACCCTGAATTAATGGAGCGCAGCTCTCTAGGATATGATGGTGCCTGACCAATTTGGGCTTTGTAGGTAAGGAGAAGGATTTTAAATTCTACAGATTTTACGGGGAGCCAGTGCAGAGAAGCTAATACAGGAGTAATATGATCTCTTTTCTTAGTTCTTGTTAGTACACGAGCTGCAGCATTCTGGATCAACTGGAGAGATTTAAGAGATTTATTAGAGCAGCCTGATAATAAGGAATTACAGTAATCTAGTCTAGAAGTAATAAATGCATGAACTATGTCTCTGCATTGCTTTGAGACAGGATGTGCCTGAGTTTTGAAATGTTACGTAGGTGAAAAAAGGAAATCCTAGAAATTTGTTTTATCTGAGAGTTAAAAGACAAATCCTGATCAAAGATAACTCTGAGAATCTTTACGGTGCTGCTGGATACCAGCGCAATGCCATCTAGAGAAACTATATCATTAGATAACTGATTTCGGAGGTGTTCTGGGCCTAGTAGAATAACTTCAGTTTTGTCTGAGTTTAACATCAGAAAGTTGCAGGTCATCCAGGTTTTTATGTCCTTAAGACATGCTTGCAGTTTAGCGAGCTGGTTGGTTTCATCTGGTTTGATCGATAGATATAATTGAGTATCATCTACATAACAATGAAAGTTTATAGTGTTTTCTGATAATATTGCCTAAAGGAAGCATATATAAGGTGAACAAGATTGGTCCAAGCACAGAACCTTGTGGAACTCCATGACTAACGGTGGTCTTCATCGAGGTTTCATCGTTTACATATAAAAACTGTGATCGATTTGATTAATAGGATTTAAACTAGCTTAGTGCGGTTCCTTTGATGCCAATATAATGTTCTAGTCTCTGCAACAGGATGTAATGGTCAATGGTGTCGAACGCAGCACTAAGGTCTAACAAGACAAGAACAGAGACTAGTCCTTTGTCTGATACAATTAGAAGGTCATTAGTTATTTTTACCAGCTCTGTCTCTGTGCTATGATACTTTCTAAATCCTGACTGAAAATCAGGAAAAGCGCTCATGTGATTGGTTGAAAAAACGCATTTGCGAATCCAGCCACGTCAGGGGAATCTCAAAAATCCACAAAGAAATGTGTAGCGATCTGCAAAGAAATGCAGTGTGATCCACAAAGAAATACATACAAATCCACAAACAAAATATAAAAAATCCACACAGAAATATATTTGTGATTTTCTTTTACATTTATATAAATCGTAATTTATTTATGTGTGCATTGGAATGTATTTGTGAATCGTTCTGCATGCATTTGTGAGTCAAATTTATTTGTAAATCCTTCTGTGTGCATTTGTAAATCGAATATATTTGTGAATTGTTCTGTGCGCATTTGTGAATCTGTCTGTTTGCATTTGTGAGTCTTTCTGTGTGCATTTGTGATTATTGAGACTGATCTGATCCCATACTTATTTTCCGTTTGGTAGTACTTAGCTCTGCCCTCTTTTCTGTCATTTCTGGCTGAAAAAAATCAGATGGCGCATCAAGACGTAGTCATCAAGTCACGATGATTATGTCCATTTCTTTCGAATGGTCTATGGTTTCAACCTTGGTAAAAAAAAGTATCCTGGTGCTTCTACCACTAGGTTCTTTTTTACTGTTTGTAACTGCCAGCTACGACGTCTCCTGTATGCTAGAAATCATCTGTATGTGCCTTACAACAGTGATTCTCAATTGGTGGGTCGCGACCCAAAAGTGGGTCGCGGCCTTTGCCTGACAAAAAACAAAAAAATAAAAGGTTGTGATTTTATTTTGAAGGGCATTTTTTTATGCAGCGGAATTATTCCAGCATTTATGGGACTTGTTCAGCGGTGCAGGAAAAACACCGACCAATGCGTTGTGAATCACATCACGTGAATATATATGAGTATTCTGACAAGTTTCCTGACTTGAGTGAGATGTACAAACACCGTGACACACGGGGAGAGACAGGACATAGAGAGCAGAGCAGGACTGTTGTAGTGTGAGATGTGAAAGTCAAATCATAGGACGATTTCCAAAAGAGAGAAATGTCCAGAGAGACCAGAGTCATTCGACTCTGACTGGACAGAGGTGAATTCTTCAAACACTAATTTCTCTTTTTAGAAGATGAGAAAAATACAATATTATGGCTTTTTCACTTCACCCTAAATGAACTGAGTTTAAAGCTGCAGGACAATTCAGTGAAAATAAGTTTTCTAAATTGAATTTCGTTACGTAATTTATTTTTTAATCCAGCCGTTATTTTACTTGAAATGAGAAGAACATGTATTCATGTATTTCTATGTATTATTTATAATCCATCCAGTTAAATTTGAAAAATGAGAATAATATTTGTTAAAATATAATTGATGTGTACTTTCTTTATTTGATTTGACAGTTGTTTACTACACAGAGACGTTACTACTACTAGACTTCTTGAATATAGACATGTAGTAGGTCCCGGCTTGTCATTAAGGGGTGATGGTGGGTCCCGCAGCCAGACCAGTTGAGAACCACTGCCTTATGCTGCGCACACACCGGGCGCGTTGTTTTTTTGACGCGCGTCGAGATTACATACAAAGTCTATGCACAGACGCGATGAGATTAAAAATCGCGGCGCGCCAGTCTCATTGCGTCTGTGCATAGACTTTGTATGTAATCTCGACGCGCGTCAATCAAAAAACGCGCCCGGTGTGTGAGCAGCATTACAATATAAAGATTGGCACTAAGGTGCGGCTGTGGTTTAGGAGAGAGAGCGGGATGTTCTTTAATCACAAAGTTTGCTGATCCCCCGCTCCACATGTACGTCCTTGATGTCATAGATGAGGAAATTCAGCCTGTGTAAGGGAACAAACTCGCTGCTCGTGTAAAATGCATCTTGGTACATGTAGGCACCGCTTGCACAGCTCTGCAGCAGGAGAGATCAGCTTTCTCAGTCAATATAGCATGGACTGAAGAATTGAATTCTACATTTACCATCAGCACTGATTGGACATCCACATAATAAAGTAGCAAATATTCCCTTTAAAGTTTGGGGCCCTTCATCGTCATGGTTACAATAATACATTCTTGGTTACGGTTCGGCAACGAATTTATAAATAAACGGGGAGATGAACAGAGGTCTCCTGTGTTAGTCTGATGTTTTGTTGACCCAGCCATCCACCCTACACAAAGTCACCTGACTTCCTCCTTTGCTTTTGATGGACAAGAGTCATAAGCGTTACGGACACTAGGGGGCGCTGTCACGTCAGTGTAAACAAATATTATGTTGGGGCACTTGCTGAAAGAACTGATTCTGTTGCTTTTCTTGGAAGAACAGTCTCAAACTCACAGATAGTTGTTGAGTATACAGTGGGGTCTGCTGTAGATTTCTTGTCTCCCATGGTGAGCCAGTGTGTAACATGGAGGCCCATGTGGATGTGGTGTGGGTGGGCCAATGGGAGATAGGTTTAGCCGGAGGCTGAATATAATATACAGTATGTTTGAGTGTGTGTCTGTGAGTGAGGTCAGGGATGAGAACATGCAGATTGAGTAACCACTATTCCATGTTGGTTCAGTGAGCCTGCAACATTAGAGCTGTGCGTGTAAAATCCCACTTCGGATCATAACCAATAATAATTCAAATGAAATCTGGGCTGAAATAGAGCTGTAGATTCCCAATTGTAAACTGAGGTGTGCAGGGAGAGAGGAATATAATGTTGTGATAATAGCGATCTGGTATTGTCATTATGGAGAGCCAGCCAACCACTGTGTGCTTTTAACTCTTAGTTTGCACCAAGCTGCACTGAACAACACTGAAATGAGGAACACATTTCCATTCTGCGGTCAGACCACATCAATACACAGGTTCAACTGAGCCGGCCAGGGTGTCTGTACATGGAGCATACACACACATACACACCCTCCTCCACAGCAGGATAGCAGTTGATTCCACACTGAGGAGGTAACTTCTGAGAATGAGGTTCAGAAATCTGTGAGCATTTATAGGATGGCAACATGCAGGTTGTGCATGCTCATTAAATACAACTCTACAACACATACCAATACTTGTACCAACATAATCTAAGCTCAAAGGTCCACTTACTAGCTTTCGTTAGTTTTCAACCATATATTATCATCGTCTTCATTCAGCAAATGGGGCTGGCTTAGGTGTCATCATGTGACCAAAGTTGTGAAATGAATACTGGACCCAGAAAACATCAACTGTCTGTGAATATTAGACCAAGTGTGGTCACAGCATCCACTGGGAAGAGGTCAAAGGCCATTAGCTGTGTTACTTTAGCAAGGAGAAAGAAGACAATGTTCCTCCCCCACATGAAAGTTTGTTTTTATAAGCAATGAAACACAGTCCTGTTCAACACACTCAGCCTTACTTGGTCCAATATGACCAGTATGGTCATGGCAAACTTCTGATTTAATTACTCAGTAATTTGCATAATTTATGATGACACAATGGTTTAGTGTCACAAGTAAACGTATTTTACACTTCCTGAGCAAGTCTCATCTTTAGCGTTCACTTGCTGTAACATACAGCAAAACCCAGCCTAATTAGTATGATAGATTATTCTGCATTGGCTCACCTTTTAGCTTAAACTTAATTCTTTACAAAAAGATATTTTTTTTCCCACATGGAACCAAACATTCTCCTATATAAACAACCTGCATTTACTTTGACAGTTATGTTACAAACACTGAAGCGCATTCACACACATACATTTTCTTAATGATCTTAACAGGCTTACATTTATGATTGTATCGGAGGTACACTCAAAACATTTGAGGCTTAAGACCTGGCAACATGATCTTGCTACGCTGCTGGTCGACGCAGGAAATATCATCTAACTCGTGCACGCAGTGTATGATGGTCACAGAAATGCACGGCCGCGTCAGCCAGAGTCCTTTCAGTACCCTCGACGTGCGTGAAGTTGCGAGGGCCCGATCAATGCTGCTTGCAGCTTTAATTTTTACTTGTAATTTTGTTTATGCTCTTGGGATGTTGGGAAAGAGAATTCAATTCAATTTATTTTTGTGTAGCCCAAAATCACAAATTTGCCTCAGAGGGCTTTACAATCTGTACACATACAACATCCTCTGTCCCAGGCCCCTACCCTCGGAACAGGAAAAACTCCCCCAAAAAAAACCTTTAACAGGGAGAAAAGAGGAAGAGACTTTGGGGAGAGCAACAGAGGAGGGATTTCTCTCCCAGGATGTCCCAGAATGTTAACAAACAAAACAAAACAAATTCTGAAGATTGCCAACTTTAAGCCATATATGAAGCAAGGCAGAGACTAAGTGACGGTAGGAGTGTAGTTCTTAGCAGAGAGTGAAGTGTGTGAAACAGCAGTCAATGTAGGTGACAGGACCTGTGGAAAGACAGTGTGTTTTGGGGAATATGAAATGACTTAATGGAAACTCCACAAAGCCTCCGTCTCTCCTGCTCCTACTTCAACACACCAGTGGTGGGCCGTGCATTTTATACTATTATTTTATACTTGGGCCTTCACTGCTGTCCTGCAGCTGAAATACCACCTTATAACCACAGCAAATTTTTAAGGCTGTAACTAGTGATGTTAGGAGATGTGCCGACGCTTCGAAGCGTGTGTCGAGTAATGGAGGGGGCGTTTCCGCGAAGCGCGTATCGAGGCTTGCTTCATTGAGGGGAGGAGCCAAAAATGATGACGTCCGAAGCCTCGCTGCCGGCTGTACCACGTGACTGCTTCGGGAAGTGGTTCAGAGTTTGCCGGGAGGTTTGACAGCAATATAAACCCCTCAGGCTCCATTCAAAATGTGGGTTGTTGGTGGAGAGTTGCGGTCAGTTGAGAGTTTGGATAGCGTTTATATAGTTATTTCTGAATAAAAATGAATAAAATGTCCCCTGTCCTGTACATCACTGTCCAAGTTCCACAAGCATATTCAGTCCCCTCTTCCTAGATCCACAAGCACTTTCCCTGTCCTCTGCCTGCTTAAGCCCATGCCATTTTCCTAAAGTGACATAATAACATTACACAACCTGCCATATCATATGATACTACCATTTTGGGAAAATTTACACACACAGAATACATTCAAAAAATATATTATGCACATATGTGATAATTTATGTACAGCAATTATTTGGTCATACATTTTTGTAATTCATAGTCATTCCCAACAGCCATAACAGACACAAAAATTCAATGCGTCACATTATGTGGTTCAGATACAGCTGCCTGTGATTATACACTTGGCCAGTAGGTGGTGTCGTGTGCACATGAAGCTTCGAGTAATGAACCCTTTCTCGAACCAATTGGCTGAAGTGGTTCGATGCCTCATGAGGCTTCATCTCGCCATCACTAGCTGTAACTATGTACGTCTTCGTATTAAACCATTCGGTACGAGTCGTTTGAATAACACTTGAGCATTTAGAAAATGCAAAAGCCTAAATTCAGGAAAATATAATGTTCTCAGCTGGTCTGGCTGCGGGATCCACCATCATTCCTTAATGACAAGCTGCGACCCAAAGAGAGTGACATTTTACTTTCACAACATGAACGTTGAACGCACCTCTCTGCAGTGTCTTTCCTCCTCAGCACCTTGTGTCATGGTGCAGCTCAACTCAGTCAGAATGCATTTTGATTGGTTGACCTAAATCATGTGATGTGATTCACTACCCATCAGCCTCAGCTGGGCTGTTAAATTTCGTGATAGTCACGTGCTCGCCCACTGACAAATCACAGCACACTGCACCTAGCGGGAAAGCTACAGATGGACACTGAGCTGCACGTAATGCTGACGTCATTATAGGCCGCTAGCGGCCGCTGACACGTCAATACGCCCAACATGTCAAACTAAAGATCTGATTGGTTGAACACTATGACAATCAACAATATCGTCCCCATGTACTTTAATCTGCACTGGCGGCAGAGCCGAGTCTGCAGGCATCTGGCTGTTCTTACATAGACACACAGAGGTGAGATCTGAGAGCAACTGAGGAAGACAGTAGCTGTGCAATGACAAAATAAGATAACGTTTTTATAAATTATGATACATGTAGTGCATTTAAGAAAAATTATTAAATTATAAAATAAATAATAATGTTTTATTTCTTTTTTATTTTAATTAAAAAAAATATATATAAATAGCTTTGTGATTCTGTTTAGGCCAGCAGAGAAGGCCTTGCAGGCCCTGATGGCCCGCCACTGCAACACACACTGCAGCACTGCTCTGCTACACTCCCTAGGCTGGGTCTCCTTTTCAATGAGTGTGTCAATGAGTCCTATGAGTGTGAGCCGATATCCCCACGAATTTACACTCCGCCAAGAAAGAAGATTCTATAGGCGTTTCTGAATCCATGACATTGTTGAATGCTTTTAGAAAAGGCTGGCTGTGCAAATGCTGGATACCGTTGAAAAATATCTTACATCTGTCAAATCTTGGTGTGGGTATCGGCCATTTGGAAACAATATCAGTCTCGCTTACACACACACACCGACCCACATGGACAAACACAGACAAAGACACTTCACTTCTTCCCTCTTTTCAAAGCAAATGACTTTGCCAGGGTTCCTGGATGCCTGCTCAAACATCTGGGCTGTAGTAGCTCAGAACTCAGTCAGATTCCTGCACAAAGTATGTCATGTTCTACACAGTCACATTACAGGGCTGGGAATTTCCAAGAGTTTATGTACTTTCTTTGGGGGAGGGGGGGGGGGGTTCTGGGCACATAGAGGCGTGTGTGCTTGCCTTGATTTTAGGGATTGTTTTCTTGTTCGTGTCTGAACCAGTGAAATAAGAAGCCTACCAAACAATAAGTGACATTAAGTGGTGAACAAGGCTGTAGCTACTGTTATGGACACCAACTTGATGTTCTTGGTGTTGTTTCTGGAATTATGGGGGGGTTTAATGACCTGAGGAGGATTTAAACACGTGGTGCGTTTTGAAAGTTGATTCAGATTTATTTACATAACCCGGTGGCTGAACTGGGAAGGGTGTTGTGGGCATACTCGACCCACAAGAGCTGCTTAGACTAGGAGGAGGGGTTGCGGGAGGAGAGACAGCATAAAGCTGTCTCCATCTCTTGATTCATCTACTCAGCTTGCCCATTAGATTGGGGATGGAACCCTGATGATAAACTGACTGTAGCTTCCAGCAGCCTGCAAAACTCGTACCAAAAGCGAGAGGTGGATTGTGGTCCCCGGTCGGAGACCACGTCAATGGGCAGACGATAGAGCCGGAAAACAGTTTACAGCAATCTCTATGGCCGTAGGTAACTTGGGTAGTGGGATGAGCAGAGCAGACTTGGAAAATTGATCAATGACTGTGAGAATAACTGTGTTACCATCAGAAGGAGGTAGTTACAAAGTCCAAAGTGATGTGGGACCAGGGTACACTAGGAACTAGCAGAGGATGAAGAAGCCCGGAGGGAGCTTGGCGAGTGCTCTTATGCTGTGAGCAGACCTGGCAAGCATCGATGAACCCCTTGGTGTCTTCCTCCATGGAAGACCACCAGAAATGCTGTCTGAGCAGTGCTAGAGTGAGTCTGATCCCAGGATGGTAAGCTAGGCTGAAAGAGTGGCCCCGCTGGAGGACCTGAGGATGGTAATTGGCAGGAACAAAAAACTGTCATCAGGGGGCAGGTTGTTTAGCATGGGAGCACTTTACCTTTTCCTCCACCTCCCAGGTTACCGCACCAATAGCGCACTCAGGGGAGAGGATACCTTCAGGATGGGAAGGAGAGCTCTCAGGCTGGAACTGATGAGACAATGCGTCAGGATTGACATTCTTTGAGCCTGGTCTGTATGAGAATGAAAACTCAAAACGGTTAAAAAAAATAGCCCACCTAGCTTGACAAGAGTTCAGTCACTTGGCCGAACGGATGCAGCCACGGAACTGTAGTTACGGGTGAACCGCCGATAGAAGTTTGCAAAGCCAAGAAAGCGTTGAAGTTCCTTGCGTGTGGAAGGCGGAGGCCAGTCAGCAACTGACAGCAAGGTCTTGGCAGTCCATCTGGATATTACCAGCATTGATGACAAAACCCAGGAACGATACCTCTGTGGCACTTCTCCGTCTTTACGAAGAGATGGTTCTCCAAAAGCCTTTGGAGGACTTGGCGTACATGTACCACATGTTCCTGATGAGACTTCGAGAAGATACGAATGTCATCCAGATACACAAAAATGTAGCACATCCCGGAGAACATCATTGACCAACACCTGGTTTCCACCACTGTGGGGCCAGGACCTTTGCTTTAAGTTGTTTGTGATGCCTATCTTGGCACCTGATCTGTGAACTCCTCCTGCCCGCCTAAACCAGCTGTCACTCCACATAGTTATATTTGTACAAATAAAAGATTTATATTTTCATAATACTGCTACTTGGGTATATATACCTTCACGGTGTTTTGAACCGGGTCTCTGTGGCAACGGGGTGCTACAATATCTTATTGTATTAAGAATATATCGAGCAATAAACTTCAGAGGGGCGTGGCCTTCTACAGCAATATATGCAACTTCGAAACCATGTGGCCTATCATCACAAAATCTGTAGCATATGTACACATTGTGTCATGTAACATATCCTCAAATTTTTATTCCATACAACCACTAGGGGTCGATACACTAATACACCCATTTTTCATCGTTTTCAGGCATTGTACTTTAACAAACTCCTCCCACAGAATTTATACGATCGACTTCAAATTTGGTCAAGATGATCTAAAGACTATAATGATGAAAACTTGCTAAAATGGTCTACTGACATTGAACGACCTTCGTTTTATGTGGCGCCCATTTCACGCCCATTTCGTGCCGTTCGCCATGAAAGAGGAAGTTGTTGTAACTCCAAGGTACTTTATTCAATCTGCCCCAAACTTGTTACGCATGATGCTGGTCCAGGCATTTGCCATGCCATTATTTTCACAAAGTCATAGCGCCACTGGCAAAAGGAAATTACAAGTTTTTTTGCTTTGATGTACTCTGACTAGGAAGTTACCCAGATCAGTCTGAAATTTGGTAAGGTAAGCCGTATGACATTGATGATACTTCATCATGAATATTGTGAGTTGTCATTAAACGCTGTTGCCATGGCAACGTGTCATTTGCCATGAAAAATTAAGCTTATTTTTCTGTGGCTTAGGATGCTCAACAAGTCTTGGAACTTTTCACAGGTGTCATAGGTGATGGAAATAAATATTTCATATGGCTTTTTGGCTTGACCGTTTCAAATTGCCTCGATAGCACCCCCTACAAATATTCAAAAATGTAGCCCCAGCGCTACGTTTGACCTACATGTATGAAATTTGGTAGGAACATGTATCACATGAAGACTTAAAAGAAAGTGTCCTGTGACCACGCTCTAAAATGAACGGGAAGTCGGCCATTTTCATTTATTGTGTGAATTTTCCCTTGATTTCTAGTCACTTTACTTTAACGAACTCCTCCTAGGGACTTTGTCAGATCCACTTTAAATTTGGTCAGTACAATCTAAAGACCTTTGCAATTAGAAGTTACTCATAGCTTTACGTTTGATGGAATGGTGTAGCCGTGATGTGGCGGCCATTTTACGTGATTCGCCATTAAACAACAGGCTGATGCAAGTCTACTGGACTTGCTCAAATCTGTCCCAAACTTGCCATACTTGATAACAGTCATGGCCTGAGGATGTCTACAAGCCAATTTTCACTCATAGTCATAGCACCACCTACTGGCAACAGGAAAACAGCATTATGTGGTAAACAGCCTCCGATTTACATGAATGAATGAATTTTATTTATATAGCGCTTTTCACAGACAGTAGTATCACAAAGTGCTTAACAGAGCAGACATTTAAAAGCATAAAAAACACAATGTGACCCTAGGGTCAATAAATTATCTACACAGAGAAAATTTAAAAAAAAATAAAAAAATTAAATAATAAAAAATTAAATAAAAATGTAAAACATATTTTAAGAGCAGGTCTAGGACATGGGTTTACTTTTACACAAACGCCAGCCTAAACAGGTGGGTTTTAAGCTGGCTTTTAAAAGTATCCACAGTATCTGCGAGGCGCAGAGTTGCAGGCAGAGCATTCCAGAGCCTCGGGGCCACTGCCTCAAAGGCTCGGTCACCACGGGTCTTAAATCTTGTACGTGGGACCGACAGAAGACCTAGAGCGTTTGACCTGAGAGTGCGGGCGGGTGAATAGGGGCGAAGTAGATCAGCTACATAAGCCGGAGCCTGACCGTGAAGTGCTCTGTAAGTGATGGTGAGAATTTTAAAGTGTATCCTAGATGCTACAGGAAGCCAGTGGAGAGATCGGAGTACGGGGGTGATATGAGACCGTCGATTTGTCCTGGTGAGTAATCTGGCGGCAGCATTTTGGATGACCTGCAGATTGTTAAGAGCAGATGCACTGAGTGATGTAAAAAGTGAGTTGCAGTAGTCAATGCGTGAAGAGATAAGTGTGTATGATCATCTCTAATTCAGGTGTTGATACTACAGATCTCAGTTTACTGATATTTCTTAGATGGAAGAAACATGACCTGGACAGCTGCTTAACATGAGGGTCAAACGACATGGATCGATCAACGAAAATCCCAAGATTGCGCAGGTTGCAATGTGCAGCAGAGGAGAGTGGACTAATAATCTGCCAGATCATGGGGACAAACTCCTCTGGAGCAATAACTAGGACCTCCGTCTTAGAGTCGTTGAGTTGCAAGCAGTTTTCTGCTGTCCAGTCTCTGATGGCATTGACACAGTCCAGGAGCCTAGTTAATGTGAATGCCTCGCTGGGTTTGAATGACAGATGGAGTTGGATATCGTCTGCATATAAGTGATAGGACACATTATAGCTTTTTATAATCGGCCCCAAAGGTAACAGATAAAGGGAAAATAACAGAGGCCCCAGAACTGAGCCCTGCGGTACACCACAAGACAGTGGAGAGGTAACACACAAAATCACCCACAGAGACATTGAAACTTCTGTCATTGAGGTAAGATGTAAACCAGTCTAATGCTATGCCAGATATGCCCACCCAATCACGTAGCCTCTTAATCAGGATGTCATGGTCTACAGCAGGGATTCCCACCCTGGGGGTGCGCGAGCTGCCTCTAGGGGGTGCGAGAGAGACAAAATGTAATGGCGGTGCAGTCCCGTCTCCTAAAAATTACGTTCCCCCAAAACTAAAATGCATTCTCAATTACGTTTGACCACAAACGTATTTTCTCCCTGATTACGTTTGTGTTTGACGCATTACAAATACGTTTCTCATCAACATATCTTTGCCATACTTTAGTCTTCATTATTTTTCTGTGATCTGCCTCGCCTCTACCCCGCCACCCACGAGTTGTTGCCCCGCGGCCTGTTCCGAGGGCTGACAGACCTGATGATCGGGTGCCTCGCGGCAGCGGGCGCGGCTGGAGACCTCGCGTCCCGCCGCCAACGGGTGAGCGCCCGCCACTATGAACCATAAAACCAAGTCCCGGATTTCACCCGGGGGATATTCTGGAGGTATTGTGACCAGGTGATGTGCCTCGTTGCTGGGGAGGTGCGTGTGTGTATGAGCGCATTTCTGCCGGAGACAGGCGGCGTGTTGTGGTAGTATTCTGACCGCGTAATAGGGAGAAGGAGAGGTGGTGGTGGAGAGGGAAAAAAAATGTGAAAGAGATGGTGGAATGTATGATTGGAGAGAGAAGCAAACAAGTTGGACATGGTCCCGCATCCAACAACACTGTCGCGCATATCGATGCTTTGTCCGACGACATCCTGGCTACATTAGTCGGTCGCGTGAAGAAGAGTGAGTTTTACTCTCTGCAAGTAGACGAGCCTACAGATGTGGCCAATCTGACCAATCGTCTGGTGTACGTCTGTTACCTTTTCGAAGGCATGGTGCAGGAAGAGTTTTTTGTGTTTTTTATCTTGTAAACAAACGCCACGCGCGAGCAAACTGTTCTCTCATTAGTCCGATTTTTATGCGGCTCTGTTGCTTTTTTTTTTAAGGTTCTAAAAAGTTTGGGAACCGCTGGTCTACAGTGTCAAATGCAGAACTGAGGTCCAGAAGAACTAACACAGAGCAGTCACCTGCATCAGCACACATGAGAATGTCATTTGAAACCCTCAGGAGAGCGGTTTCAGTAGAGTGTTGCTTACGAAACCCAGACTGGAACTTGTCGTACATGTTGTGCCTCTCCAGTGCAGCAGTAAGTTGTTTGGCCACCACTTTCTCAAAAATTTTGGACAAGAAAGGCAGTTTTGATATGGGCCTGTAGTTCATGGTGTAGTACATGATGTAGTACATGATGTGGTCTGTACTTGATGAAGAGCAACACAATGCATGTTTTTGCGTGTTATCTAGCTCCACATAGTGGATACAGGAACTGGTGGAATATTTGCACTACATCATTTCCAGCATCACAGAGTCCAGCGGGACAAACACTTTAAACTCCGTGACGCGTTGTCCAATGGTCGAAGACATTCACGTCCGCGTCTGTTAGCGTACCGCCAGTACCCCCGAGATGCGGGAAGGTGCGTGGGCCCATACATCGCTGCTTGCAGCTTTAACATTGTAATTGTTGGAATGCTTAACAGCATTCCAACAATTGTTATCCTGTTTCTTTATTCCACTATTTCTTCCGTCCCCCCTTTTTTGAAACTCTTCTTCATTTTTTAAGCTACAGAAACCGTTCAACTATCAAAATGTTCAGCTCCTTCAGCTCATCTCTGCTATGCCTTTTTCTATTTCTAACCTTTAAACTTTTTGAATTATTAAGCTTTTAGCAACTTTTTTTTGCATGGGTTTCTATGGATTTTCAAATCCTCTTAAACTTCTTCAACTTTCAAATCCTTCAACTTCCTCATACTTTCAGCTAAAGACACCATTTCAACTTTCAAATGTTGAGAAAACCCTGAACTATTGCCACATAATTCAGGTTTCCGATATCTTTTACTCTTTTTGAACTGCAGCAATTTAACTTTTATGATTTTTCAGCCCATTTCTGACTTTATAATGGGTGTGTATTGCGCAGCTTAGAGTGCGTGATGTCACCGCTAGAGTGAAGAGCAGCTTGAGATTCTTGTGAAAAAAACATTTGTATTTTGCCACTGTGTCCACAATCTTCACGCATAATTTCTGGATGTAGAAGTAGCTAATCATGTCCTTGTCGTAGACAAAGTACTGTGGAATCCCACAGATTTCCACATTTGACACAGAAGCCGTTAATTGAGAGGAAAACCAACTTTCTGCTCCATAGAGACCAATGTTAAAGTTTGCTTCAAAAACATCTTCCACAGAACACGGTACCCCATTTGTAGATGGCCAGTTAAGCCACTTTTTTACACTACAGACACTTTTTACAGGATCTGTTTCTCAAGTCATCCTTCCTCTCAATTATTAATAACGGAGCAATAGGAGCTACGGTTATGGGAGTTTTGATGATTTGTTTGAGAGGTGTTTCCCTGTTTTATCGCCATGAAATGGCTTCAGGCACACAGGTGTTCGCGATTGAGCCAATTAGTGATGTTGGTAAACATCCAGTCTCACATGCTCTCTCGCTCTCTCACAGTCATTCAGGTCTTGGAGACTTTTAGAGGACCCCCCCCCCCACACACACCCACCCCATTTTAAAATAAAAGCCGCACACGCATGATTTGTTGCAGCTGTTACGTGTTGCAGCTCGGCCAATCAAATATGGGTATTCTGATAAGTTTCCTGATTCGAGTGACATTTACACACAAGAGGGAGAGGCGAGGAAAGACATGGCAGAGCAGGACAATAGTCATGTAAGCTGTAAAAGATAAAACATAGTACAATCTCCAAATGAGAAAGTTTGCCAGAGATATCAGTCTCTCTCTCGCTCTCTCTCACTCACTAATTCTTTCTTCTCTCGCTCACTCACTAATTCTTTCTTCTCTCTCTCTCTCTCTCCCTGTCTGTGTTTATCTCTCATACAGTCATTCAGGTCTTAGAGACTTTTAGAGCCCCATGGATTAACTGTATTTAAACAAGCTCAAAATTAGGCTTTTTTGTTGAACAAAAATGAATGCTCTTACCAATACTGTGACAACTACTACTGCTGCTGCTAATATAGTATTACTACTACTGCTACCATCAATACTATTACTTATACGACAACTGCTACTACTGCGATATTAAATACTACAACCAATACTACAGCTATTACTATGACTACTGATACTACGTCTTCTACTACTAATAATACTTCTACTACAACTTATACTACTACAAATATCACCACTGATTACACAGGAAATGCATTTTCTAGTTGCTTTTATTGTTCATTTTTACCATGTAAAATGTCTTTGAGTACCCTTTAAAGTGCTATACAAAAAAAATGTATTATTAGGTAGGACCCAATTGCAGTGCACAGAGGATCAGGAACAGTTGATAATGACTTTAATGCCAACCTCAGTAGTACACAACGGGGAAGGTAAAGCAGCATATAGTACAGTTCAGGTAAAGCATCGGTACCGTAGGCAGGAGACATAGTCGTGAAGGGAGAGGCTCTGGAACCAGGTAGCGAACAGTACAAGTAGACAAACCAGTAGGGGAAAGGCAGAAGGTAAGTGGAGGCCAGGCAGAGGATCAGGAAGCCATCAGGTAGGTACTCACAGGACACACGCACAATGGCAAGTGTGTCAACACGGTGAGAGTCTCTGGACCACAGGTAAGTAGATGGGAATACTGTAGCGTCGTTGGATTGAAATACCAAGCAGCAACAGGCAGACAGGAACCAAGGGTGCCGAAGCGGATCTCAAGGGGGAGACAGAAGGCTGGTGGGTTTACTGGGAATCAGACAAGACAGGTAAGTCAAAAATAGGCAGGGTTGGCAACAGGAAATGAGTCCGGATCAAAGTGCTGGAACAAGTCCTGATAAGTTGTGAAGAACAATCTGGCAATGAGTTAGTGAGCAGGAGAGGCTTAAATACTGGCTTGATTGGAGATGTGAAGCAGCTTTTAGAGCAGGTGAAAGAGTTGACTGATGAGGTGGGAGTGGCTAGCAGGCCGAGTAGAGAGGAAGCAGGGGCCCAATCCCAATGTCCCCCCTAAAGCCTCAAACCCTGAACCCTCAAGGACTTACTGACCTCACCTGGTAAGTGGTTGAGTGTGAGAGACTGTGAGGTATTGAGATGGTGTAAATAGGAATGGGACAGCACTTTGCTGCAACATATCATGTTACTATGACAACGACAAAAAAGATATACAATTGTGGGTATTTATTTTATATTTTTTACTCCCTGATTTGAATGTTTGCAGGCTCTTTCCTCACAAGATGAGACGCGATTGTCAAATAATCTATTTACTGGTTTTTGTCAAAAGAGCTTCAATGACAAAATCAAATATTTGATCAATAAATAAATAAATATCCTCTGATTTCATGTGTTTTTTTGCTCCTTCTTTAATCCTTAATGTTTCTGTGTAAATTGAATATGACAGGCTGAACACATGTACCATCCTCTTTCTTTGCCTTTTTATTTACGTCTCCATGTGTCCACTGGTTACCCCGTGTTTCCAGATTTTACTTGGAATCCAGGGGCCTGCCAAAACAACGCTATGAGAGAGTTGAGAGTGAACAAAAAATCTGGATCAATGAACTAAAACTCAACTATATAACACAATTCAAATCCTGTGCAGCAAATTACAAATGAAAATGTAGAATGTATTAGATTCAAAGTTAGAAGTAGGCCCCAATGATCAGAAGTAAACGAACATTCATGCTCTCTCATGTGGCTGAAAGGTGTACTGCAAATATAAATGTTCATAAAAGACTGGAAGAAATTCTGCAAATTAGTTTGACAACCCAATCAAATCTCCTGAGATTCACCTGTGGGTTCCGACCCAGTCTGGGAATGACTAGAGAGACAATTGACCCTTTGCTAAGTCCAGCCCCTTGAACGCAGACTGGCCAATCATAGCGAAGCATTGCCCAGGGTCGATAAAAACAGCTGTTCTCCATAGACTCTACTCCTCCAACTGTTGACGTTCTTCTTTTCAAGACTAGTTTTGTTGATTTGGAGTTAGTCATGGTTGAATGTTGTGTAATAGGGATACTTGATACCCTGAGAGGTTGGGAGATAAACATTTCTAAAACATTGTGAAAAACCTGTGGAGCTAGCATTAGCAGAGTATGTTAACACATCATTAACTAGTGTTCGCACTAAGCTAGTTACTGAAGGTATACTGAATGTCTACACATGCTGCTTTTGCTTTTTAGAATAATGTTTGTACATAATGTTTGCCGCAGGGCTAAAAGTGTCCAGCGGTGGCAGCACAAGCTGAGATGCGCAGAGTGGACACAGCCAGTGAGAGCAAGTTAAAGCTGAGCCCACCATTTCCACTCAGTGCAGAATTATTTTATTTTAATGGATCACAGTGGAAGTACAGTTGGAGGCAACCGTGTCTCTTAAAAGTTGTTTCCATACAGCAATTAAAGTAACATATGTTTAAACAAGATATTTTAGATGAGACTAGAATTCATGTTATTATGGCATACAAACTTTTAACGTTAGGCCTATCCTATTTATCTTGTTACATGAAGCATAGCGTTAGTTCATGCAGGACATGGAAGTCATACGCCCCCAGCTGACAGCCAGCCAATTGAATCATAGCTTCCAATCGGCCACACACCAATCACAGCCCACTCTCGCTTCAAGGAGGTTTATTTAAATGTGACTCCATCCTCACTGAATCATTCTACACCTACGCTGTTACAGACCGCAATGCTGGCAAAGATTTGCCTCCTCCATCCCAGCCTCCACCCTTTTTAGTTCAGAGTTCATCTTTCATGGTTGAAATGTATTTATAAAAATGTGCTTCTGGCTCATTCCTGTAAACCCTTGGGGGTAGTTGCTCGGTGCTCCCCGTTTTGGCTTGGTAGCTGCTGGCTAATCCGGGGAGCATTCAAAGAGCGGAGCCATCAGCGCCAAGTTTAACTGTATTTCCATTTGTTGCAATAAATGGTTAAAATCTATGACGAGAGTGTTCCTGACTGAAATGAATGAGAGCGTATACATTGAGGAATTAGGCTAATTTACACAATTTGATTAAATTATTCATGCTGGGATTGAGACATGGTGAAATTATGCTGTTATTGAGCACTATGGATGATGTGATACGTATGCATACACTAAGCAGAATTATAAATTATATGGGGCTGTAAAGAAAGAAGAAGGAGTGTGACCCACTGGCGGTAGCATTTGTCATGGTCTCCATGGATACAAGCTACACATCGCAGTTGCAGCCAAGCTTTGTATCAAATATAACGTTACAGCTGCATGGAATGCTCTATAATTTACCAGTTGTGTAATGTAAACAGGCCTAACATTATCTGACTGCCAGTTCCAACAGCCTCCAACGAATGTTCAATGACATACGACATTGAACATATGTCATTGACATTGACAATTAGTCTTGCTTTTGTTTACTTAGTGTGACGGCCCCAGGGCCTAAGCCAAGATGTATGTGTGTTGTGTTGTCTGTCTTTCAGTGTTTCTGGTTGGTTGGAGCTTGAGCATCAAGAAATTGGAGGCAGCTGGCCACTGCTTCCAGTCTATAAAACCCGCCCTATCCTGTGGGATTTTGGGCTTCTATTCCCCTGGCACCACCTTGTGCTACGTTAGACATTTGATTTGGCGTATAAGTCTACTTTAATTTACCATTACCTCAGTTGACTTGGCAGTTTGTTTTCCTGCGAGAATAATTTGTTAGAATTCACATCTTGGTTACATTTGGTAAACTAATTTCAATTTTTGTTAAATAAAACATCTTTATTTAGTTAATCCCTTGCTTGTACTTTCCTTATTTGCTGTGGTCTTAGAGCCGGACCATAACAACTGAACATCTGAAGATCTGTGAACGATGAATAAAATTAAATGAATATGCCTCAGAGTAGATTCAATATTGATCATATTTCTCCATCACATCATGTTGCTCAGCACAGCCACACATCCTTCTGAAGGCTTTTCATGGCGCTGAGTGAAGTGTTTTCACTGTGTCAGCCTCCAAACAACACGGATACCCGCTTGAAGGTGTGTGTAACCACGGCTGAGACTAATGGTCAAAGAGTGGCTGTTAAACGGTGCATAAATACATTTCATTTATCCTATATCCTTCGCAATAAAAGTCCCCCCCTTATTTCAGCTGCTTGCACTCTTTCCCGCTGCAGTATTAGCAGACATGTTTAATCAACAAATATCCACTATCAAAGCTCCGCAAATTTAATTTCCTATATTCCTCACAATAAAAGTCACCTGTTATTTTGTTATTTAGCTTTCATTAAAAAGCAGTAAAATCAGGAAATGTTGGGTTTTCATGAGTGGGAACTTGACAATACTACAGCTGAAGTACAAACAGGGACGCAGGAGAGAAACTAAACTTCAAACCACTGGGATTCATTTTAAAACTACAAATGCACTGAGAGCTTGAATGAGGTGATTGCATCATTACGCAGATAAATGGCTGCTGCCAGAGCAGATGGAATATTTGTGGAACTGAGGGGATGTGTATTGCACTGTATTCAGTGAACCCTGCAGAGCTGTTTATTGTTCTACAATACTGATATTCATCTAAATGAGACATGAAAAGCTACATACGATATCTTTGTAGCTCAGCCAACTATTTTACTTGATCTCGAGCTGTGTGTAATGTGCTGTATGCCTCTTTATGAAAATGCATGTGACTTTCTTCCTGTGTGTGTGTGTGTGTGTGTGTGTGTGTGTTGTTCCGGCAGGGCCATGAGAGAGAGGCAGCAGTGGATTGAATAACTCCGAGCTCGTCCCTGTGAAATGGACACCCTTTTTGAATGGAGTGTTGTCTCTCAGAGTGCTGGCCTTGATTTGAGGCCAGGAAACCCAACTGTCCCTGTCCATCAGTGGGACGAGCCGAGCCTGGGATAAACCCAATGACCTGGAGGAGGGGGGCACAGGGCTGGAGTAGTAAGGGACTGGGCAGAGGGTCCTGATGAATGGCAAGTAGAGAGAGGGATGACGGTTAGGGTACACATACACTATAAACGGTGCAAGGTAGCAGAGTAAGATTAAGATCTGACTTACTGATTCATGTGATTCATCACAGCAGCAAATATCTAACAAAGACAAATATGTATAACATTGTAGAAAAATCAACATAGATAGATAGATAGATATGTACTTTATTCATCCCCAGGGGGAAATTTGTATGTTACAGCAGCAAGACACACAAAAAAGCAAAGTAACAGAGTAACCAAACATATTAAGTATTAAAAAATGCACAATAGAATAACAGAGTAGGACAAATTAAATATCCGAATATAGAATATATACGATAGAACAACAAAAATGCACAGTATATACAATGAAATAGAATAGTGTTAAACAGTGGCGGCTGGTGGAAAATTTTCTAGGTAGGGCCATCCTATCAATTTCAGCAAACATCCCAGTATGATTTCATGGAAAAACATTTTAGTATCAAACACGCATTATTACTTGGCAGTTAAATATTTAACATTTATTCCAACATGAAAAGAAGCAGTAAATAACACTTATATAATATAATACAATATAATATAACATGTTTATTTATTGAGATGCCCCTATGGACCTTGTTATAGGAGGTAAAGATCAGGAGAAGTAAACATGAAGTGTAATTATGAATGTTAAATTAAGCTATGATGAGTTTTCACTGTTAATTTAACATCTGTAGGAGCCAAATTCAATGTGCTGTTAAATATTCACTTGTATTTACATGTTTAACTGTAATCACTTCTGTTTCTACTTTGAATGTTACAAGGATGTCGTTATAATTTGTTATAGTAAGAAATACATGTAAGTGACAGACAACTGTCACTTTAAGGACACTGTGACGGTTACTGACAGTGGTGAGTAATATCTGAGGCAGTACGGAGCCGCACAGTTTTTCCGACCGTGTTAGGAAATGTGTTATGAAACGTGTTAAATGGAACGATCTATGTGGATTAAGTTGTGGATAACCTGTGGATACGTATGGTATGTCGAAGTAATCAGCGTACTTTTAGGAAGAAAGGAAGTTGATTGACTGACTTGTACGAAGTAGTGAAGCTTCGCATGTAGTCTGCTGTCTGATTGTGAGGTCAGGCTGATCTGATATCAGCTCTTTGGCTGCAGAAGCGCGGAGTGGTCGCGCTGGCGCGGGCTCCTGTAGAGACTTCTCCTGACGAGAACGCGCTGCTCTGGGGCCTGATCGTTCTTGCCCACAGCTGAATCTATTTGAGGGCGCTGATTGGCTAAATTGTATGTCACTCATTTATATCTTGAATCAGCAATTGGCTAAACAGCTTCATAGACCCGTCTCTTCTGGGCCAAAACGATCAAGCCCCCCTCGCTGCGCGTTCTCAGACGTGTCGTGCACACAGGGGGAGAGGACGAGCAGGAAAAGCATATATTTTGCGCAGATATCATATTGTACACACATTACTGGGTACATTCCATAGTTAAAAAACACAAATATTGACAATTTGTATAATTTATGATTATTATCTTTTTTTTTTTTTTTTTTTCGTGTGGCTCATGGTGGGGCCATGCCCCATTGCCCTCTCTTGACCAGCCGCCACTGGTGTTAAATTAACTAACTAGGTGAAAACAGTACTGCAAAAATCAACCCCAGCAAGCAACAGTGTAGCAGTGTGTAGTTTCTTCAGTGTCCTCTCTTCCACCTGTTCCAGATGGTCTTGTTTGCCATTAATTGTAAAGTAATTAGACAAACCTATGGAGCAAGTAAGTATATAACGGAACAAAACATGTTCTATGTACATAATACACAATATTAGGAATATTCAGGCAAATGTTGAAAGGGACAGGTTGGAGTTATTCAATATTTTTCTTGTGAAGGAATCCTATGAAATGACCCAAAACAGCAATGGGTTAGTCTGCCTCTCAATAGTTCAATACTCAATATTAAATCTACTCTAAGAAGCTCACAATCTCCCTTAATCTACTGGTCCTAGTGAAGACACAAATCACGTAAAAAATTCAAATAGGCGTTGCTTTTTATCAAATGCAATCCCAAAATTAGCACATTGTGGGTACTGAGCCGTGGTTATGTTGTTAGCAGAGTTGGGTATGTTCAACGATTCTAACGTGCATACTCAGTACTAGACCGAAGATGATTACGGAGGAATAAACACTCAGCGGGGTATCCGTTCTGGTCCTGCTCCTGAAATTCCGATAAGTATCTTCAATTCACTAGCAAGGACCACACCTCTGAACAACTCTGAACATCTGAGGCAGGCAAAAAATCTGGCAAGAATGTATCATCTAAGGCAGGGGTGTCAAACTCATTTCCACTCTGGGCCACATCACCATCACGGTCGCCCTCAAAGGGCCGGTTGTAACTGTAAGACTGTATAACTGTACTACTCCCTAACATATTGTTAAATAACTCTCTGCATTTGATTATTGTTTATACAAGTGTAAAAATATTGTACATGCAGTTATATGAATGTAAAATGATATTTTAGCACATTTCTGTTATTATAACAAATAATTTTAATTGAGGGTTAAGAAACCCACATTACTCTATCAAAGATCAAACTTTTAAAGAGAATAACAAAGACAAATATCAAACACAAGTTATTACATTAACTTTGTTCAAAGCTATTTGTGTCACCTCTCTGCATCACTAATGTTCCTCCCTGTCGTCGTCCTGTGCATGGCAGCTACATCCAAGAGCTCCTCACTGAGAGTCAGGTCTGATAAACATGGATAGATGCTCTGTATCCGTGTTGTCTGTGCTTTCATCAACAGTTCATTAAAAACACAAGTACCTGTTCGTCTCTTGGCTAGCTGTGTTCTTAGATTGCTGCTAGTTCATGAACTCTGTCTGCGATGGTGTTTCTTCACAAACTGACATTTGTATCTGGTCGGAGCACTGCTCACATACCTTTAGCATGCACTGGGCTGTAGCTGTGTAAATATATTCTGCTGTGATTGCAGTCTGCCTTTTAATTCTTGGACAATTTGATGTTTTTCTTGGAGGCTAAATTTAGCTCCGTGTTTGGTGTCAAAATGCCGACGTGAATTGTATCCTTCATCACCGACACGCCTCATAACATAGAAGACAGACCCGTTTGTTCTCCTTGAAGCACAAACATGTATTCGCTTTCCCATCTTTCATTACATTTTCTTGCCTCTGCATCAATTTTTCTCTTCGTGAACATTTTGGGATTATTTGTCGATCTTTTTCAACTCAATCACTTGTTGGAAAACCGCTTTTCGGGCTGTTGCCTCTCTTGTCCACCTGTTGTGATAGTTTTAATGGCGGTACATAGACAACATGCTATCTCATAATTTCAACTTTCTATCTCATAATTTCAACCATGGGGATACTTTTATTTTGAAGTCTAACTTTTTATTATTTTTCCAAAAAAAAAAATATATATATATTTTTATTTTTTGCTGGCGGATTCGCGGGCCACATAAAATGACGTGGCGGGCCTTGAGTTTGACACGTGTGATCTAAGGTAACTAGGTAACTTGCTGTGGTTGCTAGAGGTAGGCAGCGGGTGGCGCTGGCATCCTGGTGCATGGTGCCTCAGCTAGGGCAGCTTGCTGTGGTTGCTGGAAGTATTCGGTGGGGGGCACGGGCATCCTGGTGCCCTGGCTAGAACCAACTGCTGCTATTTCAGAAAGTAGGTAGCGAGGGGCGCTGGGTTCCCCTGCTAAGGCTGGCTGATGTGATTCCTGGAAGTGGATAGCTTGGGGCCCTGGCGTTCTGCTGCCAGATGCCCTGGTTCGAGATAGCTGCTGTGGTTGCTGTAGTAGGCAGTAAGGTTCTCCTACCAGTTCTGGCTGATGTGATTGCTGGGAGTGGAAAACTGGGGTTGCAGGCATCCTGGTGCCGGGATCCATCACACTCGCTGCTACCATGGGAACATGGGAAGCTCTACGACCGTTGAATGAGCAGGAACAGTTGTCTTGAATGTAGATACCGACGAGTGTTGTAGAGACAGCTTAATAGCTACGATCGTTGAACGTGATTGAATGAACCTCGTTCATGAGAACCGAAGTCTGTAGTGCAGCAATGACACAAATTTAACGAGTGAGGAACTATTGGATTGGAGTCAAGTCAAAACGGATGGCACGGTAGATTAATGGTTCCATTTCCAGAGCTTGGATGTCGTTTTGATTTTGAATGAGTTGATGACACGAGATATAGTGCAACGTAGAACAGCCAAGGCACAAATGAAACAAGTGAGGAGCTATTGAATTGGAGTCGAGTTGAGAAATGTTTGGACGACAAGAGAGGGCAGATTCAGTCAAACTCGAGTCAAGACTGATGGCATGGCAGGTTAATGGTGCATTTACATGCTCTTCGGATGGTCCGTTTTTTGAATTTGACCCCCTGCGAGGTGAGAAAGCACAAAGACTCCAGGGAAGAAGCAAAAGTCAGTAATGTGCATTAATATGATATGAATTCATACAGAAGGAGAGAGAGAGAAGAGGAGAGGGGAGCTCAGTGTATTCTAGGAAGTTCCCCAGCAGTTTAGACCTAAAGCAGCTTATCTAGGAACTGGTCCAAGGCAAACCAGAGCCAGCCCTAACTCTAAGCACTATCAAAAAGAAAAGTCTTAAGCCTACTCTTAAATGTGGTGAGTGTGTCTGACCCCCGGACTGAAACTGGAAGCTGGTTCCACAGAAGAGGAGCTGATAACTGAAGGCTCTGGCTCCCATCCGACTTTTTAAGACTCTAGGAACCACAAGTAACCCTGCATTTAGGGAGCGCAGCTCTCTAGTAGGATAATATTGTACTATCAGCTCTTAAAATTGTATTCTTGATTTTACAGGGAGTCATTGCAGAGAAGCTAATACAGGAGTATTATGATCTATTTTCTAAGATTGTTAGTAAAGCAGATGGCTTGGAAACTCGTGTTTGACACTTAATATATATTTATTTAAAAAAGGTAGGTGTTGGACCCTCATCTGAAATTTAACAAAAACATTAGAATTTAGTAGAACTGCAAAAGTCAATCCGTACACATTGAGACAGATTATAGACTATCTAACATTTGATGCAGCCAAAAAATATATGCACTCAATGATTTTACTCATGGTCGCATGCAAGTTCATCAGTGACAAACCCCTGGAGAGGTTATACAATTGCGCAATAAAAACATTGGACAAAAAGTTCAATAAGATCAACCCACTGTCACATCCTGGAAAACCTGAACATGCTAAGTTTTGACAACTACATTCCGTTTGCAAATGCCAATCTCATCTGGTTACATGGCCAAGGATGTATATGCTATGTAAATGTCTGTATCGTTTCTGTGAGGATTTATGTCTAACTCTGCTGTATTTCCCTCAGTAGTGTCCTCCTACGAGTCCCGCCCACTGCCGCACCTCTCTCCGTAGGCACAGCTGTGCCTCATCTCCTGTGATCGCCTCCAGCTGACATAAATACTCCTGTCACTCTCATCCCAGTTGTCAGTCCGTCCGTTTACCTACCTGGTATTCCGACCCGTGAGTAGTCCATTTGTTCACTCTCTGAAGATCCGCTACTAACGATGCATTTAGTTTTTTCAACTTGCCTGCCGTCCAGTGTCGAGCCTCGGGTTTACACCTGTACGAAGAAGCCTTCCAGTTAGTTCCTCAGAGATCAACTGTGTAGTCTTGGCATTCCTGTGTCGAGCCTCGGGTGTCACACAGACGATCCAGCCTGCCTGCCAGCTGCGGACGCGGACCTGCCACTTCCCGGCTAGGATCCGAGCGGAGCTCGAGGACGCGCCTCCGTATTGACGTTTGACAGTTTTCCTGTCGGCTTCGTCTGCTGCTCAGCAGAATTAGCCACTTTCCGGCTTGGAACCGTGGAGACGCCTCCTATTGACTTTGTCCATTTCCTGTCTTTTCCCTTGACTGAGAAAAATAAATTATCTTGGTTTTGAAATAGAACTCTGCTGTCTGATTCTGCATTCGGGTCCATGAACACACCACATAACAGAACGGACTGACCATAACTATGGACCCAGCAGCCGCAGCAGGAATTCCACCTGCAGATCCCCTGGTCCGTGAGTCATTTGTTCCATCTCCTGAACCTTTCCACGGAGACATGAGAGGATGCAGAGGTTTTCTGCTCCAGACGACGTTTGTGTTCAACCAACAGCCCTGCAAATATGCATCGGACAGTTCTAAAATTGCCTATCTGACCGGGTTGCTACATGGCCGTGCTCTCGACTGGGCCCAGGCCTGGTTCACCCAGAACCCGTTGGATACGGTTTCTTTTGGACAATACCTGGAGGCGTTTAAGAGAGCTTTCGACCACCCTACATACTCTCAGGTCGCTGTTCAGAACCTCCTCCGCCTCCGTCAGGGCTCTGCTAGCGCCGCTGAACATTCCATTGACTTTCGCATCCTGGCCGCAGAGTCCGGTTGGGAGGTGAGGGCGCTAAAGGGGTTTTTTCTCAGCAGCCTGTCGGAGGGATTAAAGGACGAGCTCGCTGTTCTGGAGGAGGCTTAGACACTGGAAGACCTTATCGCTCTCACCATCCGACTGGATACTCTGATGCATGCACGTCGGAGAGAGCATAACTACAGGCTCCCGGCTCCGGTTCGTCAGCCAGTAACCACTTCCGGTCACCGTTCCACCTCGCCGCTGCAGCCCAGGCCCCCAGCACTCGCTCCCAAGGATCGGGATGAACCCATGCAGTAGGGACGGTTCCATCTGTCTCAGGATGGGAGGGAGCGACGAATCCGTTCAGGAGCCTGCCTCTACTGCGGCGAGCCGGGTCACCGTATCCCTGTCTGCCCGGTGCGCCCAAAAGAGAGGGCTCGCCAGTAAGAGTGGGAATACTGGCGAGCGACTCCACCCGACTTCCCCGTCCCAAGTCCCGTCTCACACTACCAGCTAAGTTATGCCTGCCGTCCGGTGCTCTACCGGTCTTGGCCCTGATTGACTCCGGAACAGAGTTTTTTGGACTCCTCCTTGGCCTTCGCTCATGGGATTCCCTTGGAGGAGTTGGAATGCCCTCTACAGGCGAACGCTCTGGATGGCAGTCGCTTGACCAATATCACGCACCGGACTTGCCCTGTTACCCTGCTTGTGTCAGGAAACCACCAACATGAGATCTGTTTTTACATCTTCTCTGGGCCATCCTTGGATCCTGGACCACAGGAAAAATTAAACCTTTTTTATTTAAGTCTGCAATTCAGTGAATAGAGAAGCACATGGGATTATTAGGGGTGTAATGATACGCGTATTCGTATTGAACCGGTCGGTACGAGGCTCACGGTTCGGTACGCATGACGAACCGAAAACATTTGAAAAAAAAAAATATATATATACACATACATACACATATATACACATACATACACATATATATACATACATATATATATATATATACACACATATATATATATATATACACACATATATATATATACACACATATATATATATATATATACACATATACACACATATATATATATATACACATATACACACATATATATATATACACATATACACACATATATATATATATATATATATATATATATATATACATACATATATATATATATATATATATATACATACATATATATATATATATATATATATATATATATATATATATATATATATATATATATATATATATATATATATATATATATATATATATATATATATACATATATATATATATATATATATATATACATATATATATATATATACATATATATATATATATATATATATATATATATATATACATATATATATATATATATATATATATATACATATATATATATATATATATATACATATATATATATATATATATACATATATATATATATATATATATATATATATATATATATATACACCCTCGCCCCTGACAACTCCAAAAAATAACTTTTTCACCACACCCTTGAAAGCCAGCTCCAACCGAGCGGTCTCGGCATCTAAACAAATGAGTATAATCAGAGAATTGAAAGTAAGAAATCATGTGTAGTATTATTATTTTATGTGAGCTGAAGCTTTGCCCTTGCTAAATATATTTTGCAATAAATATCTAACCTGCATTTAAAGTAAATTTCTCAATTGCATTAATTTTGCATACGTAGTAAATGTTACTCACGACAGTAAAAAGTTAAATCTATTGTATGTCTAACAACTGAGTTCTGAATGGTTATCCTAGTGACCTATCCACTTAACAATCCCTTACGGCTTTATATGTAATCCTAGCCGTTAAAACCAAACCTGGCAATTTACCAAGAGCACGGATCCAAAAGAGGAAGCTACCATAACTTACACGACAGGTAGGTGCGCCCGGGGCCAGTGTGGCCCCTCGGCCGAGTGCGTGTTTACCGGAGGAAGCAGGGAAGACGTCAGGAGTAACGGTAGTTAGCAGAGCCAGGCGAATCTCCTCGCAAGAACACCAGCTCGCCAATCTTTTAATAGAGAGCTGAGTCAATAAGTAGCCCCGTATCGGGCCAGAGAAACCCCTGGATCTAACAATACACTGTATCTGTATCTATTATTGCATTGAAATCTACCGGATCCAGTGTGTTTCTTCAACTTTGGAAAGTGTGTTATGAAATATTATGAACGTCTTGGAGGACCTGAAGACATCCTGGCCCAGTTAAACGTTTTTCCACCACACTCTGCAGGCTGGAGAGGCTGGTTGCTGCTGAACACCTTCTGCACAGAGGCACTCAAAGCAAGCGTCGTGAAGATCCATCCCAGACATGATGGGCACTGATGAGGTTCTTGAAGCAGCGTCTCCATCCATGGAGATGGGCAGTCAGTGGGAATATCGCCATTTGATGTAGAAAATAAAGTAGCAAATTTTCAAAGGCCGAATTCATGCTGTGGATTGGAGTGTATTACAAAGAAGGATAAAGGAAGACCTGTCAGGATGGGTGACCTGTGTACGCCATTAAAGAGTACGGTCTAGACCTGCTCTGCATGAAGTGACATGAGATAACTTCAGTTATGATTTAGGACCATACAATAAAAGCTGACAACTTCAGCATACAAGAAACCTTTTACTGATGGAGCACATGATCTGGACAGTTTACATAAACCTAATGGTTTTGCTACTTGTTGCATTATGTGTACCCAATGCATATTTAAAGTCAGTCTAAGAATGAAGAGCTTTATTTTTGAAGAGGGTTATGGTCATTTAACAATTTAGTAGGAAGGCTGTGGTGTAATATAACATGTTCTTTCACAAAGATTTCATGAAATTACACTATTTAGACAAGTGATGTGAATGACTGATTTGATTTCATGCATGCAGAAGGGTAAAGAAACCTGGGCCATGTAACATCCTGACTGAAAATGTATTCCATTACTACAGGTAATAAATACTGACTGTGAGCAACACAACAAATTCATTCATTGATCGGGCCCTTGCAACTTCACGCACGTCACGTCTGTGACGGTCATACACTGCATGCACGAGTTAAACAGTATTTCCCGGTACTGGCAGGACTCTGGGTGACGCGGCCATGAATTTCTGTGACCATCACACTCTGCGTGCACGAGTGAGATATTTCCTGCGTAGACCAGCAGCGTAGCAAGAGCATGTTGCCAGGTCTTAAGCCTCAAATGTTTTGAGTGTACATCCGATACAATCATAAATGTAAGCCTTTAAAGATCATTAAGAAAATGAATGTGTGCGAATGCGCTTCAGTGTTTGTAACACAACAGACTGTCAGTTTACTGGGATGGGGTTCAACTCCCTGCAGTGTCCTGCTGATTGTATTTGGACTTACATGAAAGTTAACAGAACAGTAGTGCCATTTGCTGTTACTTGAACACTTTAATTTAACACCGTTTTCATTTTAAGTTCTTCTTAGATTGTAGTGTGACGCATTCATTGTAACGTTTAACCTGATTGTCATGAAGAAGCTCTGGACAGATCATTTATACCAGGCATGGGCAAACTACGGCCCGTTGGGCCTTTTAATCCGGCCCGTCAGATATTGGTACAAAATTGCCCAAACTATAATAAACTAGGGCTGGGCAGTATACCGTTTTTTTATTTCCGGTATGATATGAATTCTTCACACACCATTATACCGGTGCATAGCCGAAATAACTGCTGTCTGCTTTCAACAGGCAGCTAAATGTGTTCTTTACCGCTGTCAGCGCTAGTTCTCTTATATGTATTGAGAGGGAACTCTAATCATGGTCATAACTTTATAACACAACAATTAACAACCCACAACTAATGCTCTTTAACAGAGAAAAACACCACAGCACACAACAGTCTGTGACACAAACAATTTGTAACACTAATAATTGTACATTTATAAAATTTCACCGCCAAACTGCATGCTGGGTACAGCTCGCGAGCGAGCCTGCTTGCTAGCACAACAGTCTGCTAACAGCTGGGAGAGGCTCCGTCGCTCCAGTTACGTTACATTAAAGAACACAACAGAGCGATGCAGGACGAACAAAGACAGACCGGAGATGCACCGATAGAGTTTAACACATATGCAACGCTGATTACCGTAATATGCATGGTATTTGTTATAAATGTACGTTGGTGCAAAGAGGGTGATAACAAGCTGTACAAGGAGGGGCTTAGGACCCAGGGGAATGTAGGCGAAGGAAACGGGAAGAGACGGAAGACACGCCACACAAACAGCTGTTCACCGCTCGTCACGATCCTGCAGACCAGTGATTCTCAACTGGTGGTTCGTCGCGGACCCGTTTTCAGTGGCCTTTGCTTTATGCAGTGGACTTATTCACGCTCCTTTCCAGTATTTACGGCACTTGTTCAGCTGTGCAGGAAAAACACCGACCAATGCGTTGTAAATCACGTCACGTGATGCAGTTTAACCAATAAAATAAGGGTATTCTGATACGTTTCCTGACGCCAGTGAGATGTACCCACACCGTGACACAGGGGGAGAGACAAGGAAAGACTTTACACAGCAGACCTCTGATAATGTTAGATGTGACAGTCAAATATTTGTATGATCCCTTCAAAGAATCTAACTGCTAAAAAGACCAGTCATTAACATTTACACTAAAAACTGTCAAAAATGACTGCTTAATAAGTAAGTGCATGATAAAATATGCATTTATGCAATAAAAAAATACCGTGTAAGATCCCAGTTAACTGATGAACACCTCAGATCTGTTCTGAGAATTGCCACAACCAAACTGACACCAAACGTTGACGCACTGGTTAAAAAGGGTGACCAACAACACTGTTCCCACTGAAATTAAATGCAATTTACTTTTTAGGTCATGGCTTTTACTTGTAATTTATATTAGTTCACACAAACACTCCATTCATCTGCTACTGGCCCGGCCCGTCTGTCAAATTGTAAAACTCAATGTGGCCCCAGAGCCAAAAAGTTTGCCCACCCCCGATTTATACTAATGCCCACTGACATGGTTTGAAAATCCACTGTTATCTAACTTTTGCTCTCCAAGCATCTTAGTCTGCACATATTTAGATCAGAGAAGTCTTTTTCTCATGGTGTGCCCACAAACCCTTTCAATAAGTTCAGTGTTTGGGCCGCTGTAATTATAGAATCCTGCTTACGTCCGTGCTTATCAGTAGGTGGCACTATGATATGGGGTCAGATCAGTCTCAATAATCACAAATGCACACATAAAGATTCACAAATGCGCACACAACAATTCACAAATATATTCGATTTACAAATGCACGCAGAACGATTCACAAATACATTCCAATGCACAAATAAATAAATTACGATTTATATAAATTTAAAAAAAATTCACAAATATATTTCTGCATTTGTAAGTATTTCTGTGTGGATTCTTTGTATTTGTTTGTGGATTTGTATGTATTTATTTGTGGATCACACTGCATTTCTTTGCAAAGCGCTACAGAACATATTCGTGGATTATTGAGACTCCCCTGACGTGCCTCGATTCACAAATGCGTTTTTTCAACATTCTCTTTTTCAACCAATGACATGAGCGCAGCTCCCCCCTCCCCTCCCCACGAGGCTGCCAGGCGTTAGAGTTACGCAATTTTCGGAAGCGACAGGGGAAGCTCAAAGGCACTCCCGTTTTGGTGCGGATTAGTTTAGCCTTTATTTGTCGTTATTTGACAATACATTAAGGTCCTTGAAGGTATGACTGTTGGTAGTTGTAATTAGTTTAGTAAAAAAACATGTGATCAGTTTCTTCTTACTGCCTCCCCCAAACTACTGTCCTGTTGAGACAGACAGGACAAACAGAGAAAAAAAGTTGGATACAAATTGTATAAATATATACTGTAGCGGCGTTCCGTCGGTGTTGTTCGTTATTAAGCAGCAAATGAGCTGCAGACACAGTGACTTCATTTCCTCACGCGAATGACAGGAGATCGTTTGATTCTTTTAGTTTTCTCTTTTATTTTACGCAACAAAGCGTTAACTAAACACACAAATAATATACACTGTCACACGGTAGAAAAACTATATGCTCCCGTGTTTAATGCAGCTCTTCGGGTTTTGCGCCGGCTGCTGCCATGACGTGATTAAATCAGGAAAAAAGGGGAGTGTCAATAATTAACACAAATGCTTTTCAATATGTTTTACATATCTTTTCCAATTAACTAATATATAAGCTTTGATGCAGCTTGTGGGAGAAGTTTAGATAAACAAAAGCAAAACAAGCGGCGTTACAATGTGCACCAGCTGTTGCTCTGCCTGGAGACTACTGGACATCGCTGCGGTAAAGTCAGCAGACGCTTACATTTTAGTGCACCTATATGCGTGAGACAACATCCGGTTTCTTCAGACGAACATCCGGTTTTCAGAATAAGATGCCAACAAAGTATGAATTATATTCACATTAAGTATAACACATGCTACCTGCATCTCGTGAGTTGAAGGGAAAATATACATATGATATAAGAATGATATAATATAAGAAATATGATCGCTACTGTGTAAAGAGAATACTGCTGTTAAAAGCACCTTATGTTTTAATAAGTGTTTGCAAACCAAATGTTATTGCCCTTTTTGTTCATATAGCAGTACTTTTAAAATAAAAGGGTGCAATACACTACTTTTGAATTCATTATTGAACTTCGCCATATCAATGCAATTAATCGCGATTAAATATTTTAATCGTTGCCCAGACCTAATATATATATATATATATAAATAAAATGACTGAATTAAAATAAACATTCACATTGTTGGGATCTGACTATATGGCTTCTACATGTGCTGTGGAACAAAGAGTCAGGTCTTCCCTTTTGCAAGCAAAGGTTTCATCCTGATTGTGGTTTGATGAGCACCAAACCCCCTCTGAAGGAATTTCACATTAGGGTGCGAGTTTCCTCCCACCCAAAAACTATGCGTTCCTGAAGTCACCTGAAAGCACCGCTGCAATCTCATTGGCCAAGGGCCAAGACACCCCAGGACCCCTGTTGTTCAGCCACTGTTCAACAAAACTACCTGCAGCCCCCACCTCAATGCTTTTTCCCTTCGACCTCCGTCGAGCTAGGGAGCACACTGCAACGTTGTTCCTCTTTTTAACCAAATCCTAGGTTTCACAGTTATATTCGCTGGCCGAATTCACCAAACTGTCTATTTTATCTTTGTTCGCACCCACGAAGCGAACCCGTTCAATCCTGCAGCAGTGAAGAAGCAGACTTCTTCAGAACGAGAGACAGAGAACTTCCACTCTCCACTCTCCCCCAAGCGCCTCGTCTGCTCCGGCCATAAGGACGCGAAACTCCCTTATCCAGATGACAGCGATTCTCTCCCACCGAGAGAAACACGGCTTCCGCAGCCGCAGGCTGAGCCCACCGAAGCTCCGGAGGAACCCCTCAGAAGAACCCCCCTCAATCACCACGATTGCATAGTACCGTAAGGCGAATAGATTCTGGGCAGAGTTTATTTTATCTTGTTTGTGTGCTTAAAGTACTGTTCATTTTTATAACGTGGTTTATGCTTAATAATCGCCGACACTAACGATCGCTGAGATCGTTGGGGTTGTGTAGAAGTAGCGTGTATTCCATGATACTGTGATCTGTGTTGAGCGAGCCGCCTAGTGAGATCGAAGCTGCTTCTCATCAGTTCAGGAGGTCAGAACCGCCGGCTGAGACAAAGAGTCGCTGTTCTTGCTCCCCCGGCTGAGAGAGCAATCTTCCGTACTCCCGCGCGGCGCAGAGGATTGTAATCGCTTGTTTATTTCATTTTGTTTGGGTTCCTTTCCCTTCTCTTTTACTAACCCACACACACACACACACACACACACACACACATATAGCTTTGAGCTAATTTAGCTACGTGCTGAACAGCTACCGGCACATGTAGACGCCGGGTCTCCTGTTGGCTATCCGCCATTTTGGGTCTCACGCATGAGAGACGTCACCACGCCCCAGCTACGTCACACGTCACTGAGCTGTTCCCTCGCCCCCCCCCCCCCTCTTCTCAATAGTCTGTTGATTTTAGATAGCGTGCTCATGAATGTATAGTTGTTGTTAGTTTAGATATTAGTTGACTAGATCATTAGTATTAGAACTTAATAAACTCTGTTATATTTTAAAGAGCAGCTGTCTGATTACTTTGTGCATGCGTATTGTGATAACTGTATATGTCAGGGGTCTCCAACTGGCGGACCGCGGTCCGGATCCGGACCCAGACGCAGTTGTATCCGGACCCAGGACCTAAAATCGATATTTCGGAATCACACATATATTAGGCAGCGAGTTTGTACTTTAACCGGTAGGGTTGCCCGGTGTATCGATACTAAAAAAAGGTACCGCGCTACCTGTACGTTAAAAACTTTATTAAAATAGCGCGCGATCAGAGCGCACTGGCTGCTCCGCTCCCTGTCATGATGCCTGCAGGCATGCAAGGGGGCGGGGCTGCCCAGCGCGCTCACAGCAACAGGCAGCGCGCGCACTCACAGAGAGTGATCACAAGGGAGACATGCAGGAGCTTTTACCGACCGTCCTCAGGTTGTTGGAAAACAAGATGCCAGAAGTATCATCTGGAAGTACTTTGGCTATATTGCAGACAGTGAAGGAAAGCCCACTGACCTACAGAGACCCGTCTGCGAAACGTGTTCCAAAGCTACACAGACAAAGTGAGGCAACACGTCTAACACGGCAAAGCACCTTTCAGACAGACACCCCGAACTTTTCAAATAGTTCAAAGAATATATATATATATATATATATATATATATATATATATATATATATATATATATATAGATATAGATATAGATATAGATATAGATATAGATAGAGCACGGGTTAAATATTATTGTAATGTTTCGGACCTTTGCCTGAGGAGATTCTCAATCTGGACCTTTTGGAATTTTAGTTGAAGACCCCTGGCCTAGCACAATGACAGGGGAAAGCAGGGGAAACGGAGGGTGGAATTTTTTTAAATTATTACAGACATTGACTATTTCATACAATGACGTTTTAAACATTTACATAAACTGTTCAGGGGATGTTTTCTCTGACAAAGAAACTGAATTCAACTGTGGTGTAGTTGTGTGTGTGGTTAATGTTCCAGGTTGTGGTCGTAACTGCGGAGGACTGCTGGGAGTTCAGGAAAAGGAGTTTAAGGGAGGGGGGGTGGGGGCAGAAAAAAGTCCTGGAGATGGACCTGGTGATTAATGTGCATTAGGGCTGGCAGACACATTACTCACACCTCTAACAGGAGAGAAACAGGCTGAACACGCCAATTTCCACTACCCCTTCGTTATTTTCCATCTGAAAATGTGTTGAAGACATTCCAGTGCTGTGGAAAGTGTGTGCTAAGTGAACAAACAGACATGGATTAAATTCCAAAGTCATTTATGCTAGAACTTGATCCTATGGTGGGGGGGATCTCGGGTCAAAGAGGTATTGACTGGAGTACAGTATATATATATCCAACACTCATCATAATGACCAAGTCTAATATATTCCCAAAGCTGTGGTTGGTACTCTGAACATGTTGCACAAGACCAAGTCAAGCAAGAAGATCTAAAAATTCCATAGCCCTTGAATCAGTATGTCAGATCTGTAAAATAATCATAACAGCACAGAACAATTGCCTTACATTTGAAAAGCTCAGATAATAAGTTGGTGTTAGTCAGTAGATAGTCAATATACACTCAGAAAAATCGTGGCATAGTTTATCATTAAGTATTTGAAACCATTTCATTTTATTTAAATACTTATATTTTTAAAATATAACTATTCAAATTCCTTAAAATCAGCATAAATCAGTTAATTGTGAATACAATTAAAACGTATGTATATGGTGTGAATATGCTTTGCCGGGAAACATTCAAGATTGGTTCAGAAGCGGAAGTGACTCAGGACTTCAGTCGGCGCAACCTGCAGCCTGGATTGTAACAGGTAAATTACATCTGCTCTCATCTGATATAATCTTCCCGTTATCAGTGTATGTACATGTTTTATGAGTGCAGTTGATATTGTGTCACACCATTATTGATACATTGAGTGTCAAATCCGTTAATTCTAACATTGCAAACATTTTAGTCCCGTGAACTAGCTAGCTTACTTGCACGTGTTGCAATACGTATATCAACTAACGTTTTACATTGGCCAACATCCGACGTTTTACTAATTAAAACGAGTCAGTCATTAAAATTAGGCGACGGACTTTTGCGCAAACGGGGCTAGAACGTTAAACGGCACTTTATTAAAACGGACACTTAACGTTAAATGTTAATGGCTAACTGTTAGGTTAACACCAATTATACAGCCCACAGTTACCCTGAAATGGCGACATAGAAATGCTTTGTGTGTCGCCGAAATTGGTAACGGAGCTAACTTGTAGACTGATATTCGAGTGATAACGTGTTTTACATGTCCTGCTGTACATCTTGTCTGACTTTCGGTCAGGTTGAGGTTTTTAGTTGACGTATAACATGTAACGTAAGGGTAAGTAATATCCCATAACTGTAACGTTATATTTCTCTGCTACCCGGTGGGTCTGGGGAGCACAATGACGCCAGCACACGGTTGAATGACGGTTTCAAATGTTCTTTATTGTCATACACTCTGACTGGGCTTGGCCGTGTGCTCTCCTGCCTTGCCTCCGAGCACACGCCGCAGGAGTTTTCCGTGATCTCCTGTCCGTCTCAGCAGTGGCGGCTGGTCAATAGAGGGCCATGGGGCATGGCCCCACCATGAGCCACACAAAAAAGGAAGAAAAAAAAATAATAATCATAAATTATACAAATTGTCAATATTTGTGTTTCTGAACTATGGAATGTACCCAGTAATGTGTGTAAAATATGATATCTGCGCAAAATATATGCTTTTCCTGCTCGTCCTCTCCGCCTGTGTGCTCTCTGCTCGTGCTCTCTGCCTGTGTGCACGACACGTCTGAGAACGCGCAGCTAGGGGGGCCAAATAGTTTTGGCCCAAAAGAGACGGGTCTATGAAGCAGTTTAGCCAATTGCTGATTCAAGATATAAATGAGTGACATACAATTTAGCCAATCAGCACCCTCAAATAGATTCAGCTATGGGCCAGAACAATCTGGCCCCCCTAGCTGCGCGTTCTCGTCAGGAGAAGTCTCTACAGGCGCCCGCGCCAGCGCAAGCACTCCTCCTCCAAGACCCATTTGAGAGGAGAACTTTGGCAGAGAGTCTGCAGCCAAAGAGCTGATATCAGATCAGCCTGACCTCACAATCAGACAGCAGACTCGCGGGAAAGGGAAGCAGTACATGCGATGCTTCTGTACTAGCTGTACACCAGACAGGTTTGGCTAGCTGGATGAAGTCATGCTAATAATTTATTTAGCTTTTTAAAACAATGGGGACGGATCCAGCACGGACAGTTACAGGAGTGAGGGATGAGGAGGTAAGGAAACATGAGAACACCAGGACACACGTGGAGAACTCTGTCAAGCTACATATTAGACAAAGTGAACATATTTTCTTCTACATAGCTGTCCTCAGTCTCATCTGCTTAACTTGGTCATGGAGGCATCAACATGTAGAGATGTTAAATTAACAGTGAAAACTCATCATAGCTTAATTTAACATCAGTATTCATAATTACACTTCATGTTTACTTCTCCTGATCTTTACCTCTTATAACAAGGTCCATAGGGGCATCTCAATAAATGAACATGTTATATTATATTATATAAGTGTTATTTACAGATTTTCTTTCATGTTGGAATACATGTTAAATATTTAACTGCCAAGTAATAATGCATGTTTGATACTTACATTTTTTTTGCATTAAATCATACTGGGATGTTTGCTGAAATTGATAGGATGGCCCTACCTAGACCATTTTCCACCAGCCGCCACTGCGTCTCAGCATAGCACTGTCGCTCGTTCCGACCTGCCTCCATCGCTACTGTGTGATTAAATACAGCTGAGAGTGAGACAATCAGGATTAGTTTCAGCTGCGCCTAATTAAGTCCCTTCCCGGCACCGTTCCCTGAACCACTCCCACACTCCGCACCCTCCACAGCTGAGCCACCCACGCCTGCCACCACATACTCTTTCTGACGGGACGTAACTTCTAGATTTTCCTTTTAGTTACCATCATTACAAATATTTTTACCCCATTTTATTGCAGTGTCACCTAATTTAAAGTGCTTGTGGGTTCATTAGTAGCAATTTGATGAACAGACTATGGCGTTAACCGTCTTTCTGCAGCAGGTACGCACACGCACAGTAGAGCAGAGCTGCTCTTTAGCGGAGGACAGATTGCAAACTGTTGATAGGGTTGTGAAGGAGGTCAAATGCTGCGTCCTTACCCAGAGTAAGGGAACTGGTTACAGTGAGACATTGTGGTTTATCTTGAGATTCATATTTCTTAGTATATCAGTGATTTCAAAACTGTGTGCATTTGGTATTTGTTTCAGTGCAGAAAAGTATCTCATTGATTGTAAAATATATTGTATGGAGATCACTGGCTTACCATTTAGAGCAGACCTACTGTGTAATTATGCACAATATTTTTTGAATTATGAAAAAACACAATGGGCAACTGTAGTTGAAAAACAAAATGTCAACAGTTTGCAAATGTAAACTACTTTATTAAAGTGTGCTGCAGACTTTATTTTCCAAGGTTAATTGGAGCATCAACTATAGATATTTTGCTTGATCTTAAGCATAGTCAGTATATATACTGGACATAATCTTGGTCTAAAGGTTGAGTACTGTTAAAAAAAAAATCCGTAGAAATTGATGCTCCCCGTTAGTTTTCTTTTTTTGCTTTTTGGGGGAGTTTTTCCTGTTCTGATGTGAGGGTTCCGGGACAGAGGATGTCACATGTGTACCGATTATAAATTCCTCTGAGGCTAATTTGTAATTTTGGGCTATACAAACATGAACTGAATACTGTCTTGCAAAATAATGTCACACAATGATACAATTTAGATCTGAAATGCATTTTGTTTCTAACTAGAACCATTTGTCTTTTACAGATACCCAATTATTTGAAAAATCCTTCTATCACGCTATATGTCGGGGCAACCTCTTAGATTTTGTAAGTATATAGGCTACACATACATTGATTCATAATATACTGGAAATTCAATACATCAGATGACGAACAATGAAACTCATTTTGAAGTTCAGATAACTCAACATAAAAATCTGTAACTATGAGTTACTAAAACATTTTAGGCTGAAACATATTCACTGTGGCCACAAACACCGGTATCCATGTATATATGCAGATTCTCCATGTACATTCACAAGTTGGAAGAACCTTTTGAGTCACACATATCAAGTGCACAGGAAGCTAGCAAAAGCACATGTTCAGTTAACTACATTCTCATGTCAGACGTGTGGCTGTAAGGAACTTTCAACTGAAAAGGAGTCCTTTAGTCATATAAAGCAACATCTTAAGCAATATGAAACCATAACTTGTATGTTTGAAGGATGTACGTTTGAAACAAACATATATGGTACATTTAACTCTCATAAAAATTGGAAACATAATCCCCACACTCTAAAAGATTTTAAGGCAGGTGTTGTTAAAGTCACTGCTGTTATGATGTGGTGTGTTCATGGACCCGAATGCAGACAGCAGAGTTCTATTTCAAAACCAAGATAATTAATTTCTCTCAGTCAAGGGAAAAGACAGGAAATGGACAAAGTCAATAGGAGGAGTCTCCAGGCCTCCGCACGGTTCCAAGCCGGAAAGTGGCTAATCCTGCTGAGCGGCAGACGAAGCAGACAGGAAAACTGTCAAACGTCAATACGGAGGCACGTCCTCGCGCTCCGCTCGGATCTTAGCCGGGAAGTGGCCCGTCCACGTCCGCGGCTGGCAGGCAGGCTGGATCGGCTGTGTGACACCCGAGGCTCGACACAGGAACGCCAAGACTACACAGTTGATCTCCGAGGAACTAACTGGAAGGCTTCTTCGTACAGGTGAAAACCCGAGGCTCGACACTGTACGGCAGGCAAGTTGAAAAAACGAAATGCATCGTTAGTAGCGGATCTTCAGAGAGTGAACAAATGGACTACTCACGGGTCGGAATACCAGGTAGGTAAACGGACGGACTGACAACTGGGATGAGAGTGACAGGAGTATTTATGTCAGCTGGAGGCGATCACAGTAGATGAGGCACAGCTGTGCCTACGGAGAGAGGTGCGGCAGTGGGCGGGACTCGTAGGAGGACACTACTGAGGGAAATACAGCAGAGTTAGACATAAATCCTCACAACTGCTCACTCTAATGAATCTGTTAGTCCTGTAGATGATGGGCCCTCAGCTTCTGAAGACATAGATTTCTCTACTCTATCAGATGCAGATAGTGATGTTGACACTTCAGAAGACCTTCCAAAAGTAGTAGAAAAGAAGTTTGCCTCAATTCTATTGAAGTTGGAAAGCATTTTTTATGTTCCATCTACAGCAATTGATGAATTGCTTGATGAACTACACTACCTGTTAAGTACTGTGTCTGTGCCTGTAACTTGTAGCAGTCTTTCTGAATTCTTCAAAAACAAAAACTTAGAAGTTGATAGCTTAATTATTAAGGAACTAGCTGATGTACTGTGTAAATCTAATCCATTGGTGAAGGCAATAGGGAAAGGTGGCCCCCTTGCTACAACTTATAAGAGGAAGGATTACTTTAAGGAATTGTTAAATGTTATTGAGCCAGTGGAGTTTATTCTGGACCAAAAAAAGAGCAGGACCTTTCAATATATCCCAATATTGCAGTCTTTGCAGCAGTTACTTGGCTGTACTCCAGTGTTAAATAGTGTCATCAATAGCCACAGAACACAGGGAAGTAATACAGAGCACCTTGACAACCAGCATTATTGCTCTATAAGGGACGGTGCGTACTTCAAGGAAAACACTTTCCTGTCAGGTGATGAGTTGAAAATTTGTTTAAGCTTATACATTGATGATTTTGAACTTTGTAATCCCCTGGGCACATCACGAAAGAAGCATCAATTGTGTAGTGTATACTGGATTCTCAATAACTTGCCACCAGGCTCTCATTCAGCACTCTCCAATTTATTTGACTGTTTTGTGCAAGAGTGATGATGTAAAGGTATATGGCTATGGTAAAGTATTAGAGCCACTTTTACAAGACCTTCGTACTTTAGAAGAGCACGGTGTGTTCATCTCAAAACTTGGAAAGTTTGTCAAAGGAACAGTGTACAGTGTTATAGCTGACATTTTGGGAGCCCACGGATTGGCTGGTTTTGTCGAGAGCTTCTCTGGGCATTATGTTTGTCAATTTTGTACTGCTCACAAAGTAGATATTCAATCAAAAGAGGTTCAGTCAGGTGCTTTTTTGCTTCGTACCAAAGAAATACATAAATCACATTTAAAGTCTGCACAGGAAACTGAAACAAATTGCTTTGGAGTGAAGAGAGCGTGTGTTTTAACTGACCATCTTCACCATTTTCACGTTAGCACAGGCTATCCCCCAGATATAGTGCACGATTTATTTGAGGGTATTGTCCTATCTGAACTGGCATTGTGTTTGAGTTTTCTGATCTCTAAGAAGTATTTCAGTCTTGAATGTCTTAACACGCTAATCCTCAAATTTCCTTACAAGTGGAGTGACAAAAGAAATCGATCTCACATCATACCACAGAGCTATTCAAGTAAAAAAACAATAGGTGGTAACGCTCATGAAAATTGGAACTTAATACGATTGCTTCCATTTCTAGTAGGAGACTTGATACCAGAGGGTGAGCTTGCTTGGCAAGTGATATTGGACCTGAAGGAAATTGTACAATTAGTTGTGGCACCAGTTCACTCTGATGAGACAATTGCCTATCTTGATGTCAAAGTGTCTGAGCACAGACAGAGACTACTTGAGCTCAACCCAAGCGTAAAGCTTTTACCTAAACACCACTATCTTGAGCGTTACCCGCACTTGATTAGGTGCTTTGGGCCTCTCGTAGGAGTGTGGACGATGAGATTTGAAGCCAAACATAGCTTTTTCAAACAAGTTGCCCGACGCACAAATAATTTCAGGAATATTGCACTCTCACTGGTAGCCAAACACCAGCAATTGATCACTTATCACATACATTCAACCAGTCTCAGTACATCAGATTTGGAAGTTCCAAATGTCTCCATAGTTCAGGTTGATGTTCTAAATCAGGAAGTTGTGTTGGCTCTAAGGCACAGGTATCCAGATATCAGTCAAGTTCATCTTGCAAAAAATGTCACCAATAGAGGAATTAATTACAGAAATGGAATGCTAGTTGCATGTGGTTCAACTGCTGGAATGCCAGAATTTGCATAATAAGAGATAAGTTGAGTTTCATTGTTCGCTTATTTTGTGCTTGGTATAGAGATCATTTTAGAGCCTTTGAATTGACTTCGTCACTGGGTAGAGAGGTTGCCCTGGTTCAGCTTGAGGAGCTGACTGATTGCTATCCACTTGTGGCCTACACAGTTGGATCCAAGTGTATGGTAACCCTGAAGAGAGACATCATCATCAAAGGTTTGACTTAGATAAGTTACACAAGTATTGAGTAGCTTCAACACTTCTCAGTTTTTGTTGTGAAGGCTCTCCAAAAGTAGACATGGTTTTGCAAGGCACAGGGTAGGAAATTTACATATTTTTTTGGGAGCAATTTTTGCCCCCACTGAAAATTGGGGGCACTTTTTGAAACTTGTGAAATAACATTTACCCTTTGTTCAAAATAATACATATACTTATTTAGCCTTACAGTATATGAGCAATTGTCATCAAATGGCAATAAGACTATTAGGCAGTAGTCTACAGATTCAAAGTGTTTTCTTAGATTTTTTTAACAAAAAACAAACATAAATCAGACAATCATATTAAATTTTATTCTTATTTATTTGTGGTTATTTATTGTTATTATTACATTTGTTAAACAACTATTAACAATTATTAAGTCAACGATGCCTTGATTACATATACATCAGTCATTGTATGGAATTTTTGAGAAAAACAATTTTATAGCACCTTAAAAATTATAAAAATGTGCCATTTGAAGGTACAAATTCAGTTCAGAGTTTTTACTGAGTAAAATATCTTAATTGACTGTCAGTCAGGTATTATTCATTTCCAGCAACCCTCAAATCAAAGAATAAAGACACTTTACGTGTATTTTACCTTTAACTCACGAGATGCAGGTAGCATGTTTTGTACTTAATGTGAATATAATTAATTTAATCTAATTTCCATTATGCAATATTTATACTTTGTTGGCATCTGACAAACATGTTAACTTTCTATGTGTTAACATGACTAATACCTGTCTTCTTTGTGTTTGTGTCTGCACTCTAGCTTGACAAAGCAGGATGGCAGGACCAGTTAGCTTCAGAGTCCTTTTTGGAGGTGACGACGATGCAAGGAAAATAATCATTCAATCAGGGATGCCGACATCTGTGGATGAATTGGCTCTTGAAATCAAGACATTCTTTGGAGTGATGGAGCAGTTCAGGCTTCAGTACAAATATATAGACTTTGGGAATGAATTCATGAACCTCTTGTCGATTTCAGACATTCAAGATCGAAGTACATTGAAAGTGGTGTACTTATTTTGTGAGGCTACCATCTCTGTAATCTCCTTATCACCACCCTACCCCAATGATACGTGCTCCACAGTCCCAGTGAGTCCCTCCAATATGTCTACCAACTCCACATCGCAAGAACTAAATTATTCAGTATCCATTGACTCCCATAGCAGCAATGTTACCATCGCATCCCCTGAGTCCCTCAGGGGATGCTCTTGGCCTGAAGCCTTTGTCGTGCCATGCTTTTCATATTGTGCCGAGCTGCTTCTCCAGAAGGGAAATGATGATTTCAGTGCGAATGGAGCTCTACTATCTCTTACCCCGAAAGTCAGATCTGATGTTCTTGAAGGCCTTTATCAGAAATTATCAAGTACACAGCATATCCAAGAGACAATCAGTTTGAAGAAGTTGCTGAAGCCTTGGTAAAGACCCACCCATGTTTGCGTGAGAAAGGAACTCGCACTGGATATTGTGGATGGAAACACTACATTAAGATCAAGATGATGAACTTCCGCACCAAGCTTGGCCGAGCTGGACACCCAGAAGTCATTGTCAACTCACTGAAGAACAAACGGAAAGGTCAGGGGAAACCAGCTGCAAACATAAAGAAGCCCCAGAAGGCAGAGGTTAATTTCTGTCCAAGCCATCCAAGAGGTGAAACCACAGAAAGCTTAGAGGTGGAAAGGGTTGCTCTCTTGCTCGAGGTAAAAAAAAAAAGAATAATCAGGCAATGATCAAGGAAACGATGCAGAGAACCTTCTCGTACAGACGGCAAGAAGTTCTTCAGGAGCCAATCGTTACAGAGGTCCGAAACAGATGGCCAGCACTGTTTCAAGTTGGTGAAGTAAGTGTAGTAACCCATTCGTTTCAAATGTAGATGCAAATCTTGCTGCAAATTGCATTCAGGATAAACTTTTGACAGGATGTTTAATACTGTCTTTTCTCCTCTCTTTCAGGTCAACTTGGAGTTCATGCGTATAACAACTGTTCCTCTGATGTCAAAATTCATTGGACAACTGGACATATACGCCGATGACCTGTTGAAGGTTTTCCGTGCCAAAGGTGGATCTGTAGGAAAGAAAATCTGCACTATAATGGCACTGACATCTCAAGTAAGTGTGTATTTGTTGTTGTTTTCTTTCCTTTTTTTGGGGGGGGGGTGTGTTGCTGAGTCTTAAAATACTACTTAATACAGTATATTAAAAGGTAAAATTAAGCATTACTTAAACTGTAGAAACAATACACTGGCTAATGTTTTGTGGGGGGATCTTGTTGGTATGCTTGTTTCAGAATGAAGACATCAACGTCAAGCGCGACTGTATCCTGAGGAGCCTAAGTGTCTACCTCAATCAAGACATGGAGACACTCGTCAAAGAATACGTGGTAAGTGTATGTCAACGTAGTGTTGCATTATAAATTGGTTGTGAATATACAGTATTTACATTGATAGTTAACATTAATTGTCTCAGACATCGCCATCTAGCTTTGCCCACGTGTGTGTAGTCTGCACTCTTAAGATTAAACTATGCAGCTATCAGTGTGGAGTATGTTCATTTTACGAGCCAAATAAGAAACTTGCCAGCTGTAAATTACCCTGGTAAAGTATGAAATGGTAAGCAGTACAAAGTATGGAAATTATAGAACATAATCATGAAACACTCCACACCATTATGCTGATCTCATATTCGGTGTAGACAGGGAAGTAATGAGTTACTTATGACAAATTAAAACCGTAACACCTACAGTACTTTTAAACATGTGTGTTGTTTTTCACCGACAACAACAAGATTCCTACAGAAGTGTTGGACTCCATCTACATCACCCCTCTGCTCTTCTCACCGTCGTCATCCAGTCATTTCCACATTCTTATTCCTACACTGCCTGTTTTTCCTTTCTCTACCTCTCCTTTCTGTTCTCACTCTTTTGCCTCCTCTCCTTTTATCTCTCCATTTCCTTGTCCTCTTTCTTCTATTCAACTTTCTTTATTCTGCCCTCTTTTTCCTCATCTTCCACTGCCACACCCTCACCTTAGCACCACCTGGCACACTATCATGTGCCACGTCAAATCATGCATTTGAATAAAACATTATGCTTTCAAGCTCTGACACACACTCACAGCTGCCCTGAGTAACCTGATCTTTTTCTGTGTAATTATAGGATTTCACACTAATCGTCTCTGAAAGGAGCTGAGCAGACAATTACACAGACATCAGGCCCTGCAGCTCTCTTCTGTCCAGTCAGCTTAGAGATGCATTCAGACAGGGTGTGAAGACACCAAGAGAGACTTGGAGGGAGACAAGGACACACTTGGGTGACTGCTGACAGGTGTCAAGTGGAACACCTTGAAGCAGTTGGATTAGCACAGTGGTTCTCAAACTATTTCTGTCACGCCCCACTTTGGAGGAAGAAAAATGTTCATGCCCCACCACCCCAACAAAATTTTAACAAAATGGTCTATGTTGAGTTTTTATTGAAATAACAACATTTTGTGATTCCTCCATCTGTGCTTTTTCAAATAATAGAATAAAGAAAATTGCATTTAAAAAAATGTAAAATGTAAAAAAAATGTAAAATGTAAAATCTTACATTTTACATTTTTACTCCGTCTGTATATACTGGTATATTTTGTATTCTTCTTTACTGTCATATTTTTTATTACTGTTTACTGTTTAGTTTATTTATACTACTTGATTTTTTATCTTTATTTTATTACTTGTGAGCAATGCTGCTGTAATCCTGTAATTTCCCCACTGAGGGACTAATAAAGGATTATCTTATCTTATCTTATCTTAAAGTGATCGGGCTTCTTCCCTGACCACAGTGAGTCAGCATTTTTTATTATTGGTAATTTAGAAATTCCTGAGAAAACATACCAGGATAATATGGGAGGACTTTACTCAACAGCTCAAAGGTCATGGCTAAATCCCAATGTCCAGACTTGAAATTGCAGACTTTATGGACAAGGGGACTGCCCATTGATTCGATGGCCCATTATTCCAAAACCTCAGTAGCCCCAAAGTTCCATGCTCCGAAAAAATACACTCCCTGTAACAAACAGAAGCACATGGCTAAGTATTATGCCGAATGACGTTGTTGGACCTTCCCTATTTTCACTCTGCCTCAATTTCTTGTTTCCCCAGTTAGTTGGGTTGGTTAGGTTAAGGCAGTGGTTCTCAAACTGTGGGGCGCGGTGGTATTACAGGTTTTTTTTTTTTTTAAGTAATTAATAAATACATATGGTTTCAGTCTCAATAATCACAAATGCACACAGAAAGATTCACAAATGCGTACAGAACAATTCACAAATATATTCGATTTACAAATGCACGCAGAACGATTCACAAATACATTCCAATGCACAAATAAATAAATTACGATTTAGGAACTTTAGTTTACAAGTCACTCTTGGAGAGTACTTTCTCAGCTGATCCAGAGTGATTCAGAGGAATGTGACACAACCCTGCAATAAGATTTCATTGCCTTTGTGACCCGAATCCTGTCTGTTAGTGCCAAAGAGAATTGACCCTGTTTAGCCATTCTCGTCTGTTCTTTGCAAGTCGTTTGTGTTGTCAGAGCAACAGGCGTTTTGAAAAATGGCCGTCTGCTTTAGGGATAACAGGCTGTAGGACAGAAAGGATTTTGGTCCAATGGGACATTTTTCCGACTATTGGGGTTTTATGTGCCGCCTGAACATTGGCATGGCACCATGGACACATAACTGTACAGTGCGAAGGGCTGTCCAACTCCACATTCAAGGGTCCACAAAGGGCCTCATGCAGAGCGCTTGATCTGGGTGCTGATGCGTTATTCAGGAGATTACCCTTAACTCTGTGATCATGAAAAAGTAAGATGTGCACTTTATTTTATATTTCACTTTATTTTATATTTTACTTTATTTTATATTTTCTGTAAATTTAATGTTTCTACTTTGCACTGTTGGTTGTTGTCAAATGTTATGCACCTCAGTCATGTCAAATTCCTTGCATGTTCAACATACCATGGCAATAAACGATTCTGGTTCTGATGAAGTAAAGGAAGATTAAACAGTGTTGTGAACTAGTAGGTTAACAAACAAAACTTGGATACAGTAACGCGCACAAAGTACAATATTTATTTGAAAACATATTTATGTAGTTAGGCAACGAATGAGGTTTGAAGTCCACACTCACAGGAGTCGGTGGACAACTAGAGAAAGATGGAGGACATTTACATCACACACTGGAGACCATCAGATATAGGAGTTACCATCTCCCCTTATATAGCACGGCCACCACGAGATAGAACAGCAACACTCAAGTCGCATGCTAACAAAACCATCCACCTCACAAGTGACCAGATTATATCTGTCAGTAAAGTCCACAGAATATGTTTGAAAGCCCCAGGAAAACCAAATTTAACTTGTGATTAAAGAATTAACCTTCAAGCTCAACATTGCAATTGTATACTGAGTGTAAATGGACAAATTTAAAACCATTGTTATCTTTAAAGAATACCAAGTGTTTCTATCAGTCCCAGAATATGAAAGAGCAGCCATGAGCTACCTCTGATAGAAAAGCGCACTGAAAAGGAACATATTAGTGACGACAAACTGAGCCAACATCCAGAGCACCATACTTGCATGTTGCATGAAAGTGGTGTCTTAATTACCTATACTGAGAATAAATGGTTAGAATTCTCTGTGTGTCAATTTAGGCTGGAAATTCCCTTTTCATTATTTGTGGGAAAGTTGGCTGACTTTGACAGGAAATTGAAACTGCAAAAGTGTAGTGGAGCAGCCGCAGTCATCAGATTGCAGAGGAAAGTTCTGCTGCACTTATATCACGTGGCTGCATTTCAAACGATTTGGAAAAGTTATTCAACTGAGTTAACAAACCTGGAAAGTATATCTGAGGGCCGGCTTTTCATGTTCCATTCCATTTCTTGATCTTCAACAAGTTAAATTCATCACAGCTATAATGAAAGAAAGACATCACTTTTTCCATTCTGTCATTACGTTGACCTCAGCTCTGGTGAACTAGGCAAATATAGTACTGTAATGTAGAACAAAATCGAAGTGGAGCTGCTGGGGCTTAGGAGGGGAGGATGTTGTTGGGAATGTAAAGGAGCGTGTTTGGGTTATCAGCATCTAAGAAACTAAATTATTGACATCAATAGAATTATTGATGTAAGTAACAATTATTAATGATTATTAATAACGGGGCACCACCCTGCGAACAGGGACCAATAACCAAACGATAAACTAAGTCTCATAATTAGTGTTCACTCATAATGTCAATAGTCTGAGTACTATTACACATTCATACCAACCACAACCTGAACTAATTCCTATTCCTGACTACACAGGTGACTTCGATACTGACACTGACTGCTCCGATGATTTCGATACTCAGGTGTAGAGACAGGTTTTGATTCTCTTTTATCTTGTTGTTTTGTGTTTATTGAAATGTATGGCTTGCTTAAAACAACCAGAGACGTTGTCTCACAAAAACAGATTTTTGCAATATCAACTGTGTAATTGACTCATGTTTTTTCTTGGTCTGATTTGTTCCATGTTTTTCTTTTCATGATCTAGCTAGGAAACAGACCCCTCAAGACAGAGGCAGAATAATCCTCTGGGGTCTGTTGAGACAAAGGCAGTCGACCCTTTGTTCTCTAGTTTAGTATTTGTACATTTTTATGTTTAATTGTGGTTATGTGGTAACCAAAAGAGAGGAGTGTAATGATAAAAATGTTTTAACATGTCCTCCTCATATTTTCCAATGATATGTTACTGTTAGAAAGTTCACTTGCACAGGCGTCTTGATGTATGGACACATTGACATATTCGTTCTGATACAGAGGTAGCTTTCTATCTTATTCTGGACAAGCGACCGGAGTGTTCTTAAGTAATCAACTGTTCTTTCTGTTAGCCTAAACATTTTCTGAGACCAACTGTCTGTGAGAGTACGCATCAGAACACTGGCCCCCACTTTTGTTCCCCGTCTCCACTGTCTTATCTTGTCTTCTCTGTCTTGCCTGTATAAATACCTTGTTTTGATTCTGCGTTTTTAGAGCACTTTCACATTTCACTGCAATACGTGACTGTCAGTGTGTTCTCTGTTTGCAAACATTAAATTGACTCTTTTGAAACTTTGATCATTCCTCAAGACTCTGTTTATTTTGAACACTTTGGATAAAACCAACTTCACCTGAACTGTTAAAGGAAATATTCTACAACAGTAGCGCGGTACCTTTTTAGTATCGATACACCGTGCAACCCTACCGGTAAAAGTACAAACTCGCTGCCTAATATATGTGTGGTTCCGAAATATCGATTTTAGGTCCTGGGTCCGGATGCAACTGCGTCTGGGTCCGGATCCGGACCGCGACCCGCCAGTTGGAGACCCCTGTGCTAGGCTAACCCAATGTGATGCTGAATAATGAAACAGTGTGGCTAAAGTTGAGGTTCTACTCTACGGCTGGATGACAATGGGTTCTTTCTGCTGTTCTCATCAAGTCCACTGGATCAACCCAGTCTCATTGAAATAAATGGAGGTTTTTTTTAATCACACAGTGCTGTATGCTGTTTATAATGAACAGTAACAACACTGTTCTCGTCATTGCTGTTCAGTACAAACAAAAATTAGCTGGATACTAACAAGCAATCACATACGTATCTGACTCTGGTCTTGATTGACAAACAGACATGGAATTGGGATGTTGTGAAATAAACATAGTTGACATCTTACTGGTAATAATCTAGACAGTATTGAGCTATTTGGGTCTCATAGAATTTGCAAGTAAAAAAAACCAAGCAGCCTGGAGAGAAGCAGCAGGTCTGCCTTCAAATTCTTGAAATCTCCTGCAGCTGGTGTGCTGACAGAGATCAAAGTAAGAGGCAGCCTCTTGCTGCCAGCCTACCTGAGTACTTTACACTTGATATAGCTCCAATTAAATGACTGGCCATCAAATATAAGCTAATTAAATCAGAAACCAACTGACCTAAACATAAATCTTCTCCTCACTCTTTTAACTGTTTAGATAGTGCTTCCAACAAATCAACATCCCATGAAAGAAATATTTATTCATTATCAATTAATTATGTAAAAGTCATATTGGCCATCTTAGGTCGGACCTGAAACATTTCTGTACGCGTCTGGACTGAAAGTGATCAGATTAACGTGAGGCTGCAGCATCACAAGGTTAAATGAATGAATGAATGAATTTTATTTATATAGCGCTTTTCACAGACAGTAGTATCACAAAGTGCTTAACAGAGCAGACATTTAAAAGCATAAAAAATACAATGTGACCCTAGGGTCAATAAATTATCTACACAGAGAAAATTTAAAAAAAATTAAAAAATTAAATAATAAAAAATTAAATAAAAATGTAAAACATATTTTAAGAGCAGGTCTAGGACATGGGTTTACTTTTACACAAACGCCAGCCTAAACAGGTGGGTTTTAAGCTGGCTTTTAAAAGTATCCACAGTATCTGCGAGGCGCAGAGTTGCAGGCAGAGCATTCCAGAGCCTCGGGGCCACTGCCTCAAAGGCTCGGTCACCACGGGTCTTAAATCGTGTGCGTGGGACTGACAGGAGACCTAGAGCGTTCGACCTGAGAGTGCGGGCGGGTGAATAGGGGCGAAGTAGATCAGCTACATAAGCCGGAGCCTGACCGTGAAGTGCTCTGTAAGTGATGGTGAGAATTTTAAAGTGTATCCTAGATGCTACAGGAAGCCAGTGGAGAGATCGGAGTACGGGGTGATATGAGACCGTCGATTTGTCCTGGTGAGTATTTCTGGCGGCAGCATTTTGGATGACCTGCAGACGGTTAAGAGCAGATACACTGAGTGATGTGAAAAGTGAGTTGCAGTAGTCAATGCGTGAAGAGATAAATGTGTGTATGATCATTTCTAATTCAGGTGTTGATACTACAGATCTCAGTTTACTGATATTTCTTAGATGGAAGAAACATGACCTGGACAGCTGCTTAACATGAGGGTCAAACGACATGGATCGATCAACGAAAATCCCAAGATTGCGCAGGTTGCAATGGGCAGCAGAGGAGAGTGGACTAATAATCTGCCTGATCATGGGGACAAACTCCTCTGGAGCAATAAATAGGACCTCCGTCTTAGAGTTGTTGAGTTGCAAGCAGTTTTCTGCCGTCCAGTCTCTGATGGCATTGACACAGTCCAGGAGCCTAGTTAATGTGAATGCCTTGCTGGGTTTGAATGACAGATGGAGTTGGATATCGTCTGCATATAAGTGATAGGACACATTATAGCTTTTTATGATCGGTCCCAAAGGTAACAGATAAAGGGAAAATAACAGAGGCCCCAGAACCGAGCCCTGCGGTACACCACAAGACAGTGGAGATGTAACAGACACAAAATCACCCACAGAGACATTGAAACTTCTGTCATTGAGGTAAGATGTAAACCAGTCTAACGCTATGCCAGTTATGCCCACCCAATCACGTAGCCTCTTAATCAGGATGTCATGGTCTAGACGTGTCAAATACAGAACTGAGGTCCAGAAGAACTAACACAGAGCAGTCACCTGCATCAGCACACATGAGAATGTCATTTGAAACCCTCAGGAGAGCGGTTTCAGTAGAGTGTTGCTTACGAAACCCAGACTGGAACTTGTCATACATGTTGTGCCTCTCCAGTGCAGCAGTAAGTTGTTTGGCCACCACTTTCTCTAAAATTTTGGACAAGAAAGGCAGTTTTGATATGGGCCTGTAGTTCATGGGCAAAGCTGGATCTAAGTTAGGTTTCTTTAATATGGGCTGGATAGTGGCATGTTTGAAATAGGAAGGGACAATTCCTGTAGACAATGAGGTATTGACAATAGATGTTACTGCAGGGCCAATAGTTAGCAGAACTTTCTTAAATAGAGAGGATGGAATTATATCCAGAGGGCAAGATGATGGCTTTGTTTTGTTAATTAAGTCCATCAGGTCTTGAAGGCTGATAGGCTGGAAAGAGTCCAGAACAGCAGGAGATTGTGAGGAGCTACAAGTAGATGAACAGATCCCAGGCTGAATGCCAGACCTAATACCTGTTACCTTATCAATAAAATAGATAAGGAATTTGTTGCAATCGTCAACAGAATAGCATGGTAAAGTGGAGACAGACGGTGAAACAATTCTCTTAATTGTGTCAAACAGAATCTTGGGATTTCTCTTTCAAGAAGAGATTAGGTTGGCAAAATAAGCAGTTCTAGCTTCCTTTACTCCAGTATTAAAAGAAACTCTGAGGTCTTTGAGATATAAACGATGCACTTCTAGCCCAGTAGCTTTCCAGAGCCGCTCTGTCCTGCGACAATTCTGTCTCAGGCTGTACACAGCATCTGTCATCCACGGAGTAGTGTTATAGGCAGCCCTGGTCCTTTCCTTAAGAGGTGCCACTTTATCCAGCAAAGTGGTGCAATGTTCATTAAATTACTGTATCAAGTGTTCAACATCATTGAGATTTGTGTTAATATCACAGCAGAAGTGCATAGAGAAATGATCAGCTGTACTCTGAGTAATAATGCGGGAGTGGAATGTTTGTTTCAGACACAAGGGGTCAGCATTGACAGAAAGATCAAAGAAAATACATTAATGGTCACTGATCAATAGGTCCTCACAACGGGTATTATCAATATCAAGACCCAGAGAAAACACAAGGTCCAAGGTGTGACCACCTCTGTGAGTGGCGCCAGAAACATGTTGCGTGAAATTAAAAGATTCAGTAATATTGAGAAACTCAGTAGCAATACAGTCTGTGGTATCATTGATATGCAGATTAAAATCACCAACCAGAAGCACTTTGTCTAGCTTGATAATAGAGGTCAGAAAGTCTGTGAACTCTGATAAAAACTGACCTGCAGGAACTGGAGGTCGGTAAATTAAAAAATAGTAAAATGGCTTTAGCCGGCCCACTTTAGTCAGCTGTAGTTCAAAAGTAACATAGGATTCTGTGCTCCCCAAGTGGCAGGAAAACTGATTCTTCCAGACCACTGCGAGAGCTCCACCGTGGCCTGTCAAACGCGGTGTCCCAACATAAGAACAGTCCACAGGGCAGAGTTCATTGAAATGGATGCATTCCATATTTCGTTGCCAGGTCTCGGTCAGAAATAAAAAAGCCAAATTATGACTTGTGACGTGTTAAAATGTGAGCCTTGTTTGTTACAGAGCGTGCATTAATAAGATAAGATAAGATAAGATAATCCTTTATTAGTCCCTCAGTGGGGAAATTACAGGATTACAGCAGCATCGCTCACAAGTAATAAATGAAGATAAAAAATCAAGTAGTATAAATAGACTAAACAGTAAACAGTAGTAAAAATGACAGTAAAGAAGAATACAAAATATACCAGTATGTACAGACGGAGTAAAAATGTGAAATGTAAGATAATACTTAAACGTATTGGATATTGCACGGGATTGACAGTAAGAAGACTATTAAATATACCAGTATAAACAGGCGGAGGCAGAGTAAAATGTAAGATAATACTTAAACGTATTGGATATTGCACAGGATTTACAGTAAAGAAGACTATTAAATATACCAGTAAATACAGATCAGTAATCAGGAACAGATCAGTAATCAGAAACATTTTGATGGGGGAAGACACTGTGTCGTCATCAGCACAGGGAGCTTTGGGGGTATGTGCAATAGGACGGATCACTCGTGCAGCACCTCGAAACCGACCATAACTAGCGTGTGAGCGCGAGTCTGTGATTCTCACGGGAATGTTCATGGGTCGTGGAGTGGAAGTTACGGTAGAGGCTGGGGAGAGAGTAGTGGGAGATCCTCCATGCCGCCAGGGGGAGCTAGTGTTGCTTGTAGGGGATCAATGCGGCTGATGAATGATCGTAGAGGAAGAGTGACAGCGGACAGGGGATCCAGGTGTAAACAGTCAATCATGTGAATGGGAGTGAACAGCATGCTGTAAATTAGCCGCTAGCAGGCGGCTACCCAGCTTGTTAAAATGAATACCATCCTTCTTAAAAGCGGAAGAGCGGTCCCAAAACAGATTCAAATTGTCAATGAAGCTCACGTTGTTGGTCCTGCAGGCGGCCTGGAGCCAGGTGTGGAGGCTGAGGACTCTGCTGAACCGCTGTGATCCACGGCCAAGTGTTGGACTTGGACCACTGATAAAAACAGACAGTCCACAGCTGTTTAAAAAGCTTAAAAGATTTGTAAAATCCATCCTGGTCAACTCAGACTGGTGGAGGGCTGTATCGTTAATTCCCACATGAACGATAATTCGCAGAATGGAAGACGGGAGGGCGCGCATCAGGCAAGGCAGTGTCAGCAGGATGTCTTGAGCCGTTGCTCCGGGGAAACAGTGTGTCTCCGCGTTGAAAAAACGGGTGTTCCTGATTATTGAGTCCCCGACTATCAGCGTCGTCGGGGCGAAGAGGGGACGAGGCGGCAACACTGCGCGTGCAATACGCGTGGATGGAGGCGAGGATTCAACCTGTGGTGGCGGAGAAGACGAGCAAGGACTGAGAGAACGGGCGACCGAAGCTTGCCGCGGTGCTGGTGTAAAGCACGGTATGGAGCGGCGTGTCCTGGGGCGAGAGGAGGGCTCAGGAATGACTGGCGTAGGGATGTCGGTGGACCCGGGGCTGTGGGTCCCCCGAGGCGGCAGCTGGGATGATGTAGGAAGCTGGGAGTCCGTAGTCAGAGGAGGGAACTCGCACAGGGCAAGGGCATTAAATCCATTCTTCAGCAGGACATCGAAGCCATGGGGTGTAGGAGATGAGCGTCTCCCACTCCGGCTGCCGCGAGCACAGACCAGGGACCAGGGCTCGTGATGTGATGGAGTAGAGCTGACCAGGGCTTTAGGCTTAGCTCCGAGCCGTAGCCAGGAGGCCTCAGGAGCTGCGACCGGAGGAGGTAGGCAGCAGGACTGGAAGCGATGGACTCATGCACGCGGTCGCTGGCTGTGTCAGTCTGTGATGGACCGAAAATGATGGTGTCCATGAGGTTCTCGGCATACTGGATCCTGTAGAGCGTGGATATTCTTCCCTCCAACTCTGTGATTTTATCCACCAGGCGGGCGCAGCTGACACAGTCGGATGGAGAGGTGAGTGAAGCCATAGCAGATCAATGCAAAAACAGTTCTAGTTCTAAAAAAGTTCTAGTACGTGTTGGCTGACATCGTACTATTAGTAGATCAATTAAAACTAGAAAAAAGGGGTGAAACAGACACTACGCACAAGTGAGCTGGATAAGGTGACAGACAAATTGGAGGGAAAACAGCAGCACAGCGTCAGCAACTCGTCACTTCCTCCTTCGAGATGACATCAGATGAATATACAGAGAGAGATTCATTGTGCATCTTGTACTGCCCTCTGAAATGACTGTCTTATACGTTATTTCTCTTGTAAATCAGTTTAATACACTGCTGTGAAAAAGCCAACTTTAAGTCGTTGAGGAGATTCTTCTCAGATCAGATTAGTCTGCAAAAAACAATTCTTCCCTTGACAGGGTGACCGGAACAAAAGCGTTACAATTTGTACAACCACGTTAAAATCGGACTAATGCCATGTGTATTCATGTCAACTGCATATATGAAGAAATTAATAATTAGCAAAATGCTGCGCTTACATACAGCACGTGAGGAAACAGGAATTAAACAAGAGTCCTGTCCTGTCATTCAGTGCTTGTCTTACAGTATATTATAAAACAGGCAATAGAATTTGCTGTGTAACTTAAATGATACACGATGCTTCATTTATTTTACATCAGCAGTCCACCAAAATCTGTTTCTTACTGAACACATTAGAGGCAAGAAATTGCCAAGTTGCTGAATCTTCACTCATTAGATCTACAAGGCCTAATTTCATATTTTGTACGATAATAAATTATAATTGTAAAAATCCCTGTTGGTTTAATTATTTTTTTAATGGATATACGTGTTTTGAATATGTGAATGTAACAGGTTCTCTGCTACCCGGTGGGTCTGGGGAGCACAATGACGCCAGCACACGGTGGAATGACGGTTCAAATGTTCTTTATTGTCCTATATCCTAACGGGCCTGGCCGTGTGCTCTCCTGCCTTGCCTCCGAGCACACGCCGCGGGAGCTTTCCGTGCTGTCCGTCTCAGCCTAACTCTGTGCTCGTCCCGAGCTGCCCCTCTCGCCTCCGTCTCTACTGTGGGATTAAATACAGCCGAGAGTGAGACAATCAGGATCCATTCCACCTGCGCCTAATTAAGTCCCTTCCCGGCACCGTTCCCCGAACCACTCCCACACTCCACCCCCTCCACAGCTGAGCCACCCACGCCCGCCACCACAGTGAATATTGATCTACGCAATGCAAAATCAATATACCTACTGGCAATTGTAGCATACTGAATGAAGTAAACAAAAAGTACGTCCATTTCTTCCACATCGACTCACTCGCTAGGCTGTTCCAATGTGTGATCTCCGAATGCTAGGAAGGAGTCTTGCCTTGCCTCTGTAGGACCTGACTTGGAAGGACCCATCCTACCAAGGAAGGATTGTTGACTTTGAGAAACACCCAGAGACATTAGATTGATAACCATCTTCTCATCATCAAAAAAGCATATTTCCCAAAAATGTTGAACTGTAAACTTCTCTAAATCAGTGCTCACTAGTTGCTGTCAGAAACAAATTCATCCAAAAAAAGGAAAAAGACCCTTTTCAGAGGGCGTCCCATCATCCAAAATCTATCTGAGCGAAGCCTGTGCTGTGCAAAATGAAGGGATAAGGGCTTATATCTTCCAGAAATACCCTTGAAAGTTCACAGCTCACCGCTCAGAAAACATAGCCTTTTTATTTCCTGTGTAATGGAAACTGATGTGAAGTTAGGCCCACCACAGCAGCACTGTGTGTTGGTTAAAGGTGCTTCCCCAACACCCGAAAGAGAGACATTTGCCCTTGAGTGCTGTTCTAGGATTAGCTTTCTCTACCCCGCATCTGACCTCATCCGCTATGAGCTAACGAGCCAAACCTTCCCTGGACCAGTGCAATGAGATGAAATCCATTCCCATCGCCTTCATGCAGCAGCAGCAGGATGACTGCCAGAAAGGCACCAGTGTTCATGGGAAGAGGCATGGGGAAGGACATGGGTCATGAGGGTTACTGAGAAAGAAGTTTTGAGAGGACTACTCATGGCTAAAACAAGGCCATGAAGAGGATAATGTATTTCTTGATCATGCTTTTTAAGTTAAGTGAAACTGCACTGTATCATATGTTGTCCCTGTTGACCCTTGAGCTGACATGTATGCTTCTAATTTTCTCAGTAAGAGAAAGACTGGAGAATACATCCATCCACATCAAAGTGAAGCCTGAGAATAAAACTGTTTTGCCAAAAAATTCCTTGGCCTCCTGTGAGTATTCCTGCAAATCAAAAACGTCTGCTCCTATGCTGTAGGTAGAAAGAATCACACCAAGGGAATAGGTTTGCATATCAATTGTAGGGTACACTATCAATATTTTGGGAGAAAAGAATTGTCCCGCAAACTCATTCGCCTATCCTTAGAGTGAACAATCGGAAGATAATCGGTTCCTACGGTGGATGCGTGAATGGTTAGTTAGTAGTTAGTCCTGACGGGCAGGTGGTACCTTGCATGGCAGCCATCAGTGTATGAATGGATGTGAATGGCATGTAGTGTCTAGAAAGGCACTATATAAGTACAGTCCATTTACCGTTTACACACACATACTTATGCTGTGAGATCATGGTCGTAGCTATGAGGTCATACAGGGCCTGACCTCAGTAATTGTTTCCTAAAATCTGAATGATGTGAAACAGCTGGAGACTATCAATAAGACAGCTATGAGGTGACTGGAGATGACAGTGTGTGTCCATCACAGAGGCTCTAGTACAGTCGGGTTCAGTGCAGCGATTTTACACACAAAAAACGATATGATGATGAACTATACAAGCACTGCATTAGAAGATATCTTGAAAACTATTGAATCAATACTATACTCTGTTGTGCCATTCGGTACTGTTATAACTTGTTGTCTTGGAGTAACAGATGATGATAATTTAGTGTCAGTAGCATAAAGTCCAGCCCTCTCCTCTGAGGTTTGAATGTTGATTATAAAGTGGATTTAGCCGGCGCTTTATCAGAGATGGTGAAGTTATTTGTGTGGACAATAAGCCACATAATGGTGAGATTTATGACTGATCACAAGTGTTCTCTGTTAGTTTTGGTTTTATGGAGCAGGTCGATTTTTATTTACATTGTATTATTTCTTTATTCTCAACATCTACAGACACTGATATGTGGAAAAGATTTTAAATGCGCAGAATTTGTTAAACATGAGCATAAATCGTGCTGAAACACATATGAGCTTCAATGTTGAGTTCAACATATGAGTTCCAGGGGTTAATACATGTATTAACATGAATACATGTATCATTGAGGTGAATAGGTGCCACATGCATAAGTAAAGAGGTTAAAGACACAAGAGAGGGGGAAGAGTAAATGTGTGTTGACATTAAATGAAAATAGATGCTCTATTGGCGAATAAATATTTGAAAGCAATACACAATGCCAGAGAGCCTTACTGCATTATATTGTGAGGACAATTAAAAAAATCGTCCTCTGGTGCCTGCATTTAGTATTTTCCTTTACATAGAGAAAGACATTTCACCATTATTTGATTTATAAAATAAAGTGTTTTTTTACCCAAAGAGAGCACAGCGCCACACTGGGCCAACGGTATTGTGCATAATAAATGGTCTATAAAAGAATTCACTTGGGCACACTTTCATGTTGCTTGAGTTATGTGTCTCTCTCTGGCAAGGTTGCAGGAAGAGGGCTTTGATGTGGAGCCATAAAAGCTAGAAGAGAGCAGCCAAGGGGCGGCTGTGTGGCTCAGAGGTGGAGCGGGTCGTCCTTCAATCAGAGAGTCCGCCACTGAACACTACATCTCAGAAGTAAATAACTTGCTTTTTACTCCACTACATCTCAGAGGTAAATAATGTTATTTACTGACACTACAAACCTACGATGATCTTATAGAATAGGATGCATTGATTTAGAGTAAATTAACCAACGGTATGTAAAGGAGTTAAAAACATGCAGCACTATATATCCTGAAACATCAGATTTAATTGTAAAACACTGACAGGGTACATTTTACTGCACGGGTACGTTTACTTTCTGCACTTAAAGTACATTTTGCTGATAATAACATACTTGACTAAGGTTTTGAATGCAGGTACTTTACTCGTAGTGGATTGTTTCATCAGTATGGTATTAGTACTTTTACTGCAATGAAGGATCTGAATAGTTTTTTATCCACTAATTACTTGTTAGTGATTTAGGAACTTGTTGTGGAGAAAACTCGGTGGACAGACTGAGGTCGAGGCATTTAGCTCAATTCAAGCAATAAGGTTTATTTGCAACAGAAGTATTATGCCCAGCAGTTTTACGTGCACGTGGCCCAATCTCTACTCTGAGTGAGCAGGGAAAATGTACAAAAGACAGGAAAAGCAGGAAAAGGCGCGTAAACATCATTGCGCATAACATAATATAGGTTCTTCTTTCAGCAGTCTATTGGTGGAATATAAAGTAGGGGCGGCTCTGTTTTTAGCTGTACAGAGAGCCCGTTGGCTGGCTCACGATGGATCCTCCTTCGCTGCTTCTTCAGTGTGCGAGGCTGTTGACGTAACTCCATATTGTTATGTCCGGCCGACTTGATAAGCGGGGCGCCTCTCTATCTCTAAGGCGGCGCAGGCAGCTGAAACTGGTTCTCTGTGTGACTATGTGACATTTATCTGGGGCAAAAGCTATCCTTCAGAGTTCTAATACTTCTCACTGTGTTCAAACGAGCGCTATGAATGCCTCGTCTGGAGTTTTTAACCTTCTTCTACTAGAACTCACATATCCGCGTATAAGCATACAAGTAACATTGAATGTATATTTTATTCACAAACTCCCTTGGCAAACAGTGCTTCCCAACCCTGGATCCAGATCCTTAAAGCCTGTTACCACTCTGAGAGTGTTTAGTGTACATTTGTGTCATGTACACAACTGCTCTGTAAAGATAGGTACTAATGCGATATCTATGTAATATGTAATTCGATTTATGCAAACCATTTCAAGATACAATCACAACAGCAGGTACAGTCAAACCAACACTCCGAAAAAAGCAGTTAAAATATCGGCGTAACTCACCAATTATGATTCATAGCGTGTCCCCCATCCTTGAAAGTCCGGCAAAAGCGGTCTTGTTAGATTGCTAAGGGTCCACACGACACGATCCAATCCAATAATTAAATTTTCAATGTAAACAAAGTGTTTTCTTTCCTCTGAAAATGGCGGCTGCATTCTGCCGGTTAGATTGACACCTCACTTGACCCAATGGGAGCTCCTATAGCCCGGTCACATTCTGGAACAGCCAACAAGAGTCCGCTTTGAAAGACAATGCCCGCCTCTCTTGCTTTGGGTAATGCACGAGCCAATTGCAACTGATCTTTCTGAGACTCACGCTTCGTATAGCCAATGAAATTACGAAAACAACGATATGCAGATTCACGCAAAGCAAGCTGGGAAAGGGTTTGGGAACTCAAATCTTGCACCATCAGTGAGGTACTTATTACCGATCTTGAACACCAAAGTCTGGTTACTGAAAATGTTCAAGAATCTGTGGAAGTTGACAATGGTTAAATATGTTGTAGATAACCATATATCAACATAAATAAGCTGCCGTTTGAACAACTAACACATTGCTTACCATAGCCTATGCATTTTGCTGCGGTTACTACGAGTACTCTTAGTAAACCGTGTGTAAAATATTCATTTTCTGTGGTATTGTTATCAAATTTGAACGTGTACTAGGTACTACGACTTCATGCTATGGTACCATTGTGTTTGCCAGCTAGTAAGTCCCAGCCGTAGTTAACTGCAGGCATCTGTTTGCCAAAAAAAATCCAGGCAGAAATAAAAACCTTCTGTTTCAGTGTGGCTTGCGAGCTACTTTTAAAATGACCAAGTCAAAATGATCTACCTACATTAAAAATGCTGAATATCTATTATATATATATATATATATATATATATATATACTGAGTATACTTTATATTTACAATATATGTTGGCGTACCTTGCATAACCCTTATGGCACAATACAATTCTGTACATCTTTGGTCATTACCTTACTCTGATGACTTGCACTGAATGGAATCAGCCAGAGTTGCATAGTCCGGACAGTAGCTGCTGGTAGCCGCCTCAAGCAGACTTCAAATGATCATCAGTCATGGTGGAACGGTGTTTGGACTTAATGTTCTTCATGTGGGAAAAGGCTGACTCACATAAATGAGTAGAACCGAATAATGCAGTCAAGAAGGTATCACATTTCCTCATGTTTGGGGACTTTTCCTCTGTGAGGAAACTGTCCATGAGCCCTGGACTTCAGCTGAATGTCAGCTTGCAGTGTCAAAATCTCATCCTCCACTCCAGACGAGTTCAGGTGAAACAGCGTTGACATTTTTGCTGCGAGTGAATCAACCTCAATATCTTCCCCAAATGTGCAGCACATAAGTGTAGCAACTGGCTCGAGTAAAGCAAAGTCTGGAAAGCGTTTGTCAAACTCTGACAGACACTTGTCAACCTGCTCTGTGTAGCGCGCACTGTCACGTTACGCACACGACTTCCGCTGAGTTCTGACGCCAGGTTTTGGAAGTTCCCCAAATCATGGCGCTGCAGCTTTAGCTTCTTCAGTAGAAATAAATTGGAAGGCTAACTAATTAGCTCGCCGGAGTCTTGCAGTAGCTCGTGCGGTTGACTGCGCATACGTGGTGACCCGTGTGTTAGAAAATCAAGTGGCAAATGCCATGCGGACATCTCATTTTTTTTGAATGGCATGCGATCTACCCGCACTACGCGATCGACGTATTGGGCACCCCTGATCTATAGTTTGAAATTTGGTATAGACACTTACTATGTCCTGGTGTTCTCTGAGTGACACTGAAGTCATTCTGGAGTAAAATTAGTTTGTAACAATAAGAAGTTTCCTTGCAATTCTAAACTCAATCTAGAAGGAACTGAGCTCATGTATGAAATTTCAAAGGGCTGTATTCGCGGGCCACATAAAATGACGTGGCGGGCCGGATTTGGCCCGCGGGCCTTGAGTTTGACACGTGTGGCTTAGATGACTAAACATTACCTGAAAGTAGATAGACCTTTTTTTTTTTGAATTGCCCCAAAATTATATACTGGTATATCTTTTTTATTTGGACCTGCAGTTTTCAAATCCTTTGTCAGGCGTTCGATAGGTGTGATTCAATAGTTCCATGTACGTTTGTCCCAACAAAGTTCCATGGCTGAAAGAGATGATGGGGAGGAGCTCCTGTGTTGTTGTAACAGGATGTGAGGTACTTATCTCAGCCCATATCAGCCCTCAGAGGTACAATCAAACCTCTGCGGTGTTCACGGTGCCTGACACATAGCAACATTTTTCTGGAGGTGCACAGCACCTCTCTGCAGCTCTCTGCGAGCTCAGTATCTCTGCAGTTCTGCAGAAGCTTGTACCATAATTTATGTGACATGAATCTTGACACACAAGAGCACAAAGTCAGCAAAATCTATAGCTAATGTAAGCCTGTAGCTACTAGTTGCACAATTCAACACTTCACATGACTGTCTGAGTCTCACTCCATTCAGCCATAAAATATGCAGGTTGTGCAACAAAGTTGTCAAGTAATGAGTCGTTATATTGGTTTATCTCATGTATTAAGTAACTGTGCAGAACGTGGGGTGAGCTAACATACAACAATTGTACTCTCTACAAGTCTCAATTTTTCCCTGAAACATAGCTGTACTATAAGGAACGATGCACACTCCTACGAATGTCCTGGACAGGACTGGCAACCACAGGGGAGGGAGAGTGTGACATCTACTGGCTGAATGTTAGCAATGTTAGCAATAGCACCTATAAATGGATAAAAATCATTTCTGCAGTTACAGATAAAGATCTAGCTACAATAATCATCATTTCCCCTATATTCATTCTGCAGTGGAAAACAATCATGACTTGAAAATGCATTTCCTGCTGAAAATGCGTTGGAATGCTGAAAGCTGAAATTAATTGTGAAAAAATTGCTGAAAATTAAGAAATGGGAGACTATCTGTCTGAAAAATGTTGAAGCCCGAAAGCATTTAAACTGCACTGCTGAAAAACCTTCTAGTTGAAATGTCTAACTATGGTGTCTGTAGCTGAATGTATGAGGAAGAAGAAGGCTTTGAAAGTTGAAGTATAACAGGATTTGAAGATTTTCTCCATAGAGATCCCATTCAAAAGAAAATTGCAAAAAGCTTCATTCAAAAAGTTTAAAGATTACAAATATGAAAAGTCAAAGCACCCCTCTCCTGAAAGAGCTGAACATTTTGATATTTGAACAATTTCTGTAGCTTAAACAAATTTCAGAAGTAGTGATATTTGTAGTAATAGTAGTAGAAGTTGTAGTTGAAGTAGAAGTATTATTAGTAGTAGAAGTATTAGTAGCATTAGAATAAGTAGTAGTAGTAGCAGTAGAGATATTTGTAATAGCAGTAGTAGAAGTCGTAGTTGTAGTAGAAGTATCATTAGTTGTAGAAGTATTAGTATTTAGAAGAAGTATTAGTATTCAGAAGACGTAGTAGCCTAGTATCAGTAGTAGTAGTAATAGCTGTAGTAGTGGTCGTAGTATTTAATATAACAAGACACAGTAGTAGTAGTAGTAGTAGTAGTAGTAGTAAAAGTAATGGCTGTATTTGAAGTAGCAGTAGTAGTAGTACTAGTAGCAGTCATACTAATAGCTGTAGTAGTATTAGTACTGGTAGTAGCATGAATAGCAGTTGTAGTACAAGTAATAGTAGTAGTGGTAGTAATAGCAGTAGTGGTAGTAATAATATTGATGGTAGCAGTAATAGCACTAGTAATAGTAGCAACAGCAAAAGTTGTAGTAGAAGTAGTAGCAGCAGTAGTAGTAGTAGTAATACTAGAAATATTAGCAGCAGTAGTAGTTGTCGCAGTATTAGTAAGAGCATTCATTTTTTCAACAAAAAAGCCTAATTTTGAGTTTAATGTTTAAATACAGTTAATCCATGAGGCTTTTATTTTGAAAGGGTGGGACTGGGTGGGGGAGGGAGGGGGAGAGGAGACATAATCATAATGTTTGACACACATAAACAGAGGTTATTAAATGACAGGCTTCATCACAAGCAGTTCAGTTAGAATTCACTCTCTGGGGCTTTTATTTTGAAATGGGGTGTGGGGTGTGGGGGAGAAGGGGAGAGGAGACAGAATCATAATGTTAGATAAATACAAACTGGTTATTAAATGACAGGCTCATCACAAGCATTTCAGTTAGGATTCATTCTGTGGGGCTTTTATTTTAAAATGGCATGTGTGTGTGTGGGGGGGGGTGGAGGAGGGTGGAAAGACCTCTAAATCCTAAGACCTGAATGACTGTATGAGAGACACACAGAGAGAGAGGGAGAGGAGTGTATGTGCGCGTGTGTCTGTGAGTCTGTGTGTTTATAAACATCACTAATTACTGGCTCAATCGTGAACACCTGTGTGCCTGAAGCCATTTCATGGAGATAAAACAGGGAAACACCTCTCAAACAAATCATCAAAACTCCCATAACCGTAGCTCCTATTGCTCCGATATTAATAATTGAGAGGAAGGCTGAGTGGAAGAACAGATCCTGTAAAAATTGTGTCTGTAGTGTAAGAAATGTGGCTTAACTGGCGATCTAGAAATGGGGTACCGTGTTCTGTGGAAGATGTTTTTGAAGCAAAATTTAACATTGGTCTCTATGGAGCAGAAAGTTGGTTTTCCTCTCAATTAACGGCTTCGGTGTCAAATGTGGAAATCTGTGGGATTCTACAGTATTTTTTCTATGACAAGGACAATATTAGCTACTTCTACATCCAGAAATTATGCATTAAGAGTAAAGATTGTGGACACAGTGGCAAAACACAAATGTTTTTTTCACAAGAATCTCAAGCTGCTCTTCACTCTAGCGGTGACATCACGCACTCTAAGCTGCGCAATACACACCCATTATAAAGTCAGAAAACGGCTGAAAAATCATAAAAGTTAAATTGCTGCAGTTCAGAAAGTTTAAAAGATATCGGAAAGCTGAATTATGCGGCAATAGTTCAGGGTTTTCTCAACATTTGAAAGTTGAAATGGTGTCTTTAGCTGAAAGTATGAGGAAGTTGAAGGATTTGAAAGTTTAAGAAGTTTAAGAGGATTTGAAAATCTTCTCCATAGAAACCCATTCAAAAAAAAGTTGCTAAAAGCTTAATAATTCAAAAAGTTTAAAGGTTAGAAATATGAAGAGATATATCAGGGATGAGCTGAAGGAGCTGAACATTTTGATAGTTGAAGGGTTTCTGTAGCTTAAAAAATGAAGAAGAAGAAGAGTTGCAATGAACAATGGGGGGGACGGAAGAAATAGTGGAACTAGAAAAAGCATTTCCTGCTGAAAATGCGTTGGAATACTGAAAACTGAAATGAATCGCAAAAACATTACTGAAAATAGATATCCAATTCAAAAACAAATTGCAAAAAGCTTAATAATTCAAAAAGTTTAACGATTACAAATATGAAAAGTCATATCACACTTCTCCTGAAAGAGCTGAACATTTTGATATTTGAACAGTTTCTGTGGCTTAAAAAAATTCATCAGTGGTGATATTTGTAGTAGTATAAGTTGTAGTATAAGTATTATTAGTAATAGAAGTATTCGGAATTAGAAGAAGTAGTATCAGTAGTCATAGTAATAGCTGTAGTACTGGTCGTAGTATTTAATATCACAGTAGTAGTAGTAGTAGTAATAGTAATGGCAGTAGAAGATGTAGCAGTAGTAGTAGTACTAGTAGCAGTCGTACTAATAGCTGTAGTAGTATTACTACTTTTAGTAGCATGAATAGCAGTAGTAGTAGTAGCAGTTGTCGTATAAGTAATAGTGGTAGTAATAATATTGATGGTAGCAGTAATAGCAGTAGTAGTAATAGTAGCAACAGCAAAAGTTATAGTAGTAGTAGTAGCAGTAGTAGTAATACTATATTAGCAGCAGCAGTAGTAGTAGTTGTCGCAGTAGTAGTTAGAGCATTCATTTTTTAAACAAAAAAGCCTAATTTTGAGCTTGTTTAAATACAGTTAATCCATGGGGCTTTTATTTTGAAAGGGTGGGGCTGGGTGGGGGAGGGAGGGGGAGAGGAGACATAATCATCATGTTTGACACACATAAACAGAGGTTATTAAATGACAGGCTTCATCACAAGCAGTTCAGTTAGAATTCACTCTCTGGGGCTTTTATTTTAAAATGGTGTGTGTGTGTGTGTGGGGGGCGGTGGAGGAGGGGGGAAAGACCTCTAAAGATCCCTAAGACCTGAAAGACTGTGTGAGAGAGAGACAGACAGAGAGAGAGAGAGAGAGAGAGAGACAGAGGGAGAGATAGAGGGAGAGAGAGAGACACAGAGAGATTTTTTTGATTTTTAGAAAACCTTTATTTTACTTAAAACAATATGATCAAACAAAACATCGTTGCCGTGGCAATGAATTAGAAGCAACTCTTCAAAACAAAACAAAACAATCAAAATAGCTTCTTTTCATAATATGTACAAGGAGCGTTGAGTTCATTCAGCTCTGTAATTAATCCTAGATCTGGAAAACGATCTGTAGAGTCAGGAGTTCAGGATCCGCCGGCTGAGTCCTCAGAGGGGCACAGCATGCTGCTGAGACCTGAGTCGTGCCGTCCTGGATGCCCATCCTGGCTCCGTCCACCAGCGGTCCGTGAAACAGCCGGTGTGAGCACGTGGGCTCTGGTCTCGTTACTTGGCTCCATCATTGTTCATCTCTTTCCTTATTGTCTGAACAATTTTCTTCAGTCTTCGTGAGACCTCCTCTGTCTTTGCTTCACATGTGCGATCTGGCCGAGCTGGAGAGCTTCTCCTTGTCAGAGAGGTAGTCCTCCACTTTGGCTCCTTTCACGTTCTTGCTTTTCTTCAGATACTCCTGTATCTCCTCCACGCTGTAGCATTCAGAGTTCTTACAGCTGCCAGCCTCGAGTTCAGAGGGCTCACTTTCAGCAGCAGCGTCTTTCTCCAGACTGGATTCAGAGTCTTTCTCCAGACCGGATTCAGTGTCTTTCTCCAGACTGGATTCAGAGTCTTTCTCCAGACCGGATTCAGAATCTTTCTCCAGACTGTGCTCACACCCGCTGCTCCTATATTTGCAGTCGTTGCCACCTTTTTGGCCTGTGAGTCTCCACTATTTTCCACCTTCTTTCTCTTCAGCCGAGGAACTTTGAGCTGCTCCTCGTCTTCCTCCATATCTACCTCACTACCTGACTCCACCTGTCCTCCAGTACTCTCCCTCACCTCCTGGGCCACACCCGTCTCCTCCACCCTCACCTCTTGGGCCACACCCGTCTCCTCCACCCTCGCCTCCTGGGCCACACTTGTTTCCTCCACCCTCACCTCTTGGGCCACATCCGTCTCCTCCACCCTCGCCTCCTGTGCCACAGTTGTCTCCTCCACCCTCGCCTCCTGAGCTCCACTTGTTCCCTCTTGTCCGTCCTCCTCAGTGCCTTTCTGGTTCCGGTCTTCATGAGAACCGTTTTTCCCAGAACAATCTCTGCTCATATGCCCGTCTTTCCCACAGCTGTAACATTTAAAATCATCAGTCTTCGCAAAAATGACATAGTCAAAGCCCTCTACAGTGATTTTGAACACGAGGTTTACCTCCCTGCTCCTGTTGCTGGGGATCATGAGGACATGTCTCCTGTGAGACACTACGTGTTTTAACAGCGGGGACTTAAAACCAGAGGACATTCTCCTAACCGGAGACACCACCTTCCCGTGTTTGGCCAGCTCTCTGATGATGTCATCGTTCCTAATGAACGGAGGAACGTTCGATACTGTGACTTTCACCGCCGGTGAGCTGAGAGAGTGAGCGGGTAGGAAAAGCTCGCCCACCTCGACCCCGTTCTCCGCCACCACTTCCGCAGCTTCTACGCAATCTAAAAATACGACCACAGCGCTGTTCATCCGCGCTGCGGACTTCACGCGGCTGTGGCCGACAAGCTCACCTACTGCCAGGCTGATCTCCTCCACTGAACACCCGAACAGCGGCGGAATCCTCACCCCGTGCTTCCTGGTCAAATCAATCAGGCCCATGGCGGCGCCTAGCAGCCGACAGCTCGCGCTGATCGGCTAGAAACACCCACAAACAAAGACCCTAAAAGTGCACACAAACCCCGTGAACCCTCCACACTGCACTACACTACCATCCCCAACATTACCCAGTGAAGACAAATGTCGAAAAATCGTTATTTGTCGCTCTCAAAACCCCGCTCCTCCAGCTCCGCACACCTCCTTCCACTCAGAGAGAGAGAGAGAGAGAGAGAGAGAGAGAGAGAGAGAGAGAGAGAGAGAGAGAGAGAGAGAGAGAGAGAGAGACACAGAGAGAGAGGGAGAGAGACACACAGAGAGAGAGAGGGAGAGAGAGAGACACACAGAGAGATAGAGGGAGAGGAGTGTATGTGCGCGTGTGTCTGTGTGTTTATAAACATCACTAATTGTCTCAATCGCGAACACCTGTGTGCCTGAAGCCATTTGAAAATATTCTCCATAGAGATCCCATTGAAAATAAAAAGCTTAATCATTCAAAAAGTTTAAAGGTTAGAAATATGAAAAGTCATAGCAGACCTCTGGTGAAAGAGCTGAACATTTTAATAGTTGAACGGTTTCTGTAGCTTAAAAAATGAAGGACAAGAAGAGGTGCGACGGAAGAAATAGTTGAATAAAGATCCGAAGAACAATAGTTGGAATGCTTAACAGCATTCCAACAAATATCTTCTGCTCACGTGTTTCACCGAGTGCATCATTCCGTATGCTGACCGTTAGCTGAGCAACAAGATAAAGTTGTCTGTACGGGTTACAAACAGGCTTGGTAGTGAATAGTATTTTATTGGTAGTGTTGAGAGATCGTAGAAAAATATGAAAGCATAAAAGTATAACCATCACAAACATATATTTCCTTCACTTTTTAAAACTGTCACCATATACAACTTATTTACACTTCTTATAACTGATTTAACAAACTGTTTTATTTCATATAAGATATGATTTAACTAGTGCTGGGCAACGATTAAAATATTTAATCGCGATTAATCCGCATGGATTTTTAGCGAATAATCGCATTGTTATGTCAAAGTTCAATAATGAATTAAAAAGTAGTGTATTGCGCACTTTTATTTTAAAAGTACTGCTTTATGAACAAAAGGGCAATACCATTTGGTTTGCAAACACTTTAAACACAAGGTGCTTTTTAACAGCAGTATTCTCTTTACACAGTAGTGATCATATTTCTTATATTATATCATTCTTATATCATATGCATATTTTCCCTTTAACTCACGAGATGCAGGTAGCATGTTTTATACTTAATGTGAATATAATTCATACTTTGTTGGCATCTTATTCTGAAAACCGGATGTTCGTCTGAAGAAACCGGAAGTTGTCTCACGTTAATCTTTCCATTAACTTTCAAAGTCCTTCGCTCGCTCCCGACCTGTGCCGTTTACCGTGAATTCCAGCATATAGGTGCTGTCAAATGTAAGTCTCTGCTGAGTTGACCGCAGCGATGTCCAGTAGTCTCCAGGGAGAGCAACAGCTGGTGCTGTAGGGAATTTGAGCGTAGAACTGTCTGTTATTTAGTAATAATAAAAGTGTTTCATATTTCATAATTAATAATTCATATTTAGGCATAATCATAAGGGTTTGGGAAATGCATAATTAAGATAAGCATAAAGTGTTGTAAGATTAGTAGCTAAGAGTAAAATTAAAAACATAAAGCTCGTGTCTAAGTTACCGAAGCTTAGCTTTATATTGAAGGGAGATTCATGTTTTAAACAGGAAGTGGGTGGTTTATTTTGAAAGTCTTTTTCTCACATGGGAGGAGTCAGCTCGTGTGGCTGTCTCTCTGTTCTGGGTCTCAGCCAAGAAGGCTGTGTTTTTTGACCTGAGAGCTGTGTGAGTTTTTTGCATGGGGTTTTATTGTTTTAATATTTCATGGAATGATGTACTTCAGTGTATAATCGTATGCTTACTGTTGGGATTAAATTCCTTATAATTGTAAATCAGTCTTGGTAGAGTTATTATTAGAGCAGCGTGTCTACTGTAAACACACCAGCTGGGCCATGTGCTGTGATCTCCTCGGTGGGCTGAGATTCAGCCCCCACAAATTTGGAAACCACGAAGGGACATGCTCGCCTGGCTCGAGCGGCGTGGGCTGCTGGCGGCGTTGGTCAATCACTTATCCCGGGCCCAACCATCGGTACATACAGAACCGTTTCATGAATCTGTAAGTTAGCTTTAAGACATTTAGGGGAGGAGTGTTTGACTTGCGTTGCTAACAGTTAGCGTTGCTGGTTGCCGGTGAGAAGCGAGCCTGAGGAGATCACATTTAACTGAGGTGAGCTGCGATTTTACAGTGAAGTATTATTATTTGCATGGTACACTTAACAGACCGGTCTAGAGAATACAAAGGATCCAGAGAAGATAAGAAATGAATGAAACAGACAGCGCTGTAAGAATATTCACCACATTGGCATCAAGAACCGTTATCTGCTAGGCAGACTGGCTTTGCTTATTTTGAGAGTCCCTCTGGCTTAGAGTGAGCATTTGCTGGGTCTTGCTGATAACGAGTTTAAAAGCAGTTTTTGTTGCTTGGCGGACTGGACACTTTCGGCTGATTTGGGCTTAAGACGGCAGTCTTTCGTTACTGGATTGGGGCTTGTTGTTTGGGCTTTGTGATTAAAAACTGCATTGAGAAGCTAAGGCTAGCGGGAGTTAGCTTATAGCTAGCGGGTCACATGTGGTGGCTCCGGTCTACAGGGCTCTCCCGTGGGCTTTTGCTGTGCATAAAAATAAGTGATCGTGTGGGTGATACGAAGGAATAAGTAGAATAATGAGCATTTAGTGGAACTTGGCGGACTGGTGTGAGTATTTGCTCAACTGCTAGAAGTGGATAACTCGTAGAAAGGCAATTACGAGGATCGTTGGGTCTCGGGAAGCTAAATAGCCGTTAAACCAGAGGATTTAAGGTTAAATAAAACCGGACAATAAGTCCATTAATACGTGTGACTGGTCTGTGTTTTAACAGAGTGGAAATGCGTTTAAAGGGTGATTAAACATTGCATGATCTGTTGCTGCGTGTGTGAAGCTAGCGTTAGCTACGAGTAGCTCCGGACTTTGCGGTACTGTATTTGTAAATAAAAGTGCTTATAAAAGAAAATAACCGGTGGAGTGTGAGAGGAGACAGAAGGCGTATGAGTGGAATTAAAGTGTGGGATTTTGGTGTAATGTGTGTGTGTATATGTTACAAAATAAGCTCCGTTTTTGCCGTTCGCACAGCTGTAGCATATCTGTGAACCAAAACATCCGGTTGTAGAGACGTAACTTCCTGTCGGCAAAAGTTGTGTTTGGAACCAGTGATTTATAGAGACACATTCATTGTCCATGAGCTTCAAGCTTACAGCCTGACTTTAGTTTTAATTAAGCATTTTAACTTTAGTTGTTGACTTTGGTTTTAATTCAGTATTCTAACAAACATTAATGGTTTCAGTTGTGCTTCTTCAATTCTTGAACTTAATTGAGATTTATTAATGTGCAGAGTGGATTGTAATTGTAGTTCAGCAGTTTGACTTGCAGTGGTATTTCTGATTGAATAGTTGTGAATACAGTTATCGATGTTTGAATTTGATTTATGAATTTCGATTTTAAACCTTTTTTTAGTTCTGATTTGAATTTGGATTTAGATGTTGAGTTTGATTTAAGAGTTCTCACTACAATTTTGGTTCAAGATCTCCTCACATATCCTGTATTGACTAATTTTGGTACAATTGTGTATTTTACACAAGAATCAATTTTGATGCGAACAGCGCTAAAATAGATGAGAGAGCGTTGATCTCTCATACACTACAGACGTATGCTAACATTTACGGCCGAACTTTGGGCAGGTTTGTGTTTGTTTTAGTCAAGGTGGTCTAGTGAATTCAGATCTGGAAGGCGCAGTGGATCCCAGTTTGAACTCAAAGGCCGCCCATGATACAGCACAGAGGGTAAGTTGACTTCATGAGATGACAAGCGTGTACATTTAATACATACATTTGAATACTCCTAGGCTGCATAATGTTTACATTAAAGAGGCAGAGAAGGGAAGTAGAAGAATTAGTAGGAAAACTAAAATGTGAGAGAAGGGAAGTAGAAGAACTAGTAGAGAAACTAAAATGTGAATTAAGTGAAGTAGAACGCATCAGAAAAGATTTGCAACAGCAGATAGAGGAAAGACGAAGAGAAAGTAAAGAAGATGAAGATATAATGAGAATGCAACGGCGCTTGCTGAAGCTTCAAGTAGCAGAGGTCGACAGAGAATTAACTAGAAAACATCTGGCCAAGAAGCAGATGACAGTAGCAGAAGCTCAGCCTCCTACAGCAGCACCTCCCGCTCCATGTCAACAAACTCCAGTAGTACCAGCTCCCATGGTGGTGTCCCACCAGCCTCCACCACAGTGCAGAGGTGGTGCATCTGACAGAAGACGTGCACGAGCATCCAACAGAGGGGGAAGTAACCATGAAGGTCTTGTAAGTAGAGGAGAGTGCTATGTATGTGGGAGAGAAGGACATTGGGCGAGAGATTGCCCTCATAAAAGAACAGGACCGTTCAGCGTCCCACCACATCATCAACAGATGCCCATGTGGTCACAAGGACCATGGGAAGGTTCAGTGTATAGCCAAGATACATAGATGATTGCAACGTGATCTCTTATAGCAGAGATAGCGTGGCAAAGGGGGGAAATGGTAATAAAAAATTTTGTAGATCCACATTTAGAACAGTTTTTAGTATAGGTGCTACTCACAATTTTTGAGATTTAATAACGTCATGATAAACCACAATTTTTGAATTTAAATACAGCAAAATCCAAGTCTTTTAACTCAGTGATGGGTTCTAGTCTAGACTTGTTAACCTAGAAATTGAGGAATATACAAGAGCTCTAACTAACATGAGCCGAGTGTTGTTTTCTCAGGTGACAAACGCAGAAGCAGCAGCTGACGAAAGGAAGCAGGCTCCTGTCGTGTCACCAGGCAGTCTGGTGTGGATCGAAGTCCACAAACGCAAGTGAAGTGAACCAAGGTGGACAGGTCCATGGGAGGTAGTATTGGCAACCTCACATGCAGTAAAGGTAAAAGGTAAACCAGGAGCTACTTGACACCACCTCACTCACTGTGCAGCAGCGAAGGTAACTAGTAAGACACTAGCAGAGACAGGATAGAATATCAAACAGGAAAAATTTGAAGCTAAAGATATCCCAAAGGGGGGGCTAGACAGTACTGACAAAGATGTTTCCCCCACAGTTTAAGCGATGGCTTCCATTAGGGGACTCTAGGTTCAGCCAGTTATGGAAGTCTGTAATTATTTTCTTCCTGATTTCAGTAGTTTCCCTCTTAGTATGGGGAATTAAACACAGACAGGAACCAGAACAGGTGCATGACTACATCAAGATTCGAAATTTAGCCTCAGTAACTAAACAAACTGATCCCAGACCACGTAGAGAGGCTTCTCTGACGACACTCACCTATGAAAATGTAACTCTGTTCACTGAGGAAGCTTTGCCTCTTCATCACACTTGTCAGGGGTTACACTGGAATTATCCACCAGTAGAATATAATACTCCACCTCTGTTCAAGGTTTCAGAGGGTCCATTTGATTGTATAGTCTCAGATACAGCTAAGGGGCCCGATGTAGGCAGTATTATTGAAGCAAATTGTAGCAACACTCACAATGCTAATGACTGTCTATATAACAGCGTGTTAAGACAGACAACACCCAGAGCTGATTTATGGTGGTGGTGTGGAGGAAGAATCATATTTCCAATCCTGCCTAGAGATTGGACAGGTAGATGCGCATTAGTGCAACTTATCTTGCCATTCTATATCTTGCCTGTCAATGATGCAACTTATAAGGAACTCATTTCTCCACACACACATGCTAACAGAAGAACCAAAAGAGGAGCCGACAGCCCAAAGGGAGCTTTTGATGACCAAGTGTACATAGATGGCATAGGAGTCCCAAGGGGGGTGCCAAATGAATTCAAAGCGAGAAATCAAGTGGTTGCCGGTTTTGAATCAATATTTTTCTGGAGGTTAACTATTAGTAAAACTGTCGATTGGATCAACTACATTTACTATAACCAACAGCGTTTTGTAAACTTCACCAGGGACGCCATATCAGGACTGCATGCACAGCTGGCGAAGACTAGTTTAATGGCTTTGCAGAACAGAATAGCATTAGATATGATTTTAGCAGAGAAAGGTGGCGTTTGCCAGATGTTTGGGACTGCTTGCTGTACATTCATTCCAAATAACACAGCTCCTGATGGTTCGGTGTCCATGGCGATGGCAGGATTGACAGCACTCCGCCAAGAGTTAGCAGAGAACTCTGGTGTCACTAATTCATTCACCGACTGGTTGGAAAGTATGTTTGGCAATTGGAAAAATACATTTTTGTCAGTCGTAATTACTGTGTGTGTTGTCGTTGTAGGCCTCGTAGTCGTTTGTGGATGTGGGTTCCCTTGCATCCGTGGACTTCTACAGGGGTTTATTGCTTCAACGATGAGCCAGACGCGAATCCAGGGCAATCAGTTATGTGTCGAGGATGAGGAAGAATTGGAGCTTCTGATGGCCACAGTCTAGATGAGGCCACCAGTGGTGCCATAGAGGGACTTCACAAGCAGTTCCTGACCATCCTCTCGGAGATCCTGAAGGACCTGATAAGGCCCAGATGGACTTCGAATACATCCGGTGAGATATTGGAAATTTGGGAAATAGCTGGATTGTTTTGGATGAGTATTTTGAGTATTTTTTTTATGTGTTTTATGATTAATTGGGTTATAAGGGGATTTGAGGGTGTAAGTATTAAGAAATGTAATTTTGTCATGTGTAAAAGAACAGTCAAGGCTTCTCAGTATGTGTTCTCTAGTCTACAGATTGTATCCTGATCCTGACAGCCCCAAGACATGGACGACAGCGGACGTCAACGGATGCGATTGTTTTTGAGTTGGCGAGAGTGTTTCAGATCGGATAGGAATACTTGAATTGATATCTGTATGCATGAATTGTTTGACACTGTTTAGATTGTTAAGGTGCCTCTTCCTGGATCGAGCAGGGGAGAGGTCTCCAGGGAACATTGAGTTAGTTAGCTAACTCACAGTGAACTGTGAGTTAGGGGGGAATTGTAGGGAATTTGAGCGTAGAACTGTCTGTTATTTAGTAATAATAAAAGTGTTTCATATTTCATAATTAATAATTCATATTTAGGCATAATCATAAGGGTTTGGGAAATGCATAATTAAGATAAGCATAAAGTGTTGTAAGATTAGTAGCTAAGAGTAAAATTAAAAACATAAAGCTCGTGTCTAAGTTACCGAAGCTTAGCTTTATATTGAAGGGAGATTCATGTTTTAAACAGGAAGTGGGTGGTTTATTTTGAAAGTCTTTTTCTCACATGGGAGGAGTCAGCTCGTGTGGCTGTCTCTCTGTTCTGGGTCTCAGCCAAGAAGGCTGTGTTTTTTGACCTGAGAGCTGTGTGAGTTTTTTGCATGGGGTTTTATTGTTTTAATATTTCATGGAATGATGTACTTCAGTGTATAATCGTATGCTTACTGTTGGGATTAAATTCCTTATAATTGTAAATCAGTCTTGGTAGAGTTATTATTAGAGCAGCGTGTCTACTGTAAACACACCAGCTGGGCCATGTGCTGTGATCTCCTCGGTGGGCTGAGATTCAGCCCCCACATGCACGTTGTAACGCCGTGTATTCTAACCGCTGCAGTTTGTATCCACTTCTCTTTAGCATCTGTTAGCTTGTCTTGATTTTGTTTATCTATACATCCTCCACGGACTTTCAAAATAAAAAAATGCGTTAACGCACTATAAAATAATTGCGCTTCGGTTCTAACAGGACCAAACCAGTTACAACCAGTTACATTCTGTTGCTAACTCTGGTACAAGATGCAGTGGCGGCTGGTCAAGAGAGGGCAATGGGGCATTGCCCCACCATGAGCCACACGGAAAAAAAAAAAAAAATAATAAAAAAATAAATTATAATAATCATAAATTATACAAATTGTCAATATTTGTGTTTTTTAACTATGGAATGTACCCAGTAATGTGTGTACAATATAATATCTGCGCAAAATATATGCTTTTCCTGCTCGTCCTCTCCCCGTGTGCTCGTCTGCTCGTGCTCTCTGCCTGTGTGCACGACACGTCTGAGAGTGCGCAGCGAGGGGGGCTTGATCGTTTTTGCCCAAAAGAGACGGGTCTATGAAGCCGTTTAGCCAATTGCTGATTCAAGATATAAATGAGTGACATACAATTTAGCCAATCAGCGCCCTCAAATAGATTCAGCTGTGGGCAAGAACGATCAAGCCCCGGAGCTGCGTGTTCTCGTCAGGAGAAGTCTCTACAGGCGAGCGCGCAGATCAGCCTGACCTCACAATCAGACAGCAGACTACATGCGAAGCTTCACTACTTCGTACAAGTCAGTCAATCAACTTCCTTTCTTCCTAAAAGTACGCTGATTACTTCGACATACCATACGTATCCACAGGCAGGGGCGGACTGGCCATCGGGGATACCGGGGGAATCCCCGGTAGGCCGACGGGACTATATTATATGCTTCACAGAACACGTTCAATTTACTCTAATACCGAAAGTCAATAATCAGTGAAAACTGTATCAACAGTATAAACTGACATTATACTACTCCTCGCGATCCGAGGACGCCATAGCACTGCTGGACACTACGGTGCTTTTAAAAACGTTTCTCCATAACCGCGGTCTGCGCCGTGCGGTCGTGCCGGGCGTCTGTCGGGGCCGACGGAGGTGCGAATGGCCGCCGTAGACCGGCGAAATACATGCTGTGTATTGAGTGGGCAGCGCGCCGTGTATTGAGTGGGCCGGTCTGACAGTAACTCCCAGGCCACTTTTTTCCCCCTAAATTAACAGTGAAAACTCATCATAGCTTAATTTAACATCAGTATTCATAATTACACTTCATGTTTACTTCTCCTGATCTTTACCTCCTATAACAAGGTCCATAGGGGCATCTCAATAAATAAACATGTTATATTATATTGTATTATATTATATAAGTGTTATTTACTGCTTTTTTTCATGTTGGAATAAATGTTAAATATTTAACTGCCAAGTAATAATGCGTGTTTGATGCTAAATTTTTTTTGCATGAAATCATACTGGGATGTTTGCTGAAATTGATAGGATGGCCCTCCCTAGAAAATTTTCCACCAGCCGCCACTGACAAGATGTCTCCTGTATGTGTGACGCATGTGATTAGGGGAGGTACTAGTCTCAGAATAGCATAAAAGAAGCAGAGAAACTGTGAGATTCAGCTTTTTCCCCTGTTGTAGAGACCAGGATAGATTTCTTTAATAGAAGATAGATACCCCTGATTAAAAATTAAAAATGGATAGTTAGCATTAGTTTTAGTAACACTGAGACTGTTTCATTGAATTGAAATTGTTATATGTGATTGCTTTGGAGAAACTTTAATAAAACAACAGCCTTACCATTTGTAAGTGACTGGATCCAAACTAAAGACAGAACAATTTGACTTTCTTCCCCTGTCCATTAACCTTGTGATACAGAAGTGACGACTGACTCGACCAGAGGAACTTAAAGGTGAGTACCCTGGGTGAAGACTTGGCAGTGTTAGTCATAAAATGGTGAGACAGTTCACAATAGGCAATAGTAAAGTACATTTACTGCAGTTCTACATAACTATTCATGCAGGGTGTTAGGATTACATCTTACTGAGAGTGCCTAGGGCGTAGCCGTACAAGACTCTCAGAAAGACAATAATTCCGAAAATCCTAACGAGTAGACCTGGCCCACCTCCTCTACAGGTCTACTGTTATCCGGCTGATGTTACCAGAGGATGGGTGATGTAACGATTGTGAGGGGCAGATGGAGGTTGGTTCTGGTGATTGCAGATAGGGGCTGGCTGAGCTGGCGAAAGAGAATGCTGGGAGGCGCAGCCCAGAAAAATGCCGATGGGGTTGGCTGAGGTGGTGAGGAGGCCCCATGCCACGGCCCGGACGGCAAGACCCGTGACCAGTCAATGACCATTGGGTCAAGAGGGTAGAGGCTACACCTCCTTAACCCAGCCACCACCAGTCTCGGATCCTTCACCCTCTGGTAGGAGTCTCTTAGGACCCTTGAAAACTCCTTAGAAACCAAGAAGTAGTGGCTCACTGCCGACAGATCTCCAGAGAAATCTGCCTTCAAGGGTCCGAAGAAACTCACATCCAGAGGCTGAAGGATGTGAGACGTATGTGGTGGCAGGCACAAGAGAATGACCCCCTCCCTCTGTGCCGCCCGGACCAGCTCTGGATCCAGGTGGGATTGATGTCCATCCATGATGAGCAGCAGCCCCCTGGATATGATGAAAGAGGGGACATCCTCCCCAGCCGCGTTGAGGCAGGCCAGGACGGTGATGTGGTCTCTGGTTCCCTGGGCCTGCCTATAAGCATGTTTAGTCCCCCGGGGCACGATGACCTTCCTTCTTGTAGAGTCCAGCTGAAACTCCGTCTCGTCACAGTTATATCTGACGGGGTTTCTCCCTCAACCCGTGCTCCTCCAGGGTGGTGGTGAGGAGCCCGAAATACTCCTCAATTGGCCCCCTATTGGCGCAGGATGCCCTCCCACGGTCAATGATGTCTGAGGTCTGGGCAGTAAAGCGATGGTGTTGCCGCTCTCAATAGTTAATCCACCACGTCTGGCCAAGCACGGTTCTAGGTGCTTCCTGGTGGCGGAGGTTGTAAATGGCCAGAGTGTGGGCCAGGACCTGAGGCTTCGTCAGTGGAAACCCGTGACTGGCAGAATACAAACAGTACCCAACCAGGGAATCTTCATCTTCAGGGGTGAGGAGAGTCCTCTGACACAGTCAGAGGACACCCTTCCACTGACTCGGTCACTCAGGCTGAACTTCGGAACCCCAAACTGCTGGGCTGTCTGCCGTAGAGAAAGCCTGCCTGTTTTCACCTCCTGTAGGGCCTGTGCCATGGCCTCCTCGGTCAACTTCCTCATCTTCATCTCCCTCTTCCTGATTTGCCAGATGTTTGGCATCTGCAAATACACATTCATTTTGGCACAGTAATAAATTCAATTCAAAATGAGTTCAATAAATTTAATAATTCTATAAATTGCCAGATTACCATGTATTGACACATGAATATTTAACACATGCATAGACATAAATATATTTACCTTAAACAATTGCAGATTTACAATTTCTATATCCATCTTTTTTTTCTTGATCCTCCTGTAAAGGAAAAAACTCTCACAGACACGTTACCTACCTTTCTTACTTTAACAGCTTCTTCCTGTCTTTTCTACTTTTTTAGTCTTTTCTGCTTCTTGCTGGCTCTTTTCTACTTCTTGATATCTGCTGTCTACTCTTTTCTGCTTCTTGAGGTACGCTTTCTACTCTTTTCTCTTCTTGATGTTTGCTTTCTACTCTTTTCTCTTCTTGATGTTTGCTTTCTACTATTTTCTCTTCTTGACGTCTGCTTTCTGCTTCTTTCTACTAGTTTCTGCTTGTTGCTGCCTCCTCTCTGCTTCTTGACGTCTGCCTTCTGCTCTTTTCCCTTCTTGGTGCCTGCTTTCTACTCTTTTCTGCCTCTTGATGTCTCCCTTTGCCTCTCTTCTCGTCCTTCTTTGTCTCTGTTCTCTATCTCTTCAGGCAGGAACATAAACCACACGAGAGAAATTCAAAAACATTACATTTTGGTTAACCTTATATATATAACCTAGCACTGTATTATATTGGAGGTTTATCTACATAAACAATATTTCTAATCATAAGAGTCACTGCTGGCTTTCAAAAAATGTACGGACAGTCTCTCTCACTCGGCCACAAATTTCTGCCTCCCTCCCCTAATATTACTTACACTGTGATGGCGATCGCTGAAGAAACTGACAGCGAAAAGCCCGTGAAGTGCGTCACAATAGATACCTTTTCTACAATCAAAACCGAATGGGAAAGTGAGTTGAACATGAACCTGACAGAGAATTGGTGAGTGGATGCACTGAATAGGGTGAACACATCTACGTCTTGTGCCAGACGTGGTCTCATTCAGTTTGAAGTGGTCCATAGGATGCATTTAGTAACAGCAAACTAGCTAAAATATTCCCAGGTCACAACCCAGGATGTAACCATTGTGATTATCCTCAAGCAGATTTACTACACATGTTTTGGGCGTGTCCTAAACTTGAACACTTCTGGTACTATGTTTTTGATATTTTAACTATAGTTTTAGGGATCAAGGTACAACGTGCCCTCTTCTGGCAGTCTTTGGAATCCCAGCCAAATCCATCCTATAGCAGTGGTCCCCAACCACCGGGCCGCGGACCGGTACCGGGCCGTGGGTCATTTGGTACCGGGCCGCACAGAAAGGATAAATATATTATTTGTGTTTTATTGATAATCAGTCTGAAAGAAGTTTTATTTTGAAAAATGACCGGATTCTCTCGCAATTTCATCCACCGGTTCCTCTTGACACATGTCAAGACGCTTGTCGCGGTCACGTGATACGTTACCTCAAAAATTAAGCCCGCAAACTAGCGAAAATGAGTAAATAACTTTTGGAGAGCTTCTTTGCAAAGGGCCACTAAGGAGACAGAAGAAGAGCCTACAATTTCCAAGAAAATTAAAGCTTCATTTAACAGACAATATCAGGAGTCTAATTAAATATCAGGAGTAATTCTGACGCACCAAGCCTGCTCTGCAGAATATGTGTCGACAGAAGATCAGCTGCTGGAGATTGTAAATGACGGTGGACTTAAAAGTATGTTTGAGACAACAACTCTACTGGTGTTTTGGATTAAAATCAAGGCTGAATATCCTGAGATCACCACAAAAATACTGAAAACCCTGCATCCTCTTTGTGAAGCGGGATTGTCTGCAGTGACAGCAATCAAAACAAAATTACGGAACAGACTTTGGGTGTCATTGTTTCCCATTACCCCCAGATGGGACCGTCTCGTTGCAGAGAAACAAGCTCAGGGCTCCCACTGATTCAGCATTATTGTGAGTTGTATTTACTGATGCATTTTATATTTGTTTTCATGCCGATCGTATCATTTTATTTCGTCGTGTTTATCCGCCACACCTTGAAGGCCAGTCCGCGAAAATATTGTCTACATGAAACCGTGGCACAAAAAAGTTTGGGGACCTCTGCCATATAGTACCAAAGAGAAGGACATTATTGCCTTTACCACTCTTCTGGCACGTTGCAAAATACTTCTTGCTTGGAAATCTCCAAGTTCACCATCTCAGTCTGCCTGGCTTAAGGATGTGATGTTTTTCTTAAGTCTTGACAAAATTAAATATGCACTTAGAGGCTGTAATGACAATTTCGCTAAGAAATGGCAACCTTTCATTTCATATTTTCATAATCTATTAGTGTTGTCCACCGAATTAGATACGTCTGGTAATTTGTACTGATTTATCTGGTCCTCTGTCCTTCCCTTATCTGTCCCAATTTAACCTAACTACTGAACTATAGTTTTACAATACTGTACTACATAAACTTTACGTAAACAAATGTGAAGGCCTTGTCTGTGGGTGGGTTTGTGGGTGGGTGTTTTGATTTAAGTAGCTCTTTGTTTTTTGTTTGTTTTTTGCTTGTCTTTCTTGTTATTTTCTCCTTTACTACTGTAAACTGAGTCACACGATCACAAAAAATGAAAATACTTGCTCTTTGATTCTTATGTCATATTGTGCATTCTCATCAATAAAATATATATATATATATATATATATATATATAAAAAAAAAAAAAAGTGCATCACGCCGGAAATGTCTGCCAGGAAACAGAGACGCTACATGTCTACTGTTTAATGGTGTAGCTGGTATCTCTGGAACACTAACATCTTTTTTATATATATATATATATATATATATATATAGTATATTGTTTTGCTCATTGTTTTGTTGTGATGTTAAAGAAGGCAGCAAAAGACCACATATAGACACATGAATGTGTTGTAACTGTTGTCTTTCATTCTGTACACATGATATCTATCACACTTCTGTCCATCCTGACAGAGAGATCCCTCCTCTGTTGCTCTCCCACAGGTCTCTTCCTCTTTTCTCCCCGTTAAAGGGTTTTTTGGGGGAGTTCTTCCTGTTCTGATGTGAGGGTCCTGGGACAAGAGGATGTCACGTTTGCAGATTGTAAAGCCCTCTGAATTTGATCATCCTCTACATTGTGCTCGTAATAGCTTATCTATAGGCTACCCTTTCTTTATCCTTAATATTTATGACTAATTGCGTTAAGTTTTTGTTTTATATGCACGTATCCACCATATAAACTCCTGAAACATTTAAAGGAAAAGGATATTTTGTTATTGTTTGCACTGCCAACAATCATGTTTTTTTTCTATTTCATTGTCGTATTTAAAGAACATTGTTCTTGTTATATTTTAATTGTTGCTTAATAAATACAAATTATTGCCTGTCACATGGTTTTCTTTGTTCTCTAAGTGGAAACTGTTGATGTGTTACTATGACTATGTAAATTGCTACATATTTAACTGTGAGCATTTTTTAAGTGTAAAAGGTTATGGTTAACTTTCAAAAGTGGTTTGAAATTGAAATTTCTTTTACCGAGTTTTTGAAGAGGTTTATTAAATGTCCATGTTTATTTTCAATTTTGGCTTTCATGTGAGAAATGTGGATGTGGCTCCAAAACTATGGCAAATCCAGGTAAAATACGGTCTTAATGTGAGCGTTTAATCAACGTCTTCAAATAGTCTGTGAAAGAACTTTCACTATTATTTTTGAACGTCTTCTCACCAGTGACCATTTTTCAATTTTTTTAAATGTCTTTTCATTTGAAAAATGCTGACTGGGGGCTTTCAAATGTAGTCAAAGAAAGAACTTTAAAAAGGTTTGACTTACATAGAGCTTTCAGGAAATCACAGGAAAGAACATTTCAAGCAAAAACGTTTTGCGTTTTATTGATCCTGCACAAAAATTATTTCAACGGCCCTGTGGGTCGGTAATATCTGCTTTCCTTTAGCATAGGATACAATGGACCATCCTTTACCAAAGGAGATAAGAAAGGAAGCATTGAAGCTCCTTTCCTTAGCATTTAGAGAATTGGACCAGCTCTTAGCTCGTATCACACTACTCAGCCTCCCGGGGAAGGCTTATGCCAGGGTGCTGGAAAGGAGGCTCTGACCGCTTGTCGAACCTCAGATTCAAGAGGAGCAGTGCGGATTCCGTCCCAGCCGTGGAACAGCTCGCAAGACTACTTGAGGGGTTCTGGGAGTTTGCCCAACCAGTCTACATGTGCTTTGTGGACTTGGAGAAGGCTTTCGACCGGGTCCCTCGGGGGTTCTTGTGGGGGGTGCTGCGGGAGTATGGGGTTTACAACGGGCGATCCGGTCTCTGTACGACTGCAGTAGGAGCTGTGTCCGCATTCTCGGCAATAAGTCAGACACGTTCCCGGTGGGTGTTGGCCTCCGCCAGGGCTGCCCTTTGTCACCGGTCCTGTTCGTGACTTTCATGGACAGGATATCTAGGCGCAGCCTGGGGGTGGAGAACGTCAGGTTCGGGGGTCTCGGGATCACCTCTCTGCTGTTTGCAGATGATGTGGTCCTGTTAGCCTCCTCGGATCGTGACCTCCAGCATTCACTGGGGCGGTTTGCAGCCGAGTGTGAAGCGGCGGGGATGAGAGTTAGCACCTCCAAATCTGAGGCTATGGTGCTCTGCCGGAAACCGGTGGATTGCTCCCTCCAGGTGGGGACGGAGTGCCTACCTCAAGCGAAGCAGTTCAAGTATCTCGTGGTTTTGTTCACGAGTGAGGGTAAGATGGAGCGGGAGACCGACAGGCGGATCGGTGCGGCTGCAGCAGTAAAGCAGGCGCTGCACCGGGCCGTCTTGGTGAAGAGGGAGCTGAGCCGGAAGGCAAAGCCCTCAATTTACCACTCGGTCTACGTTCCTACCCTCACCTATGGTCACGAACTCTGGGTCGTGACCGAAAGGACGAGGTCGCGGCTACAAGCGGCCGAAATGAGTTTCCTCCGTAGGGTGGCCGGGCTCAGCCTTAGAGATAGGGTAAGGAGCTCGGTCATCAGGAGGGAGCTTGGAGTTGAGCCGCTACTCCTTCGCGTCGAGTCAGCTGAGGTGGTTCGGGCATCTAATTAGGATGCCTCCTGGACGCCTTCCACTGGAGGTTTTCCAGGCACGTCCAACTGGGAAGAGACCCCGGGGAAGACCCAGAACACGCTGGAGGGATTACATCTCCCAGCTGGCCTGGGAACGCCTCGGGATCCCCCAGAATGAGCTGGAACATGTTGCGGGGGAGAGGGAAGTCTGGGTCAGCCTGCTTGGCCTGCTGCCACCGCAACCCGACCCCGGATAAGCAGAGGAAAATGGATGGATGGACCAGCTCTTATCTCGTCGGCGACCATGGCTCACTGGGTTAAGAGGGTCGTCTGGGAACCGGAAGGTCAACGGTTCGATCCCCGACTGGGACGTGTCACGTGTTGAAGTGTACTTGAGCAATACACTGAACCCCCGGCTCCCCGGGCGCCGATCAATGGCAGCCCACTGCTCCCTATATACAGGCATGGGTCAAATGTAATGTATATGACGATAAAAATGGTTTCTTCTTCGTCTGCTATCTTGATACTTCTGGGCCATTTCACTCAGTTAGGAACCTTCCTAAGCAAAAAGACTTTTTGACCGCAGCCTGGGTGACGCTGGGAATATCCTCATTAGGATATAATGGGTGTTAAGTTTTAATTTGTACCTTTTCTTTTTTTTTGTATATTTCAGTGTCATTGACAATCCTTTCAAATATAAATTATTTAGGTGTATGTAAAAAGTGAAAAGTTTGTAAAAAGTGAGGGAAACTGGAGTGAGTTATAAATGAAGGAAAAAGGCATCCACTTACCCTAACCCTGAAAAAAATATATATTCTTGAAAAACAAAACTTTTTTGATCTGAGCTTCAAAGGTGATACAGTGGGTACGGAAAGTATTCAGACCCCTTTAAATTGTTTCATTGCAGCCATTTGCTAAAATCAAAAAGTTAATTTAATTTCTCATTAATGTACTCAGCACCCCATCTTGACAGAAAAAAACAGAAATGTAGAAAGTTTTGCAAATTTATTAAAAAAGAATAACTGAAATATCACATGGTCATAAGTATTCAGACCCTTTGCTGTGACACTCATATTTAACTCACATGCTGTCCATTTCTTCTGATCCTCCTTGAGATGGTTCTACTCCTTCATTGGCCAAGGTTACAAAATAATTTCTGCAGCACTCAAGGTTCATAAGAGCACAGTGGCCTCCATAATCCTTAAATGGAAGAAGTTTGGGACGACCAGAACTCTTCCTAGACCTGGCCGTCCAGCCAAACTGAGCAATCGTGGGAGAAGAGCCTTGGTGAGAGAGGTAAAGAAGAACCCAAAGATCACTGTGGCTGAGCTCCAGAGATGCCGTAGGGAGATGGGAGAAAGTTCCACAAAGTCAACTATCACTGCAGCCCTCCACCAGTCGGGGCTTTATGGCTCTCCTCAGTGCAAGACATATGAAAGCCCGCATAGACTTGCCAGAAAACACATGAAGCACTCCCAGACTATGAGAAATAAGATTCTCTGGTCTGATGAGACCAAGATTGAACTTTTTGGCATTAATTCTAAGCGGTATGTGTGGAGAAAACCAGGCACTGCTCATCACCTGCCCAATACAATCCCAACAGTGAAACATGGTGGTGGCAGCATCATGCTATGGGAGTGTTTTTCAGCTGCAGGGACAGGACGACTGGTTGCAATTGAAGGAATGATGAATGCGGCCAAGTACAGAGATATCCTGGAAGAAAACCTCTTCCAGAGTGCTCTGGACCTCAGACTGGGCCAAAGGTTCACCTTCCAACAGGACAATGACCCTAAGCACACAGCTAAAATAACAAAGGAGTGGCTTCGGAACAACTCTGTGACCATTCTTGACTGGCCCAGCCAGAGCCCTGACCTAAACCCAATTGAGCATCTCTGGAGAGACCTGAAAATGGCTGTCCACCAACGTTCACCATCCAACCTGACGGAACTGGAGAGGATCTGCAAGGAAGAATGGCAGAGGCTCCCCAAATCCAGGTGTGAAAGGCTTGTTGCATCATTCCCAAGAAGACTCATGGCTGTACTAGCTCAAAAGGGTGCTTCTACTCAATACTAAGCAAAGGGTCTGAATACTTATGACCATGTGATATTTCAGTTATTCTTTTTTAATCAATCTGCAAATATTTCTACATTTCAGTTTTTTTTCTGTCAAGATGGGGTGCTGAGTGTACATTAATGAGAAATAAAATGAACTTTTTTGATTTTAGCAAATGGCTGCTATGAAACAAAGTGAAAAATTTAAAGGGGTCTGAATACTTTCCGTACCCACTGTATGTTGGTGTTTTGTTCACAATTCAGTTCTGGCCAAACAAATCAGTTATTTGGTTTTTTTTTTTTTTTTAATTACAGTAAAGTTAATCCTGGCCAGAGAGACTGATGGGATCATGAAGCATATACCATAAAGACAAAACATGTTTAGTTTTTTAGCTCGCTTTCTTATTCATATTTTATTTCTTTGATTATTTCACCGTGTTAGTTACAATAATATGGGCATTCACATTTTTGTACATTTGCTGGACAACATTTTCAAGCAGAATGTTTCATTCAAATGTCTTCAAAAAATAAGGGAGTGCCCTCTTTTGCTATAATTACCTTTTCATTAAGTTTACACACCTCCCTGTTTTTGTTGTGCTTACAGAATAGCAACTTCACTTGTAATTTCTATTTTCATGTAATAATATCAAATAATCTGCAGATTATAATAGACTTAAATCTAGTCTCTGCTGCTCACCAGTGAATAAAATGGAGAAACAAAACAAAGAAAAAGCAGTTAATCAAGGAGGCTAATGGCTAATTCAAAGTGTCTATGTGTCAATCATTTCTATATATTACATGTTTCCTTAAATAATGTCAATAAAAAGACCCCACCCTTAAATATTCATAAACCTGAGCCCTTCAACTCAACATGAATCCAACAAAGATTAAGAATAATTGATAGAGATCAAAGCAAATAAAATACCACAGTCTGTCCTTTTTGACTCCACTGGGTTAACAGGTCTGAAAAGAACAACCCTGAGTAAGTGCTGAGGACGACAATGTCAGCTGTTCAGAGTCAGCGCTGCAGCCTGAAGAGCTTTCACTGGCTCAACTTGGAGTTGCGAGGCAGCACTGGGACGTTAGGATGTTGGACTGAGGACAGCTGATGTGAAGATGTATCCAACCTTCATCAACCCTGACCTGTGGCAACACTTGCATGATTTAAATAAAGCCTGGAAAGAGGTACTGTAGGAGGAGAACGACTCCCATCACCACAAGGCCACAGAGGAACAGCACGAGCCAGATCGAAAAGGATCCTACAGAAGATGGAAAACAAAGGGACAAAAGATAAGCTGACAAGGTTTGTAGTTATGATACATGGGCTAAGTGTGTTCATTGGATGATGATGCAGGACTTACTTCGGTTGGGGACAGTATGTACCTGACAGCGGCTGTCCACAGCTACACTCAACATGGCTGTTTCATTATTCCCTTTGATATTTTTGCCTTTCAGAGAGTCAGGCAGGAAGGCCAGGTCTGTCACAACAATGCCATGGGATTCCTGTACATAATACAGCTTCTACACACACAAAGAGTCAGTACAAGTTATCATCATACATCAGGGCTCCTTGGTTGATTCGTGTTCCTTAGTTTGAGATGTGTGTCCACACTGTCTTTACCTGGAGGGAGAAAGCGATGTAGATAGCCACTGAACCTGTCACAGTTCCAAGGCCAAGAAATGTTCCACAGTCACTGTCAAAGAAAAGGTTCAAGTTAACATCTTGACACGCCCTTGGTTGATTTTCTCCCATCCACCAATCAATTGTTTGAAGAGCAGGTAGAATTTCAGAGGACCAATATTTTCTTTGGTTGGCTACAGCCCTACTGCAAGAAACATAATGGTTTTATCAAAAAATGTCTGATTAACTTTTCCAAACAAAATGACATACGCTAAAGTGCTTTAAGACAACAATGCATAGTAGGATAGGATTCCCCTACTATTTAACTGAAAAATACTTTTTTTACCCCCTTAACATAGTGAGGTAAACACTATAGATCAAAATTCGACTTGCCTTTCAAGGACCACGCCACTGGTTTTGCACAATTACGCTAGTGTGAATGCTGATTGGACTCTAAACTACTTCTGTAACAATCTAAATATTCAGCTCTTACAGGACATCTCTGCTATTTACACTCAATGAAACTCAATGGAGAACATCTTCAAATCTGCTTTAACATACTGTACTTTTAAATGCTACTGCTTCCGCATACTTTCAGCTACAGACTTCATTTAACCTTTAAACAGACTACAAGACTTAACTATTATGACATGATTCAGCTTTTCTAAGTCTTTTACAGTTTTTGAATCTTTTAAGTTTTAACCTGTTCAAAACGGACCTATTTTTTAGGCCGCTGATCGAAAATTGCATACCCATATTTAAAAAAAAAAGTATATCTCTGCAACCACAAGGTCTATTTTAATAATGTTGGTGTTATAGTAAAGGTAACACTTGTGAGATTTGTCCAGATGTGTAAATATCAGTATATATGTTACTGGTTAAGAGTAAATTAAGATGGGACACAGAACAAATTGAAAAGTTTCAGGTTCGCCTAAAAAAAACAAAAAAGCACTTACAGGATTATTATTTCTTTGGAATGATGCACATACAGGTCTCCCAAATCATAGCACAATATGTGAACAGTCTCTGCAAAGTTTGACTTTGATACAGTGAAGCACAACAAAGTTAGAGAGGTTTTAGTACAGAGTTCAGGCGAGGTCTCCAAAATGGTCATTTTGGAACCATCTGTGCCATTTGAATTTTCTCATGTACCAAACTATATATTTCACTTGTATATCATTAATGGTGTTCAATACATCCAAATACAGCAGTTTTAGATTCATTTTGAAAGCCAGAATCCTCTTTGAGTCTCTGTGTACTCAAGGTTTTCTCGAT
>CM051695.1:2687500-2710000 GCA_028022725.1 Lycodopsis pacificus
GATGCACATTTTTCAGAAGCTTTCTGTTATGTTATATATTCTTGAATGCATCCCTTATTTTACTTTAAGTGAGAGTGTATTTATTTAGTATAAGATTATGTGTTATTTATAATTCATCCAGTTCAATTTGAAATCTGACAATGTTGACAGACGTTAATACAACTGTTGAAAGAAAATAAAGCTGCTAGAATGGCCCAGCCAATCACCTGACTTGAATCCAATAGAAAATCTATGGAAAGAACTAAAGATCAGAGTTCATAGAAGAGACTCACGGAACCTTCAAGATTTGAAGACTGTTTGTGTGGAAGGATAGACCAAAACCACACCTGAGCAATGCATGCGCCTAGTTTCTCCATACAGGAGGTGTCTTGAAGCAGTCATTACTAGCAAAGGCTTTTGTACGAAGTATTAAATCAATTTCAGTAAGCGTGTTCAATACTTTTTCCCTGTATCATTCAATTTTATTACATTGTTTATTTGTATGTATGGATTACTTGGGTTGTTACCGACATCTGGTGAAAAGTTCATGTCTATAGCACCTTTAGAAATATATTTACTGAGAACAGTGGTGACGTGTTCAATACTTATTTTACCTGCTGTATATTTTGATATTATCAGTGTTGGGAACGAAAAGGAGCGTGTTTGAGTTATCAGCATTTAGAAAGCTAAATTATGGACATCAATAGAATTATTAATGTCAGTAAGATTATTAATAATAACTGGGCACCACCCTGCGAACAGGGACCAATAACTAAAGGATAACCTATGTCTCATAATTAGTGTTCATTTACAATGTCAATAGTCTGAGTATTGTTACACATCCAGAGTGAAAGTGAAGGTTTAAGTTCGAGCAACAGACCACATATACAGCTATTATCACAATACATGCACAAAGTAATCACAGACAGCTGCTCTTTAAAGTATAACATTGTTTATTATGTTCTAATAATAATGATCTAATCAACTCATATCTAAACTAACAACTATACATGAGCACACTATCTAAAATCAACAAACTATGGTAAGGGGTGTGTGTGTAAAGGGGGGGAGGAGCGAGAGAACAGCTCAGACAATGTATGACGTAATCTGAAACGTGGCGACGTCTCTCGTGAGACCACCAGATGGCATGAGGCTCTACGATGGCGGTAGACACTAGAGCAGGGGTCACCAACCTTTTTTAAACTGAGAGCTACTTCAAGGCTACCGAGTAGTACGAAGGGCTACTTATTTGATACAAACTTTCTGAATAACAAAGTTGCACAGATCACCTTTTAATAACAATAATAATAATATATGTGAAGAGACTGTTTGATCACATGTCAGTTAATTATTCCTCACAATAATTATTAATAATGATTTCCACAACAATGATGGTATAGCTACACATATATATTTAAACATGCAACTTTTATTTCTGTTAATCAGTTTTAACATTTGAAAGTCAGAGGTATCACATCTCTGATATTTTTGTATCATCACATGATCAAAGCCGGTTACTTTTGCACATAGCGCCTGCTGGTGAATGATGCAGTGGTAATGTAGACATTTTGGGAAGTCTGGGTCACCTTTGCATTGCGCAATGAAGCCTGCATGCCGGCCCGACATCGCGGGAGCCCCGTCTGTTATCACCGACACCAGCTTTTCCAATGGGACCTTTTTCTCCACGAAGAAACTAGTAAACAGTCTCGTCTATAGAGCGATCTCGTGTGATGTCACAGTTTTTGCTGTCGGCCATGTTGGAGTACACACAAAGCCACTGGCATGCACGACTGAGTCGCATAACTGACTCGGCCCGTGACAGCAGTCGGTACCAGAGACGTGTCGAGCGTGTACAACAGGCGAAACACATAGATGCAGCCTCAGCATTGCTTGATATGAGTTTAACGTCAGATCATGCATATGACAGCCCACCAGCAGCAGAGGATGAGGACGAGGATAAGAATAACCAAGCCAACCAGACAGACCTCGGTGGGGCCACGATTGCAGCAATGCAAGCTGAGATGCAGCGCCTACTCTCGGAAAATCAGAATTTGAAAAAGGAACTTTCCGATGAACGATCCAGGTTTGATTCAGGGAAATTTTATTCTCGAGAGAATGTCCAGACGCCAGCACTGTGTGCCATCCAGGTACCATGCGGAGAGAACTCGGCGAGTGCAGATGATGACCACTCGCCAACATACTGTTATTGTGGGGAGTCTGAGGACTATGATGACATGATAATGTGTGAAGATGAAAATTGCAAAGTAGTCTGGTATCACTTGGTCTGTCTGAAAATCAAACGTGTTCCGAAAGGCAAGTGGCTCTGCCCTGACTGTAGAAAACAATCTAAAAAGAAGCCTCGTAAAACTAACAAGTGATATATGTAGTAGCTGTGTAGCGTATCGGATATGATTCCATATTTTCGGCATAGTTTACCGGTGGAAGATAAGTAGGATCGGCACTGAAACTATCTGCACTCATCGTATAGGGATCCAAATTACCAATAACCTTCAATTTGGCCAGGTACCTTTGATGCACTATCCAGTGATTCAAAGTATGGTATTTTCGCTGCACTTCCTTGTTTACTCGCCGCCATGTTGGATCTGTATGTACTCCAACATGACGGACAGACCTCGTATCTAATGAGATCGTGACGTCAGCGAGACCACTCTATAGCCGAGCGGGGATCCAACCCTCCGAGGCGCGGGAGCGTCTTCGGGCACCCGCGTTCAAACCTCTGGGCCATTTTTCGGTCGGATTGCGTTGCCTCGCCTCTACCCCCGCCACCCCTGAGTTGTTGCCCCGCGGCCTGTTCTGAGGATTTACGGACCTGACGACGGGGTGCGCTCGCGGCGCGCGTCTGGCTTCAACGGGAAGCGCCCGCCATTCGGAACCTGAAAACCTAGTGCGGTGCGGCGGCCTCGTCCTGGCTGTCCGCCGTACGCCTCCGGGTACCCGACTCTCTTATGACAAGAAATATTGTCATTTAAAAATATACACTAATGCAAGCGTTTTTGATTAAAAAAGAACAGCAACTACAATTTTAGACGGAGCTCCAATGGTGACGAGTGGTATTTTTAGAACATGCCTTGCGGCTCGTGGTCCTTGCGGCTTGTGGTCCCTGCGGGCGACAGGGTGCCCGCAGGCATCGTGTTGGCTACCTCTGCACTAGAGACATCGTTAGCTACACGCGTCTGAAGCCGTTAGCGTAACCCCAGAGCTACATTAGCTTAAAGCTATGTGTGGGTTAGTAAAAGAAGAGAGAGCAAACAAAACAAAAAGGGGTCCTCCAAAAACAGATTAAGATCCTCCCCGCCGCGGTGGAGTACGGAAGATTGTTCTCTCAGCTACAGAAGCACAGCCAGCGACTCTTTCACAGCCGCGGTTCTGACCTCTGAACTAATAAGAAACAACTTCCACCTCCGCAAGCGGTGAATTATCTCAACACGATAGTAGCATGAAATACACAGTAACTTCTACACAACACTAACGATCAAACAAGATAATAAAATACAATAGCCTAAATCTAGCCCAGACACAGTAAGTAGCTTACTATGAGGGGATTTAGTGGTTTAATCGGTCGGTCCTCTGACAGCGTGGCTCCGTGCAGCGCTGTGATAAAACTCTGTGCGTCAGAGAATGTCTTCGGCTCAGTAAGGGAATTTTCCGTCCTTACAGCTAGCACAAAGTCGATTTGGGTGGAGAGGAGAAATGTGCCTCCCTCTGAAGAAGTCTGTTTCTTCACTTCTGCAGGAAAATGGTTCGCTTCCTCGCCCAGGATGCGAACAAAAAACAAAACAAACAAACCAGTAGATACGTCCAGCGAATCGAAAACTGTTGGATTTTTGGACCTAGGATTTTCTTTTAAATAGCAAACGTTGCGTGCGTGCTTTCGTGCACCGACCGAGGTGGTCGAGAAAAAGCGGTGTATTCAAGGGGGCTCGGTAGTTTTGTAAGAGAGCTGCTTCCGGCCGTGAAACCGGAAGTCCCGCCTGGTCTCGTCCAATTAGACCGCAGTGTTGCATTGTGTGACGAGTTCACGACTTAATGTGAACTTCTTGCTAGTGGGGCTCTTGGTTTTTATCAACCTCAAATCAGGATGAACCCTTGCCTGGCAGGAAGGCCCGATTCTCTTGTTTCAGAGCACATGTCGAGGCCACATGGTCAGACCCCAACATCAGTTCATTATGAAACTGTGATGGGCTGCCACACTTGAGATAATTAATGAGAAACGTTGCACTGCTCAGTAAATGAAGATGTGCACATATGTACTTCCATCAACAAATGAATCAGCAACCCATCAAATAAATGCAACATATGAAGCAGGTTTTTGATGTCTTTTCAGGACAGCAAGTATACTGTATTTCAGTTTGGTACAGTAAGACTCACCATCTTTAGCTGCATCTTTGCCTTCTTCTTTCTGGGAGCAGTGTTTAAACCTCATCAGACAGCAGGTCCCGTCCTGTCCTGCAGCAATCACACCATTACCTACAGCCATGTTCATGGTGGCCCGGGTGTCCGTGTCATGAGAGTGAAGGAGACTGGCACTGTACTGGTGCTCTCCAACCAGCTGGAGATCCAGGAAGTGCTGAAACACACAGTCAAGAGTCTGCTACTCTCATAAGGGCTGGAATCCAGAATCCCATTCATACACTCAAACCAAACATGTTCTAGTGCTGACACTGCAATTTGAGTACCATTAACATGACTTTTGCGATACACATTTCCTATAAGATAAGATAAGATAAGATAAGATAATCCTTTAATAGTCCTATATAATCCTATCATAACTCTACTGTATTCTACGGTGGTTCTGAAAACGCAACACTCTACAACTTAAGAAAACCCATGAAAATAGACAAAAACAAAAGCAAATGAAGAAAATTTGACAGCATCGAGCATTTACAAAACAGCTGAAAAGACAAAAACAACCAAATACACACACACACACAACACACCCTGTTTTTCTCTTACTTCTTTTTTGGCTGTGTGCTTAACGTTAGTGTCGGTGTGCGACATAGAACGACATAGAAGGTAGCAGTGCTCAAGACACTAACCTGCTGATTCGAGTGAAGGGGGTTAGCCTCAAAGTTAGCAACAACTTGGGCTCAGACTCCCTTTAGGTGGGCTCACCTTTAAGGTGGACTAGCAATTCCGAGCCTAACAACTGTTTTGGCCAAAACCCTGATACACTTGATCCTCAGTACTTACCACAGCATTCTTTATGCCCGTCTTGGAAGCCCCCCCTCCCCCTGCTGTGATCACCAGCCCTGTTTTAGGGTCCACTTTTATAGAGTATAAGGGAAAGGGGGCTCTGTACAGATCTGGCACCCTCCTCTTCCCCATTGTTGTTGTGCAAGTCACTCACACGTCTTCATAAAACTGCTGCATCAACAACACCTGAGGAAAACAGAGTGTTAGTTTATCTGTGACATCCTCTTTCCTCTGTCATCAATTCATCAATCAACAGCAAATTAAATGACTTTTAGACATTTTTCAAGCAGAAATATCAACCATTCTCTGGTTGCTGCTTTTCCATTCTGAAGACTTGCTGCTTTTCTCTGTTGTGAATTGAATATATTTATTTATTTCGATTTTTAACTATTAGTGAGTAAATCTATAGTCTTCACACACCATATTGGGATCTGGGAAATAGTGATGTCACTTTTTTCACTGTTTTCTGACGTTTCATGGCCCAACAGATTCATGTGAAAAGACTCAGCAGATGAATAAACAATAAAATTAAATATATTATTAAAGTACAAATAATACACATGATTTGAGCAGAGTTGTGCCTATACTCCTACGTAGGGCTTAGAGATAATGGAAAAATAAACCAGAAGTCTACTTATTATTACTGATATCACAACATCTGGTGTAGAACGTGAACAGCACATGTCAGTTGTCTAGTTCAGGGTAGGCCTGTTGCACTGTTAGCTTATGCTTGTTGGAAGTTACCTACTGAATATTTACAGTACTACCCTATGATATTATATCACTGTACGGGCAAGAGACAACGACGTGTAAGAAATATTTAGGAATGCGTCACACAAGCTGTATATGAAGTCAGATTTAGTTTGTATGAACTGAAACTTGAATATAGCGTTAACTGTGTCAGACTTTGCTTGGTGTCGCTGTAGTCTGGTCTGTAGAGAGGAGCGTTACTGTAACATTAATTAATTGGTGAAGTTAAAGTTGGGTCTCAGCAGCTAACGTTAGGCTAACAGTATGAGCACTGTCAGCGCCTTCATGGGGTAAACACCAAATACAACACTTGTGAAGAACATAAACCTTTCCGTTTTCAGCAATAACGTCCGAAAACTCCAACTACGTTACAACCGATACGTTATTTAATGTGAGAACGAAGATGTCAACATCGTTTAGATGAAGCTAATGGCTACAGTTAGCACTACAGCCTGCTGTGCTATCCTGCTAGCGCTTGCCAGTGATTTAATTAAGAGTCACCTACTTGTGCAATTGGTCCGGTTTGTCTTCTGTTATTTGAGCAGGTAGTTACCGAAGTACCAAATCAGAGGATTTCATAGTAGGCTTGCAATAAAGAGGGAGTGCTAAGAGTTAGTGGCTACTGTAGACGAAACGCTAGGTCCAGGCAGCTCGACAGCCACTTCCCTACCAACACGTCAGCAACGTAGCAGCTTACGCTGCGTTCTGACGTTACCACTCGATCGCTGAAGTATGGAAGCCCATTTCTGTCACTGTGACGAAAAAAATAAACATCCTGTAGGTCATAATTATGACTTACTTAGCATCTCATAATTGTTGGAATGCTGTTAAGCATTGACACTGTTTCTTTATTCCACTATTTCTTCCGTCCCCCCCTGTTTCGTCGCAACGCTTCTTCTTCTTCATTTTTTAAGCTACAGAAACCGTTCAACCAGTGGCGGCTGGTGGAACATTTTCTAGGTAGGGCCATCCTATCAATTTCAGCAAACATCCCAGTATGATTTAATGTAAAAAAAAATGTAAGTATCAAACACGCATTATTACTTGGCAGTTAAATATTTAACATGTATTCCAACACGAAAACAATCAGTAAATAACACTTATAATATAAAATGTTCATTTATTGAGATGTCCTATGGACCTTGTTATAGGAGGTAAAGATCAGGAGAAGTAAACATGAAGTGTAATTATGAATACTGATGTTAAATTAAGCTATGATGAGTTTTCACTGTTAATTTAACATCTGTATTACATGTTGATGCCTCCATGACCAAGTTAAGCAGATGAGACTGAGGCTATGTAGAATAAAATATGTTCACTTTGCATAATATGTAGCTTGACAGAGTTCTCGTGTGTGTCCTGGTGTTCTCATGTCTCCTTACCTCCTCATCCCTCACTCCCGTAACTGTCCGTGCTGGATCCGTCCCCGTTGTTTTAAAAAGCTAAATAAATGATTAGCATGACGTCATCCAGCTAGCCAAACCTGTCTGGTGTACAGCTAGTACAGAAGCTTCGCATGTACTGCTTCCCTTTCTCGCGAGTCTGCTGTCTGATTGTGAGGTCAGGCTGATCTGATATCAGCTCTTTGGCTGCAGAATCTCCGCCAAACTTCTCCTCTCAAACGGGTCTCGGAGGAGGAGAGCTCGCGCTGGCGCGCTCGCCTGTAGAGACTTCTCCTGACGAGAACGCGCAGCTCCGGGGGCCTGATCGTTCTGGCCCACAGCTGAATCTATTTGAGGGCGCTGATTGGCTAAATTGTATGTCACTCATTTATATCTTGAATCAGCAATTGGCTAAACTGCTTCATAGACCCGTCTTTTTTGGGCTAAAATTATCCGGCCCCCTTAGCTGCGCGTTCTCAGAGTGTCATGCACACAGACAGAGAGCACGAGCAGACGAGCACACAGGGGGAGAGGACGAGCAAGAAAAGCATATATTTTGCGCAGATATCCTATTTTACAAATATTACTGGGTATATTACATAGCTCAAAAACACAAATATTGACAATTTGTATAATTTATTAATATTATAAAAAAAAAATATTATAATATATATATTTTTTTGTGGCTCAAGGTGGGTGGGGCCAGGCCCCGTGGCCCTCTATTGACCGGCCGCCACTGGTAGGACCTATTGTTCTTCAAAGGTTTATTATTATTAGGGCCCGAGCAGCGACGTAGCCGGTAGCGTAGGACCTATTGAAATACAAATGTTTGTTATTATTAAGGCCCGAGCCCTTTATTATTTCGTCGAACGCTGTTGCCGTGGCGACGCAGTCTTCGGCGTGAAAACTGAAGGTGCTTTTGAGGGGCTAAAAATGCTCGAAACATAAGCAAACATGGCACGCACATTTAAAGCCCAAAATGTAGTTACTTACTATGGTTTTAATGCTTCAGAGTGGCAAGTCGGCTCGATAGCGGCCCTACAAAATTTAGAAAAAGCAGTCCTCGCAGTACGTTTCACATAGAGTTACAAAATTTGGAAGGCACATGTATCAAATTTGGACTTAAAAATAAGAATCTTGGGGCCATGCTCTAAACCCAACCGGAAGTCAGACGTTTTAAATTTTGTATGAATTTCTAGTGTCGTTTTGCCATTTCCAGATGCTGTACTTTAACAAACTCCTCCTAGGAAATGAATCAGGATTGATCGAATTGTGTTTTTTTGCCGCCACGGATACATAGTTCGATAACTTTTTGATCTTTGTGTATCTTTTCACTGCCAAGGTCTCAAGAGCATACTGACTGAATCTAAAGTCAATCGGGTTAAATCTCTAGGAGTTTGTTAAAGTATGATGCCTTGAAACGGTCCAAAAATGTCATAAAATTCAAAATGGCCGACTTCCTGTTTGGTTTAGTGAAAGATTCCAAGAGGATTTTATGTACGTCCCATCACGTTCCACATACCTACCAAATTTCATACAGCTAGGTGAAGCCCAATGTTGGGGCTACTCAATAGGGGGTGCTATCGAGCCAATATTTCATACTGGACACCCCAATCAGACTGCAATTTTCGCAAATTCTGGCTTGCGTGCCAAATTTCACAAAATTCCCAGTATCCCAAGCACCTCCTTTTTGCGATGAAACACGCGCGATAATAATAATAAACATCAGAAGAACAATAGATCCTCCGCTCAGACTACGTCGGTGCTCGGGCCCTAATAATAACAATAATAATAAACATTTGAAGAACAATAGGTCCTACGCTCCGACTACGTCGGTGCTCGAGCCCTAATAATAAACATGAGAATAACAATAGGTCTTCCGCTCCGACTACGTCGGTGCTCGGGCCCTAAAAATTCCCCCTAAAACATCTTCAATTTGTTCATGAGCAAGGCACCAAACCTTCACCTAGCAGCAGAGCTTCTTCAGTGGCTTTAGAACTAGCAGACAGGATGATTTATCAACGATGAACCTTCCTCCTCAGACACTCTGTAGGCTCAGCATCCGGGTCACCAAACGCTTCTTGTTCATATCCTCACGTGCAGGAGGGTGGTTTAAGGCTTAAGGGGCGGGGCTACTGAGTGAAAATGTCGACATTTAGAGATGGACCCATCAAGTTAGCCAGAGAACGGTGGAGCAGCCTCAATACAAAAGATGTTCAATATTTACCTTCAAAATAAAAGCATGATATTAGCAGCACTAATACATATCCAAATATATTTGTAAAGATTGACTTTTACTAAAAATAGAGCTCGATTGGTATTTGAGACTTTGAATTTCTGCAACATTTTGTCGAGCAACAATTGTTTGTGCATTAAGTGGCTTTACAGTGTCAGTGAATAGTTTGTCATTTAAACGTTGTGAAACAGACTTAATATAGGCAATAATTAAGCCTTCACACCTCATGAAGTTTACCTAATGGTAGAAAACATCCTCACTCAAGGTCCACTATTCCACTCCACTCGCTATCCATCACATCTCACTGAATTGAGTTTACGCAGGTGTTGAAAAGTGCTGAAAGTGCACATTCGCAAATACAGGTTGTATTTTGAAAACAACCGGAAATCGTGATTATCTGCGCGCAGCCAAAGCATCTGTGGTGTAGTTTCATGGTGAAGCTGCGGCTTTTGCGGAAAACACCCAAGACCGAAGCGGGGTTAGTCTACCCTCCGTGGCGTATTTCCACAAGCCGCTCTTCTAATGTCGTCCAAATCGTGGCTACGGTGCTGTGTTTCCGTCTGCAGGGACCAACGTTCGCCTGGAGAGAGACGGAGTCTGGCTCCACACACGGTAAGATGATGCATCCGTGTACATCATGTCGGGGTTTTCACTGCATCTGGAAGAACGGGGATAAATGATGAGCTTACTGCATAGCAGGTTAACGGACATTACACACGGGACATGTTACAGGGACAGTAAGAGCCCAAGTGAAACACAGATACAGAGAAGTATCAGTCCAATATTCCGTGAAGCTCAGAAAAGCTAAAGCAGCCGTTTAAACGGGTTACTAGCATGAAGTCAGCGGTATTGTCCTCAGTATCATCTGAGAGCTCCGACTGTTCACAGCGTCCACACCGCAGTTAGGCTGACGGTGTGGATTGCGTGAATTGATGTCGTTGTACCAGCTGCCAGTCACCTGCCAGGAATAGAAAACGTGCGGTAAAGCGCTATGTTTTGACGTGGATGTTGGCGTGACTGTCTCCGCAGTAGCTGCCATGTGCAGGAGCTGATCACCAGGTTCTGTTCAATGCTAACAATGCAAACTATGCCTCTGTGTGTCTCTCTTCATTCAGGCCGTGTGACGGGGACTATGGGAGGCCAAGATGCACAAAGCTGTCCAATCCGGAGGACTGATGAAGACAGAGCGAATCAGCTTATTTGATTTAATTCAACAACTCTGACATGGAACACAACTGTGGAGTACAAAGGTGGAGAGGAGCTGGTGATACGGTCCCATTTGTAAAGCTGAAGGAGGAAACGAGGTGCACATCCTTCCGATCACGTTGCTGAAAAAGAGTAGGCGTACTCGATCTGTGCATACGACACAGGACTTACGAAGCCAGATGAGCGAACTGGATTGAGAGACCACGGATGCAGCTATGTAAGAAGTCATCTCTACAGAGTGCAGGTCCTCACAATCAACACTACTGTGGTTCATGCCACATATGTGGGCTCTCAGGGGGAAAAGGTGGTTACTCAGCAGAAGAGAAATGAGCAGATGATGTATACCTAAGAGTTCTCTCAGCGTTTGGTCTACTTTAGGACGACAAAGTGCTTTCTATTTTTTATTTCAAAGGAGAAAGCAGGAAGCAGAAGCCTTGAGTGGTCACCATGCCTCGAAACCGAGCCTTTTCCGAGCCAGAGTACTCGGCAGAGTACTCGGCGGACTGCTCGGTCACTCTGCCCTCTGACCCCGGCCAGGCGGTGGGGCGAACACACGAGGTCACGGTTCGGAGCTCAGGATGCTGCCTCTGCCTGCCTCGGTTCATGCGCCTCACCTTCGCACCAGAGTCTCTGGAAAACCTCTACCAGACTTACTTCAGACGGCAGAGGCACGAAACCCTGCTGGTGCTGGTCGTTTTCGCTGCCCTCTTCGACAGTTACATCATCGTCATGTGTGCGGTGGTCTACACCACTGACAAGCTGGCTTCTGTTTTAGTGGCATCGCTGGGACTGGCGGCCGACATTGTCCTCTACCTGCTGTGCCGCTTCGGGCTACTGCCGGACCGCATCTCGAGACGGGTGGTGCCTTACGCTCTGTGGGTGCTCATAGCAGCTCAGATATTCTGCTACCTGGGTCTGAACTATGCTCGCTTCCACCAGGCCAGCGACACTGTGGGCTGGCAGGCTTTCTTCAGCTTTTCTTTTTTCTTGACTCTGCCTTTGAGGCTGACACCCATCGTGCTCATCACTACTGTATCCTGTGGGGTCCACACCCTGGTTCTGGGCGTCACTATCGCCCAGCAGCAGCAGGAGGACATCCAGGGAACAGCACTTAGCAGACAGGTAAGAGAAGAAAGGAGGTGGCGCCTATGCTTGCCCTGAAATACATTTACTTGTGTGTAATGTCACTTATTTGACATCATTTTACAGAAGTCTAGCAGGCTTTGAACACAAAAGTTGATTCCTAGATGCAGTAGGCCAAAAGCTGTGGTTCACACACTAAGCTATGTGATTGTTATTGCACACATGGTACCCGAGTTTGAGGAGACCCAGCTCTAGTCATACCAGATCCTTTTGTGTTCTAACTAGTTTGAGGCTTTTAGCTATACTTGATGTTTTCACAGCAGAGACAGACAAGAAAGTTGGTGAGAAAAGGAGGGAAATGACATGCATCAAAGGTCCCCAACTGGACTTTAACTGAGTACATTGCATGTACGTAGTATGTATGTGCCTTAGACCAGTGATTCTTAACCATGGGGCCATGAGCGCCACCAAGAGGGCCGCAAAAAACTTTCAGTTTTGCAGCTGTGGGCCGCGAGGGCTGCGGACCGCATAGGTTGTCAATTGAAGACACCAGAGATTATCCATGAGACGCTCAGTTACAATATAGCTTCCCACCACCTGGTGGCGGTAATGCGTAAGTCAGTTGTTTAACAAGCTCTAACTAGAAAAAGCATTTCCTGTTGGAATGTTGAAAACTGAAATTAATCGGAAAAACATTGCTGAAAATAGATATCCAATACAAATTGCAAAAAGCTTAATAATTCAAAAAGTTCATCACAGTAGTAGTACTAATAGTAATAGTAATGGCAGTAGAAGATGTAGTAGTAGTACTAGTAGCAGTCGTACTAATAGCTGTAGTAGTATTACTACTTTTAGTAGCATGAATAGCAGTAGTAGTAGTAGCAGTTGTCGTATAAGTAATAGTAGTAGTGGTAGTAATAATATTGATGGTAGCAGTAATAACAGTAGCAGTAGTAGTAATAGTAGCAACAGCAAAAGTTATAGTAGCAGTAGTAGTAATACTATATTAGCAGCAGCAGTAGTAGTTGTCGCAGTATTAGTAAGAGCATTCATTTTTTCAACAAAAAAGCCTAATTTTGAGTTTAATGTTTAAATACAGTTAATCCATGAGGCTTTTATTTTGAAAGGGTGGGACTGGGTGGGGGAGAGGAGACATAATCATAATGTTAGATAAACACAAACCGGTTATTAAATGACAGGCTCATCACAAGCATTTCAGTTAGGATTCATTCTGTGGGGCTTTTATTTTAAAATGTCGTATGTGTGGGGGTGGAGGAGGGGGGAAAGACCTCTAAAGATCCCTAAGACCTGAATGACTGTGTGAGAGACACACACACACAGAGAGGGAGAGGAGTGTATGTGCGCGTGTGTCTGTGAGTCTGTGTGTTTATCAACATCACTAATCACTGGCTCAATCGTGAACACCTGTGTGCCTGAAGCCATTTCATGGAGATAAAACAGGAAAACACCTCTCAAACAAATCATGTAAAAATTGTGTCTGTAGTGTAAAAAATGTGGCTTAACTGGCGATCTAGAAATTTTAAAGTTTAAAATATATCAGAAAGCTGAATTATGCGGCAATAGTTCAAGGTTTTCTCAACATTTGAAAGTTGAAATGGTGTCTTTAGCTGAAAGTACGAGGACGTTGAAGGATTTGAAAGTTGAAAAAGTTTAAGAGGATTTGAAAATCTTCTGTATATAAACCCATTCAAAAAAAAGGTTGCTAAAAGCTTAATAATTCAAAAAGTTTAAAGGTTAGAAATATGAAGAGGTATAGCAGAGATGAGCTGAAGGAGCTGAACATTTTGATAGTTGAACAGCTTCTGTAGCTTAAAAAATGAAGAAGAAGAAGAGTTTCAAAAAAGGGGGGACGGAAGAAATAGTGGAACTAGAAAAAGCATTTCCTGCTGAAAATGCGTTGGAATGCTGAAAACTGAAATTAATCGCAAAAACATTACTGAAAATAGATATCCAATTCAAAAACAAATTGCAAAAAGCTTAATAATTCAAAAAGTTTAAAGATTACAAATATGAAAAGTCATATCACACTTCTCCTGAAAGAGCTGAACATTTTGATATTTGAACAGTTTCTGTGGCTTAAACAAATTCATCAGTGGTGATATTTGTAGTAGTAGAAGTTGTAGTAGAAGTATTATTAGTAGAAGTATTAGTAGCATTAGAATAAGTACTAGTAGTAGTCGTGATATTTGTAGTAGTAGTAGAAGTTGTCGTTGTAGTACAAGTATTATTAGTAGTATCAGTAGTCATAGTAATAGCTGTAGTATTGGTCGTAGTATTTAATATCACAGTAGTAGTAGTAGTAATAGTAATGGCAGTAGAAGATGTAGCAGTAGTAGTACTAGTAGCAGTCGTACTAATAGCTGTAGTAGTATTACTACTTTTAGTAGCATGAATAGCAGTAGTAGCAGTTGTCGTATAAGTAATAGTGGTAGTAATAATATTGATGGTAGCAGTAATAGTAATAGTAGCAACAGCAAAAGTTGTAGTAGCAGCAGTAGTAGTAATACTAGAAATATTAGCAGCAGTAGTAGTTGTCGCAGTATTAGTAAGAGCATTCATTTTTTCAACAAAAAAGCCTAATTTTGAATTTGATGTTTAAATAGTTAATCCATGAGGCTTTTATTTTGAATGGGTGGGACTGGGTGGGGAGAGGAGACATAATCATAATGTTTGACACACATAAACAGAGGTTATTAAATGACAGGCTTCATCACAAGCTGTTCAGTTAGAATTCACTCTCTGGGGCTTTTATTTTGAAATAGGGTGTGGGGGAGAAGGGGAGAGGAGACGGAATCATAATGTTAGATAAACACAAACCGGTTATTAGATGACAGGCTCATCACAAGCATTTCAGTTAGAATTCACTCTCTGGGGCTTTTATTTTAAAATGGTGTGTGTGTGTGTGTGGAGGTGGAGGTGGAGGAGGAGGAGGAGGAGGGTGGAAAGACCTCTAAAGAGTCCTAAGACCTGAATGACTGTATGAGAGAGACACACACAGAGAGATAGAGGGAGAGGAGTGTATGTGCGCGTGAGTCTGTGTGTTTATAAACATCACTGATTACTGGCTCAATCGCGAACACCTGTGTGCCTGAAGCCATTTCATGGAGATAAAACAGGGAGACACCTCTCAAACAAATCATCAAAACTCCCATAACCGTAGCTCCTATTGCTCCGATATTAATAATTGAGAGGGAGGCTGAGTTGACGAACAGATCCTGTAAAAATTGTGTCTGTAGTTTAAAAAATGTGGTTTAACTGGCGATCTAGAAATGGGGTACCGTGTTCTGTGGAAGATGTTTTTGAAGCAAAATTTAACATTGGTCTCTATGGAGCAGAAAGTTGGTTTTCCTGTCAATTAATGGCTTCTGTGTAAATCTGTGGGATTCCACAGTAATGTTTCTACGACAAGGACAATATTAGCTACTTTTACATCCAGAAATTATGCATGAAGAGTGAAGATTGTGGACACAGTGGCAAAACACAAATGTTTTTTTCACAAGAATCTCAAGCTGCTCTTCACTCTAGCGGTGACATCACGCACTCTAAGCTGCGCAATACACACCCATTATAAAGTCAGAAAAGGGCTGAAAAATCATAAAAGTTAAATTGCTGCAGTTCAAAAAGTTTAAAAGATATCGGAAAGCTGAATTATGCGGCAATAGTTCAGAGTTTTCTCAACATTTGAAATGTTAAAGTTCAACATTAAAGTTGAAATGGTGTCTTTAGCTGAAAGTATGAGGAAGTTGAAGGATTTGAAAGTTGAAGAAGTTTAAGAGGATTTGAAAATATTCTCCATAGACATCCCATTCAAAAATAAAGTTGCTAAAAGCTTAATAATTCAAAAAGTTTAAAGGTTAGAAATAGAAAAAGTCATAGCAGAGATGAGCTGACGGAGCTGAACATTTTGATAGTTGAAAGGTTTCTGTCGCTTAAAAAATGAAGAAGCGTTGCGACGAAACAGGGGGGGACGGAAGAAATAGTGGAATAAAGAAACAGGATAACAATAGTTGGAATGCTTAACAGCATTCCAATAATAAAGATTCGAAGAACAATAGTTGGAATGCTTAACAGCATTCCAACAATAAGCAGAAGAAGACACTCAGCTAGCCGCTAGCCTATAGCGAAAGTTATGGATACGTTTTTAAAAAGAAAAAATGAAGACGACAGTGGTGCCATACCCCCCCCAAAAGTCTAAATGTGTGCACAAGTACAACCCTGACTTTCTTAAGTACGGCTTTGTGAACGGAGGCAACGAGGCAGAGCAGAGGGCTCAGTGTGTGGAATGTGGGCTAATGCTATCAAACGAAGCACTGAAGCCTTCAAAAATAAAGCGACACCTAGCGACGAAACAGCCAACGCTCGTGGGAAAGCCTGTTGGGCTTCTTGTTGTGTATGCATGTTTACATACACATGATAAATAAATGTCTTTGTGATCATCACATTGTATCATCATTTATCTGACAAGGGTTTTGCCTGTTCAACCCCGCGATGAAGCCGGCGTCCTCGATCCCCTCCCCTTCCGTTACTACGGCTTGCTTGCGCAAATACGTCACAAAACATGGCCGTGTTTGGTATCCCAGCATGCCCAAAATCCTCATCTTTTCAAAGAACTCATCGATTTTATTTAATTTCTTATGGAATTTTCACAAAAGGAGCCCACACACACACACTGTCTAAAGTCGCCATAACTGCTGCAAGTCGTATCTTGCAGCATTTAGACGGAAAAAGACACATTACAGACCCGACTATGTGCTAGCGCAGGGATTCTCAAAGTGTGGTGCTGCCTCTAGGGGGTGCGCGAGAGGAAAAGTGTAATGGCGTCTGATGGTGTAATAATATTAAATATAAAAAAAAATGTAATTTTAATATAAAAAGTGGGATTTTTCACAAAATAAAAACATGAATTATAAAAATCCCCTTTGTAAGATTTAAAATTAAAAACGTACAATTTAATAAATGCACTTGAGCTCCTTCCGGCAGTCTTGCGCCTGCCGCCAGTGTACACACTAGCCAGCCTAGCTTGTGCAGCTAACAGCGAACTTCATGCATTCAGCAACATTAATTTAAATATGCTAAACTGGCTGAAATCGGGGAAACTGTCAGGTGGGACATCTGAAGCCATCAGTCGTAAAAGAGGAGAGGGACAGAGAGAGGAATCGGAGGCGAGGGGAACGGAGAGGTGCGTTGGGGAGAGACCGGGAGAAGAAATCGAGCCAGAGTCAGAGGAAGATGAGACGGAGGAGACCGAAAAGGAGGAAGGGATAGCACAGACAAATCGGGAGCACATCGGCCCATCGAGTCAAGGTGAAAAAAGAGGAAACGAGAGAGCATCAGACTGGGGAAAAAAAAGAGGAAATATGATGAAAAGTATCTGTGTCTGCGCTTCACTTGGATTGGCAACGCAGATTCCCCAAAGCCACAGTGCGTGGTGTGCAATGAGGTTCTGGCTAACAGCTGTCTGAAGCCTCTTATTTACGTCGCCACCTGAACACCAAGCATGCCAGTGCAAGTCAAAAGCCCCTTACATATTTTAAATCGAAATTGGAGGAGTTACAAAACAACCAAAAACAACTGGAGTCTCATTCATGTGTTGGGTCTATAAATGACGCACTACGGGCTTCATATCTGGTCAGTTACAGAATAGCAAGAAAGGGGCTTAAATGTGATGCAATCTGCCTCTGAGCCTGTGCGTGCGTGTGTCCTCGCCATCCGTATTGCTCTTTAAAAGTGACGCCTTGTGTAACTGAAAGTTATTCAAACTTTGTTGCAGGGCGTTTTCACACCTTCAGTTCGTTTGCTTTGTTCCGATTCAGGGATTAAAATGATACAATGTTGCAGTTGCCCCTTTGTTCGGTTTATGTTCACACTGCAACATTTAACAGCGGACTAAATATTGTAAACAAACGCCACGCGTGAGCAAACTGTTCTCTCATTGGTCCGATTTTTTTTTAGGCTCTTGCTTTTTTATTAAGGGGGGGGGGGGGGGGGTGCGCAAACCCGGTCGGGATGTAGAAGGGGGTGCGCGGCCTAAAAAGTTTGGGAACCGCTGTGCTAGCGGATGTTACCATGGAGCTAGTGGCTTCAGAAAACGCTAGTACTTATAGTGCAAACCTTATCTTCCTCTTCTAGAAGCCGTCAACCAACGTATAACCTTACGTAACTGAGCTACTCTCATGCTCGATCGTGCGCTCGGTCGCAGCCATTACGCACAGCAAGTCCGCTACTCACACACCATGTCTTCGACCATATATACATAGTTTTTGCAATTTGCAAAGGCTAAAAATAAAAGGAAAATAATATAATATCAAAATATAAAGGGAGAAACACCTTTAGTGTGTCAGAATATCATTTGGTTACCATGTGTCCATTTGGGTCTCCAAATATCCTTTTAGAGCTCCACCTGGATCTCTTCATGGAAGAAACACTGTAGAATGGTCATACTTTGTCCAATCTTCTTCAAATTTGAGGCAGTTGTTCACTGATAGTGTAGTTACAGCCCTATACTGTCCTTTACCTGTACATATACAGCCACAGGCAGTTATTTATACTGAAAGAGTATTTTTTATTTTATGCGGACAAAAATCTCAATTTTTACTGACTCCAAAGGCCCACTGCTCTGTTTCTATATGACCTACAGGTTTTCTGACACTTTTGATGCATATAGTCAGAGTGGTTCAGAAGCTACAGCCATTTTAATTTGGGTCTGTCATTTTAGCCGGTTTTGCTCCAAAATAGGGGTGGAGTTGAACAGGTAACAATATAGTTATTGAATACAAATCAAACCAAGAGTGAGATCAATTAGTTAAACTAATAGTGTTAATATTTGAATGGGCCCCGGGACACTTTGTACTTGAAAAGTTGGGCCCTGAGATCAAAAAGGTTAAGATGCCTTAGATGAAAAAGATGCCCTGAAATAGTTTTAAAGAGATTTTCTGAACAGGTTGAGCCTGATATGACAGAGTGAATGACACAGGTTAGCATGATGGGGTCTAGATAGATTAGATGATAGATAGATTAGATATATACTTTATTCATCCCCAAGGGGAAATTTGTCTGTGGCAGCAAATGCAGTAGGTCAGATAATGAGATCCTCTTGGTTAGAAGTCACTGCTTGCAACACAGCAAGAGGCAGAGCAGACAGTGTCATGTGGAAGTCTTTTTTGCCTTATGCACAAATCATGTGTACAATTACAAATGAACAACCAACCATGCTGATGCATGTATGAAACATGCACATTTAGTGCACAATACTATATTGTATGAGTTGTTGGCTCTTTAAATAATACAACGACAAACCAGCCTCCACTTCCAAAGCACGTTGTTTTAAGGTGCGCGTATGTACTAGGCCAGTGATTCTCAATTGGTGGGTCGCGCCCCAAAAGTGGGTCGCGGACCTGTTTTCAGTGGGCCTTTGCCTGAAAAAGAAAATTGTGATTTTATTTTGAAGGGCATTTTTTATGCAGCGTAATTATTCCAGCATTTACGGCACTTGTTCAGTGGTGCAGGAAAAACACTGACCAATGCATTGTGAATCACATCACGTGATGCAGCTCAGCCAATCAAATATGAGTATTCTGACAAGTTTCCTGACTTGAGTGAGATGTTCACACACCATGACACACGGGGAGAAACGAGGATATAGAGAGCAGAGCAGGGCTATTGAAGTGAGAGTTGTGAAAGTCAAATCATAGGACGATTTCCAAAAGAGAAGATGACCAGAGAGACCAGAGTCATTAGACTCTGACTAGACAGACTCATATAAGTGAATTCTTCCAACACTACTTTCTCTTTTTAGAAGATGAGAAAAATATAATATCGTGGCTTTTTCACTTCACACTGAATGAACTGAATTTAAAGCTGCAGGGCAATTCAGTGAAAATAACTTATCTAAAATGAATTGTGTTACGTAATTTATTCTTTAATCCAGCCGTTATTTTACTTGAAATGAGAAGAACATTTATTCATGTATTTCTATGTATTATTTATAATCCATCCAGTTAAATTTGAAAAATGAGAATATTTGTTGAAATATAATTGGTGTACTTTCTTTATTTGATTTGACAGTTTACGACACAGACGTTACTAGACTTCTTGAATATAGATATACCCAAATTATTTATATATGTATGTATGTATGTATGTATATATATGTATATATATATGTATGTATATATATATATATGTATATATATATGTATGTATGTTTTCAAAGAACTCATCGATTTTATTTAATTTCTTATGGAATTTTCACAAAAGGAGCCCACACACACACACTGTCTAAAGTCGCCATAACTGCTGCAAGTCGTATCTTGCAGCATTTAGACGGAAAAAGACACATTACAGACCCGACTATGTGCTAGCGCAGGGATTCTCAAAGTGTGGTGCTGCCTCTAGGGGGTGCGCGAGAGGAAAAGTGTAATGGCGTCTGATGGTGTAATAATATTAAATATAAAAAAAAATGTAATTTTAATATAAAAAGTGGGATTTTTCACAAAATAAAAACATGAATTATAAAAATCCCCTTTGTAAGATTTAAAATTAAAAACGTACAATTTAATAAATGCACTTGAGCTCCTTCCGGCAGTCTTGCGCCTGCCGCCAGTGTACACACTAGCCAGCCTAGCTTGTGCAGCTAACAGCGAACTTCATGCATTCAGCAACATTAATTTAAATATGCTAAACTGGCTGAAATCGGGGAAACTGTCAGGTGGGACATCTGAAGCCATCAGTCGTAAAAGAGGAGAGGGACAGAGAGAGGAATCGGAGGCGAGGGGAACGGAGAGGTGCGTTGGGGAGAGACCGGGAGAAGAAATCGAGCCAGAGTCAGAGGAAGATGAGACGGAGGAGACCGAAAAGGAGGAAGGGATAGCACAGACAAATCGGGAGCACATCGGCCCATCGAGTCAAGGTGAAAAAAGAGGAAACGAGAGAGCATCAGACTGGGGAAAAAAAAGAGGAAATATGATGAAAAGTATCTGTGTCTGCGCTTCACTTGGATTGGCAACGCAGATTCCCCAAAGCCACAGTGCGTGGTGTGCAATGAGGTTCTGGCTAACAGCTGTCTGAAGCCTCTTATTTACGTCGCCACCTGAACACCAAGCATGCCAGTGCAAGTCAAAAGCCCCTTACATATTTTAAATCGAAATTGGAGGAGTTACAAAACAACCAAAAACAACTGGAGTCTCATTCATGTGTTGGGTCTATAAATGACGCACTACGGGCTTCATATCTGGTCAGTTACAGAATAGCAAGAAAGGGGCTTAAATGTGATGCAATCTGCCTCTGAGCCTGTGCGTGCGTGTGTCCTCGCCATCCGTATTGCTCTTTAAAAGTGACGCCTTGTGTAACTGAAAGTTATTCAAACTTTGTTGCAGGGCGTTTTCACACCTTCAGTTCGTTTGCTTTGTTCCGATTCAGGGATTAAAATGATACAATGTTGCAGTTGCCCCTTTGTTCGGTTTATGTTCACACTGCAACATTTAACAGCGGACTAAATATTGTAAACAAACGCCACGCGTGAGCAAACTGTTCTCTCATTGGTCCGATTTTTTTTTAGGCTCTTGCTTTTTTATTAAGGGGGGGGGGGGGGGGTGCGCAAACCCGGTCGGGATGTAGAAGGGGGTGCGCGGCCTAAAAAGTTTGGGAACCGCTGTGCTAGCGGATGTTACCATGGAGCTAGTGGCTTCAGAAAACGCTAGTACTTATAGTGCAAACCTTATCTTCCTCTTCTAGAAGCCGTCAACCAACGTATAACCTTACGTAACTGAGCTACTCTCATGCTCGATCGTGCGCTCGGTCGCAGCCATTACGCACAGCAAGTCCGCTACTCACACACCATGTCTTCGACCATATATACATAGTTTTTGCAATTTGCAAAGGCTAAAAATAAAAGGAAAATAATATAATATCAAAATATAAAGGGAGAAACACCTTTAGTGTGTCAGAATATCATTTGGTTACCATGTGTCCATTTGGGTCTCCAAATATCCTTTTAGAGCTCCACCTGGATCTCTTCATGGAAGAAACACTGTAGAATGGTCATACTTTGTCCAATCTTCTTCAAATTTGAGGCAGTTGTTCACTGATAGTGTAGTTACAGCCCTATACTGTCCTTTACCTGTACATATACAGCCACAGGCAGTTATTTATACTGAAAGATTATTTTTTATTTTATGCGGACAAAAATCTCAATTTTTACTGACTCCAAAGGCCCACTGCTCTGTTTCTATATGACCTACAGGTTTTCTGACACTTTTGATGCATATAGTCAGAGTGGTTCAGAAGCTACAGCCATTTTAATTTGGGTCTGTCATTTTAGCCGGTTTTGCTCCAAAATAGGGGTGGAGTTGAACAGGTAACAATATAGTTATTGAATACAAATCAAACCAAGAGTGAGATCAATTAGTTAAACTAATAGTGTTAATATTTGAATGGGCCCCGGGACACTTTGTACTTGAAAAGTTGGGCCCTGAGATCAAAAAGGTTAAGATGCCTTAGATGAAAAAGATGCCCTGAAATAGTTTTAAAGAGATTTTCTGAACAGGTTGAGCCTGATATGACAGAGTGAATGACACAGGTTAGCATGATGGGGTCTAGATAGATTAGATGATAGATAGATTAGATATATAC
>CM051695.1:2715700-2725700 GCA_028022725.1 Lycodopsis pacificus
CAATGCAAGACTACATGACTACAACAGCAGAGACCGGGGGCTGTAGACGGTAGTCCAATATGTTACACTGGAACTGCAAGCGGCAATAGTGTGTCACTGACACCAGTATTACAGTAATGTGTGGTGTTGGCCTCGGCGTAGCTTTGCACACACACTGTCCAGGCCACGACAGCTTTTGGGTCTTAGCACGTTAGCGTCTGAGTGCTATCGTTAATCAAAGTTTCACAACATTGCCAAGCAAATGATTTACTGTTTCTGAAATTCCTTCAGTTTGGCCATTATTTTTTCAGATGTACCTTCAGGGCATTCTATCAAGTAAATCTGCATACACACAATACAGCAGCTACACACACGCATAGCAGCGAGGAGCACAGAGCAGAAGACGCGTTCATATAACACAGAAGATTGTTGCAGTATAACATTTCACAAAAAGCAACATCAAAGAATAGTTAACGTTAAACACATCCAACCTACTACTATGGTTATTTAACATGGTTCAAACATAGCTGTTACTCCAACATTGCTCTGAGCTGCGGGCCTACAAATGAACTAGCTACATTAGCCGTGGCGAAAACATACAGTTTCAAAGTTTGAAGTATGGTCAGTCTGTATCGATCCTTGAGCCTCAGTTTTGAAAGGAACCCTGCTGTCTACTGACCCTCCTTGAGAAAGCCTCTTCCAGGTCTTGTGAACACAATGACGTTAATCCACTTACTGGTACCGTGTGACTAGGTCCGCCATAGCAAAGAAATCTCTATGATTAGACTGTCAGGGTATGGTCACCTAGCTAGAGGTGGTTCTGTAGCACAGCAGCATATCCAGCAGCAAGTCTGACTAGCTTGTTGTTACTCATGTCTTCTGATAGATGAAGCAGGAGGAAAAGATAAATAATCATCTTTTGTCACACTTCTAGTTCTCTGGACACAGCAGGGACACATTTGAAATAAAGTGTATTCTGCATAATATGTCTTCTTTAAAGCTAAACCTGAAGCTGAACTTTCTGCCATATTGAGCCCGTATTGTACATGTGTTCATTCAATATTGAGCCCTAACCGTTGCATTATTTTTCTTTCAAGCTGCTAGCCAACGTAGTGATCTATGTTTGTGCCATCACTGTGGGCGTTATGTCGTACTACATGGCTGACCGGAAACATCGAAAGGCCTTTCTGGAGGCGAGACAGTCACTGGAGGTCAAACTCAACCTGGAGGAGCAGAGCCAGCAACAGGTCAGAGGACAAACCGTACAACATTCTGGTGTTAATACGTGAGTTTAAGGCAGGGGTGCCCAATATGTCGATCGCGATCGACCAGTCGATCGCGGAGGTAGTGCGGGTAGATCGCATGCCATTAAAAAAAAATTAGATGTCCGCATGGCATTTGCCACTTGAGTTTCTAACACACGGGTCACCACGTATGTGCAGTCAACCACGCGAGCTACTGCAAAACTCCGGCGAGCTAATTAGTTAGCCTTCCAATTTATTTCTACTAAAGAAGCTAAAGCTGTAGCGCCATGATTTGGGAAACTTCCAAAACCTGGCGTCAGAACTGGAGACTCAACGGAAGGCGTGTGCGTAACTTGACAGTGCGCGCTACACAGAGCAGGTTGACAAGTGTCTGTCAGAGTTTGACAAACGCTTTCCAGACTTTGCTTTCAGGGTTCGTACGGTCATGAAAAACCTGGAAAAGTCATGGAATTTTAAAATGGTAATTTCCAGGCCTGGATAAGTCATGGAAAAAAATTAAATCCCAAAAGTTTTGGAAAAGTCATGGAATTCTTTTATATTCATATGTTCATGTCGTACATTTACGCTGAGTTTGAAATAATTAATATGCTTTTAAAAGAAAGATACAAACAGGCATACGCTCTCAAACTCGCACCTTAACAGGTGACATGCCGACCGCTTCCCTGAGCTACTGTGATAGCAACATTAGCTCGGTTCGCGAACAGTCGGTATTATTCACTATGCCAGGGAAGTGTAGATTCAAAAATGCTTGGCTACACATGGACAAATACAAGACATGGGTTACACCCGACAAAGACCCGGGACGAGCCAAATGCAGGTTGTGTGGAGGCAAAACCGTCGATATTTCTAACATGGGGGGGGAGCCGACGTCAGACCCCCATCGCCAGCTTTCTAACTGCGACGCCGAGCAGCACGTCTCTCGCTTCGGCGAACAAGCAGGCGGCGATAACGGATGGCGCTGTAACAAAAAATGACGTCCTTACTGCGGAGGTAATGTGGGCACTGAAGGTTGCCAATTCCCACTTTTCATTTAAATCATCAGAAGATGCCAGCCTGCTATTTCGCCGGATGTTCCCCGATAGCCAGATCGCGGCACAATTTGATGAGCTGGATGACTTAAAAAAGAGGGCAAGAGTGGAGACGGATATTAGCGCACTCGAGAGATCAGCAGATGAATATGCTGAGAAAGCAGAAGCTACAAACCAACTGACCTTCATCACCAAATCTAACAGCTTCCGCCGAACTGCAAAAGAGAAGAAGGCATCTCTGCCGGAGATTGAAAAGCAGATAGATGCGAAGCTTGAAGAAATGAAACGCTAAGCTGACAAGTGACTGTTCAGTTAAGTTCCCGTGGACAGTAAAGCACAAATTTCTTCTTTCATTACAACTTGTTCAGGTTGCCACGAGCTATTCTCTCTTACGAGCCTCTCAAGGGACAAGTCTGTGTGAGTGTGTCAGTCAAACACACAAAAAAAGCTCTTGTTATGTGAATGTTGTTTTATAGACCTGTTTAAATGTTAAATTGTTTTTGATGATTTATGTTTGAAGAGTTAGTTGCCAACTCGTTGTAAAATTTGCACTAAAAGGGAATGCAATGTGTGCACTAGCTGGATCCTACTGAATGCCTGTCAGAGTATATAAATGTTGTTATTCTAATCAAACTATTGTCTCTCATTCATTTGTGTCATTTAAGGTATGCTGTATGCTTTAGAATTCTCATTTTTAGTTTAAATACTACATTTTCTCACCTTTTCATGTATACACCGAGATTTCACAAAATGTTTGGTCATGGAAATTTGGCTGAAAGTCATGGAAAAGTCATGGAAATCCATTGGTCCAAATGTGTATGAACCCTGGCTTTACTCGAGCCAGTTGCTACACTTATGTGCTGCACATTTCGGGAAGATATTGAGGTTGATTCACTCGCATCAAAAATGTCAACGCTGTTTCACCTGAACTCGTCTGGAGTGGAGGATGAGATTTTGACACTGCAAGCTGACATTCAGCTGAAGTCCAGGGCTCATGGACAGTTTCCTCACAGAGGAAAAGTCCCCAAACATGAGGACATGTGATACCTTCTTGACTGCATTATTCGGTTCTACTCATTTATGTGAGTCAGCCTTTTCCCACATGAAGAACATTAAGTCCAAACACCGTTCCACCATGACTGATGATCATTTGAAGTCTGCTTGAGGCGGCTACCAGCAGCTACTGTCCGGACTATGCAACTCTGGCTGATTCCATTCAGTGCAAGTCATCAGAGTAAGGTGATGACCAACAATGTACAGAATTGTATTGTGCCATAAGGGTTCATGCAGTTATGCAAGGTACACCAACATATATTGTAAATATAAAGTATACTCGGTGTATATATATATATATATGTAAATAGATATTCAGCATTTTTAATCTAGGTAGATCATTTGAGCCGAAAAAGTGTGGGCAGCCCTGGTTTAAGGGAACCGTTTCACTGCTGGGGTAATATACTTGCGCCCACAGTCGGAACAGAAGATCCATATCAGTGTCATCTCAAAGTGTCAAGTGCAGAGTTGGATTTTTCAGATCAGGGGTCAAGTGATGATGATCAAGCTGTCATTATTCAGCAGTAGGGGTGCAATGGATCACAAACCTTAAGGTTCGGTTCACGGTTCTTGAGTCACGGTTCGGATAATTTTTCGGATCAGCAAAGAAAAGGGGAGGAGTTAAATATAACTTTGCTTTCCCTTTTATTAATTAAAGAACTTCAAGAACACTTAAAGCAAAGAAATTTGCGCTATAGTCTTACATCAAAAACAAAAATATTGAAGATGTCCAATTTGAAACAAAATGAAATAAATAACAAATAAAAATAAAACATTCAAGAATACTAAATTCTGTCTTTTCCTTTTCATAGAGGCCTGGAACGACCTTCATACTGAAGTGGGTGCGTTAGGGGATTTAGTAGCTTGGCTCAGGCACTTTAACCAGATTTTTAAATCCTTCGCTGACAGACCGGGATGGTGGCTCTTCATATGTGTGGACATGCCCGATGTTTTGCCGTTGTCGTGTCTTTCTCTTTAAACGACGCCTACATACCGCAACGCTTTTGTCCACCACCCTCATCCCGTCATTATAAGTTACAGCGAACCCAAAATGCTCACAAACTTGCCACTTAAAAGACGCCGGGAGCTTCTCAAGTTTCCCGCTCCTCCGCTCACCATGCCTTCACCGTTAAATGCTTCTAACACGCTCTGTTCACGTGAACACACTACTGCTTTATATCTGTTCACTGACACTTTGCATTGATATTCGGGGACTTGTTACTTGAAAAACAACAGCAGCAGTAAAACTTTATTACACACTATGATGATTACACTGTAAAAAAACAAACAAAATACTCAATTGATCCGCAGTTTACAAGTGATCCGAACCGATCACGGATCGATCCGTGATCTGTTACACCACTATTCAGCAGTCATCATGCAAACAAACTTGCATTTCATTTTCATTTGTTTTGAGCCAACATCAGGACGTAAATCAAATGCAAAAGTTAAGTTGGAACACACATTTTCAGGTTTGATTTGCAAATTGTCTGCGTATGAGGAACTGAAACCTCTTTTTCATGGTAAGTCTCGCTATAATTAATTATGAATGTGGCAATACACAGACTGTTTGTGTCATTGGAGCTATCATTTCCATTTATTTATGACCCCATTGATGCATTTTAAGTTTTTATTAAATTTGTGATGAATCATACATATGAATTCAAATAGAATTTCCACCAAAAACAAGAACACATGTAATAAACACAATTTCAAAGGATTTGCGATTCATATTTCTTTGATATTTCACAAAGCTAGACTAGCACTGCCCCTTCTTCTATGCAAATCTTGGCTAAACCTACCTCTGTACAGAGACAGGAAATAAATCATTCTCATCTTAGAGGGATAACAAGTAGAGTTTGGTTGAAATCCGGTTTTGTGGGTCCGATATAAATTGAATAAAAACACGGTCAAACTGGCATTTGTCATGATGACAAGTTCTGGCAAATTAGAAAGTAGCCTGCATCAAACTGCTGACAGTTTACTAACTTTTATTGCATTCGTAATTTAAGTAGCCCTTCATATTTGGGCAGCACGATATTGGAAAAAAGAATAACATTGCTGTATTTGTTTTTGAAAAAGATTGAAGGAATACTTACCCTTCAATTTGGAGGCTACATTTTAAAGTTAAATGCATCAATCTGGTGCTCTTAAACAATGCTCATAAACAATTCAATCATGAAGTCATTGGTTGTGTCAATATGAATGGTGAAAAGTCACAGCCACCAAACATGGTTTCCTTCATAAATACAGATATTTCTGAGCTTTCTTCACCAAGATGGAGATGTGTGAGGACAATGTCACTGGGACTCCAGTGTTCAACACTAGAGTGAAGGAGGTGTGGCTGCCAATTTGAGCGGCACGACCAGCGATGTTTTCAGGCCCAGCAACTTCACTCTTATTCACTCATCAGGGTTTCCCTCACATCCTCTGAGGATACTGACAGCGGCCGGTGCCCTGAGGATACTGACAGTGGCCGGTCCTCCGAGGATACTGACAGTGGCCGGTCCTCCGAGGATACTGACAGTGGCCGGTCCTCCGAGGATACTGACAGTGGCCGGTCCTCTAAGGAAACTGACAGTGGCCGGTCCTCTGGGGATACTGACAATTCTCCTCGATCCCCTCCCCTTCCATTACTACGGCTTGTTTGCGCAAATAGGTCACAAAACATGTCCGTGTTTGGTATCCCAGCATGCCCAAAATCCTCATCTTTGCAAAGAAATCATCGATTTTCTTTCATTTCTTATGGTTTCTCCACAAAAGGAGCCCACACACACACACTGTCTAAAGTCGCCATAACCGCTGCAAGTCGTATCTTGCAGCATTTCGACGGAAAAAGACACATTACAGACCCGACAACGTGCTAGCGGATGTTACCATGGAGCTAGTGGCTTCAGAAAATGCTAGTACTTATAGTACAAACCGTATCTTCCTCTTCTATAAGCCGTCAACCAACGTTTGCGTAACTGAGCTATTCTCATGCTCGATCGTGCGCTCGGTTGCAGCCATTACGCACAGCAAGTCCGCTACTCACACACCATGTCTTCGACCATATATACATAGTTTTTGCAATTTGCAAAGGCTAAAAATAAAAAGGAAAATAATATAATATCAAAATATAAAGGGAGAAACACCTTTAGTGTGTCAGAATATCATTTGGTTATCATGTGTCCATTTGGGTCTCCAAATGTCCTTTTAGCGCTCCACCTGGATCTCTTCATGGAAGAAACACTGTAGAATGGTCATACTTTGTCCAATTCTTCAAATGTGAGGCAGTTGTTCACTGATGGTGTAGTTACAGCCCTATACTGTCCTTTACCTGTACAGATACAGCCACAGGCAGTTATTTATAATGAAAGATACTTTTTTATTTTATGCGGACAAAAATCGTAAATTTTTACTGACTCCAAAGGCCCACTGCTCTGTTTCTGTATGACCTACAGGTTTTCTGACACTTTTGATGCATATAGTCAGAGTGGGCCCCGGGACACTTTGTACTTGAAAAGTTGGGCCCCGAGGTCAAAAAGGTTAAGAGCCCCTGCTCTAAGGAAACTGACAGTGGCCGGTCCTCTAAGGAAACTGACAGTGGCCGGTCCTCTGGGGGTGGGGCAGACTTGACAGCTGACTCTTTGTTGAGGAGATCAAAGCGAGTACAAAAGGTGTTCAGCTCATCTGTGAAGGTGGCCTCACACATGATGGGGATGCTCCTGTTTTTGTAGCTTGTGGATGTCCTGCCTCATATATTTAGTGTTGTTGGTGTTGAGGTCTCTCACCAGTCTCTCTTGACGCCTTTTCTTTGCCTCCTTGATGCCAGCTTTCAGTCTTGTTCTAGCAATCCTGTATGCTTCCTTGTCTGCTGACCAAAAGGCAGCTTTTTTTGTCCCAAGATAGGGCCCTCACCTTTCATCAAGGATTTATGATTATACGTGATTTTATTAGGGCCGAGCACAGACCAGGGGTCGTAGAGGCCCTGTTAAAATTGATAGGATTATTAGCTGAACGGTCCGTGGCCCTGAAAGTGCAAGGAACCTGTTGTTTTTGTTAAGATTATTATTATTATTATTAATCTGCACAATTGCATTTTTGAGGGTTTTGGGATGCTCGAAAGCTCACAAAACTTGGCGCTCCTTTCAGTACTGGAGAAAATTGCAAAGTTCTGCAGTGGTTTGGCTTAAGCATGGCCCAAATGCACGCCATGTTTGGGAAAAAGTTCCTTCGATATACATGAAATTTGGTGGGAACATTGCTCTTATCTTTACATAAAATGTTCTTGTCAGACAGGAAGTCTGTCATGTTGGATTTTGACATTTTGAACACGTTTGACCAACTTCAGGATGCACAAAAACTCATGAAACTTTTCACCAATGTTCAAACTAGTAATTATTTTAATGTCATATAACTGGATTTATTTCTATATGTAGTGTTGAAAGATCGTAGAAAAGTATGAAAGCATAAAAGTACAACTATTATAACATGTAGCCTTTTTGATTCAAAGTATAACCATTAAACATATAAACTGTTTTAATTCATGATAGAAGTGATTAAACCTATAACTTGTTTTATTTTTTGATAGATGTGATTAACCATATAAACTGCATAGACGCCTTATATAAAATAGTCACTCAATACTTATATAATCCTTCCTCTTCTGAATGGGATCAAACCAGTTACATTCTGTGTCAGCTCTAAAAGAAGCAGGACTCATGTGTGAGTGACTCATGAGCCTGAAGGAGGAGCCAGCTTTTTATCAGCAGAAAAATAAGCAGAGAAACTGTGAGTTTGGGCTTTTCCCCAACTAGAGAATGGGACAGACTTCTTGAATAGACACCTAGGGGTCATACCCCCTAAGAAGTGAGGACAAGAAGACCCTTCTGCTGTCTTACCCACTTATAGGGGGACAGAAGACCTTTCTGCTATCAAAGGAGAGCATGAGAAAAATAAAAAACTCACAGAGAGAGAGAGAGCGGACTGTGAGAGCCTGCAAAACATGCAGGAAGAGAGCGGAGAGAACGGCGAGAGCCTGGACTTTATTCCTTTAGCAAATCAGTGAAAGCAGAATAGAAAAAAATGTATTACAGTAGGAGTGTTAGAATTAGTTCTTCTGGCACTGAGACTGTTTCATTGAATTTATATTGTAGTATGTGATTGTTGTGTGAAAAACTTTAATAAAACCACGGCTTTACCATTTGTAAGTGTCTGAAGCCAAAAAAAGTATTCTGGTACTTTAGAACAATTGAACCCTCTTCCCCTGTCCGTTAACGGTGATAAGATGTGACGACTGAAACATGCAGAGGAGCTTACGGTAAGTTCCCTGGGTGAAGACTTGGCAGTGTTATGCTGCTCACACACCGGGCGCGTTTTTTGATTGACACGCGTCGAGATTACATACAAAGTCTATGCACAGACGCGATGAGATTAAAAATCGCGGCGCGCCAGTCTCATCGCGTCTGTGCATAGACTTTGTATGTAATCTCGACGCGCGTCAATCAAAAAACGCGCCCGGTGTGTGAGCAGCATTAGTCATAAATGGTGAGACGTTCACAATAGGCAATAGTAAATTATAGACGATGTACATAACTATTCATACTGGGTGTTAGGGTTACATCCTACTAAAAAAAGCGCTTTGAGTGGTCAAGAGCCTAGAAATGATATATACAAGTACAGTCCATTTACCATTTAATAATACAGTATAAGCAACATCCATAATCTACCTCCAATTGAATCCAAATGACCTGAAGAGATGTGTAAATGTGTGTACATAATTGGATGGAGGGCAAGCTGGACACATGTCTAAAATTCAAGATAATATAACTTAAAAGAAGCCTTCTGTTGTTTTTTTACTTTGGTTTAATTTGCAAGTGTATAAACGTAACGCTGTACAGTAAAAGTAGCCTATGCTCTGTGAGGGAAGCACACTCCCTCATACACATATATGATATGAACAGCTGTTTTCAGGCTGCAGTAAACAACTTCAACTTCTGTAATCACTGCCCCATCTGGTGGATAGATACATTTTGCAACTGAGTTCCACATATGGCACCATAGGGGCATTAGAAGTCGGCCCTGTGTTCACTACGTCATCGTGGGGGATCTATCAGCCAAGTATCCTCAAGGACCCAGTGGGGACTCATCACGGATCAGCCTTGGCCCTGTCACAGGTTCAAGGAGGGGATGGCGGATGGTGATCCGGGGACAGTTGCTTGTTTTGTGTTTTTATGGTCATAAACGATAGATTTAACCATCATTCACCACAATTGTACATTGGGTTATTGTTGCAGCTGGCTGCCTTATTATGGCACTTCAACCAAAGCAACCCTATATGCAAGGCGCAGATCTTGTCGGTGAACAGTTAATGATTGGTTAACGAAGGTTGACTCGGTCAGAAAGGAAATCTATTTCCCTATAGCTGTCAAGATAACTTTTATATTGGTCTGCAAGAGACATCAAAAGCTTTGCACTAATAAGTAGAGCAACCTGATAATTGTTGGAATGCTGATTCAGCATTGTCCTATCCTTATGCTAGGCCAGGGGTCGGCAACCTTTACAATCCAAAGAGCCATTTTGCTCTATTTTCCACCAAATAAAATTTGTCTGCAGCCGCAAAAGCTATTTAATATCACAGCTTATAAAGTTGTATAGTTCTATTATATATACAAAAACTATAGTTTGTTGTAT
>CM051695.1:2733200-2750700 GCA_028022725.1 Lycodopsis pacificus
ATGAGAAAATAAGATAATGGGAAAAATATTTTTATAAATTATAGTACATGTAGTGTATTTAAGAACAATGATTCAATTATAAAATAGCTTTAACTTTGTGATTCTGTTTAGGCCAGCAGAGAAGGCCTTGCTGGCCCTGACGGCCCACCACTGGTATGTGTGTGTGTGTGTGTGTGTGTGTGTGTGTGTGTGTGTGTGTGTGTGTGTGTGTGTATACATACATATGTGAGGTTATTCATTATAAGGTTAGCAATATAAAAACTACTATCTGTTTTTCACATATTTTTCATATAAAACCAGACTAGTAGGATCTTCAGTGTGACCTAAACTCAGGGTACCTGCTGACACAGAGGACTGATCACATACAGTTCCCTCTGTTTAAGACATTTGCAATCTGTTTCTTATATCCTATATGTAACCATTCCTCCATCATTTATGTTCAGTTAATCCAGAGAAAAGTGTATGAAGTAAATGTTATGTATCATTAGTTAACTGTGAATGGCATCGCCTCATTTATTTGAAAGGAACCGACACAAAGAGCAAAACACCACCGTCATCCAACGTGGGCCATATGTGCACATTTCTGGTAGATTACTTTGTGTATTTCTTCTGTTTACGTTGCCATCTTTGTGACGAGAGACAACACAAGTGCTGCCATGGTAACTGTCCAGAGTTGTGAGGAACAAAAACCGCTGTCAGAGAACCTTAAAATCCCCAGATCTGTTCCTCAAACTGGACCTCCTGGATGGTACCTCATGTCTCACCAATACCACTGCTGTTACAATAAATTGCACTTACCATGAAGCTCATGCTCAAAATGATGCTTAAGAGCCGTATCTTAACTCACTGATGTTAGTTCACCACAGCAGGTAAATGGAGCAGAACAGAAAGCTATTGTGTGTCGCTATCTAAAGTCGGTATCTTTGCCAATCCCGATCCGACTAGATCTGTGGATCTCGAAAAGCTATTCCAAAATGTTTCAAAGATCAGCCATTCCGTAATTTATATAATTGCAGAAAAAGACAGATGGATAAGGTGATGTAGGTGTAGTCCATCGCTCTCTCTCTAAACCTCTTCTACCCTGTCAGAAATATCACCAGCTGAGGATCAAGATCCTGGGAGACTGCTACTACTGTATCTGTGGGCTGCCGGACTACAGGGAGGACCATGGTGCATGCTCTATCATGATGGGTCTGGCCATGGTGGAGGCCATCTCGTGAGTACAGGGACGAGGGGGTCGAGAGCTGGCCTGTTCTAAAGTTCACTCAGTGTCAGCTACATTCCGATGTGATGCGGTGGGTTAGTCACTTGGTTCACAGTGTGGAATTGATCACTCTGATGGATTTTCTGTGGACCACATCTGTGCAATAAAGCAAAGTGAACAATGAGGGGTCATTAAGCTCAAATCGATTCTGAAGCAACATTTTGGTCAGACTCCAGACGAGCTGCCATGAATGGATTTCCTTTAGGAAGCCCTTGCTGCTCTAAATCAGATCCATCAGACGGTGTTCCCTATAGGTTGAGTCAGAAAAGAGAGCTGGGTTTTTGATTGTAACAAAAACAGAAGCTACTTGTGGATCCTGCTGCTTCTTATTTAATGTCGTGCTTTCTAAACCAACCACAGGTATGTCCGAGAGAAAACCCAGACACACGTCGATATGCGGGTTGGAGTGCACAGCGGTACAGTCCTTGGGGGGGTGCTGGGTCAGAAACGCTGGCAGTACGACGTCTGGTCCACAGACGTCACTGTGGCCAACAAGATGGAGGCTGGCGGGATACCAGGGTAAGAACAGACATGTCGTTCAAGTTTTTGAAATGGAGTTACTTCCATCCACTGTTGGAACAATGTTTATGTCACAATTACATCAGGCTTCAAGTGTTAAAATGATGTCGATATTGCTTTCAGTCCATTTTTTTGGGTCCTTGACATTGAAAAAAGGTTTCATAACAATGTTTCATCCATTCTGTCTTGCTCACTTTGTTAATTTACCATTTTCCTTTTTCATATTTACCTGCCTTCTATTTCAGCTTTAACTTCCTATTTTCCATGCATTGACTCCATTTACTTTTCAGTCTCTTATGTGAACCGAAGTAACTGAAGAGCAGTTGAAATTTAGTAGTTTAGAATCCATTCTCCGTGTATTACTACAGTAGATAGTGGTCAGACAGGAGTACCGACACAGGAGCAAAGTAATGTACTGCTGTGTGTGTGAGCAGCAGCAACATGTATTTTAGACGCCTAAAAGAGAGACTCACCTAAAAAAATGTGTTTAAGTGTACGCTATATTCAAAACATTTTCACCACTTTGCCTTGTTGTCAAACAGCCCTTTCCGACGGGGAACTGAACTAAAAGTGAAACTTCTTTCTGCTCACTTTAAAGACTCTTTCTACAACAGTATAGATAAGTTTCACTCTAAGTTCAGGTCCATGTCTGTCAAGCTGATTCGTTTCGGTGGGCCTTTCTTTTAGCTGTCTGAAATATGTTTTGCTGCTGACCACATCCACAACAGTTCACGGCATTGCTGCTGTGCTGGTACTCCTGTCTGCTGGGGCTGTGCCGACCGCTGACTACTGTAGTAAAACACTGACTGTGTATAAGAACGTCATGCAGCCCCACTTCAAAACACCAGATCTATCCCTTTAAGTCCCCGGGGCGGGACATCCGGCTGACAACATGGCCTACTTTCTACCTAATGTGCCCACAGCCTGAGAACGTGGGCCTCTGAGAAGATGTTCCTGTTTGTCCTTTGTGAGTGTGTTCTGTGTGACTGGCCTGTGTCTGCAGGACTCACCCTCACAGTGCATTCCACAAGGCTGCTGATGATCACTATCTGTTTGATAGTGATGGTGAGAATGTCACAGTTCAACACAACAACGGTCCACTTCTGTGTGATGTCTCATTGCATTTAACCTCTCCACCATTGCTCTCCTGGTGTGTTCCAGATGTGTTGCATGAGTGGATAATTACAAGCCAGACCTGTACCCCCCAGTTCTAAAAGCTCCCATGTCTTTCTACTGAGCCCTTATCTACCAAAGGAACAATCCCATATTACATTGGTCAATGTCATCAGTTACCAAACTCATTTTCATGAAATGACATGCAGTAATGACCTCTACAGCAGCCTTTTCCCCTGTCTGATAGTTAATGGTGAGTTAACATTTAAAAAATCTGAACTTGTTGAAATGACAAAAACATGAAATATAAGACATTCTATAAATCTAAAGCTGCATATTCGTTTTTTCTTCTCAAACACAACGTCTACGTTTACACACATCCTGCAGACACGGTGCAACGTTGGCAGTCCACCTGATGAATCCAGGTCCAGTAGTCACTAACTGGCTCATTCACAGTGTTCTTCAGCTAGTTTTGGACTGTCTGCTTGGTGCTGAGCAGACAGTGTTCACTGGGTTTATCTGGAACGAGAGAGGAGTTTGTGGGCCATAAAACCACAACAATAAGCCAGAAGCGGGTCAATGCTCTGTAGAGCCGAGGGGAACTGCACATTACACAGTTCACATTACACTTACACTGATTTCCAAATACTAATCCAAAACAAATAATATGATTTGCCTGTTATTTGTCACCATACAAATGTTACTAGCATTTTCCAGAGCTTTCAACTTCATTTGACCATCTTCTTCAGCACATACAGTTTGCTGAAATGTCATGTATTATAAATAAGAAAAAATAAAATGCACTGCTACAACCAAACATTCCTACTATGTGTTCTAAAGTTTCACATGTTACCACTATGTTCATTAAGTTGAATGAAGCCTACTCTTGCCATTCATCACTCTGCATAAATGCATCAGTGTAAATTGATGAAGGGGGATGTGACTAAACGCATACAGCGACGCTGCCACATCTTGTAATCAGTAGGAAACGGCTTTGTTAGGAGGACTATTTATGGTGCTGTGAAGTCTACAGAAGCACCTTCATGGTCGTGGCAGATCAATGACTTGTCTAATCTTTGACCCCTCTCTATTTTGTGGACCAGCCGTGTCCACATCTCTCAGAGCACCATGGAATGTCTTCATGGAGAGTTTGATGTGGAGCCAGGGAATGGAGGTGAGCGCTGTGACTACCTGAGGGAGAGGGGCATCGAGACCTTCCTAGTGGTTGTTCCTAAAGGACCTGTGGGGAAGAGTGGCATCAATGGTGTAGTGAGTCAAACCTGCCACACTGCAAATATTTGGATATTCAAATGATGCTCTCATATTCAGCCAGCTAATATACAGGGAAAGTACAATGTTACATTTGAATAGCTCGTGTTACTCAAAGCTAAATGTTAAAATAATTTCAAAATAAAAGATACTGTATGTTTATCATTCAAAATACATGGATATGTTGCAAATGTAAAAAGGAAGAAAGAAAAGTCTGTCAACTTTTCACAGTAATCACTCAGCACTGTTTGCTTGTTTCACATTAGAAGCTGTCTGTTACCTCTTCCAATGGAAACTCCCCGCTGTTGATCAACACCACAGAGTGTAACGGCAGTGTGAACACAGCCTGCACCACACCGGAGGAACCAGAAGACCTTGATACAAGGGTAACCAAGAACTCACTCAGAGTAGAAGTAGAAAACGTTGTGTAGCACGAGTCTCACTGCTGATATAGAGCTATTCTGATGCTGCTCACACACCGGGCGCGTTTTTTGATTGACGCGCGTCGAGATTACATACAAAGTCTATGCACAGACGCGATGAGACTGGCGCGCCGCGATTTTTAATCTCATCGCATCTGTGCATAGACTTTGTATGTAATCTCGACGCGCGTCAATCAAAAAACGCGCCCGGTGTGTGAGCAGCATTAGGGCCTGGTCACAACAGCATTCATAAGAGGGACAGTTCTGACCAAAATCGGTTCTTCTCAGTGGAATTGAAGTAGCTTGCCATGCCATTTGCTGAGCACATTGATTATATGAGACTGTGAGATAATCTTGTGTTCACTGTTGACATTTTGTCCTGAGGCTTGCGCAAGAGGAAAGCTGGTGGTGTCTAAAATGGAGTTCATCCTCTGCACAGTGTGAAGTGTGCAACCAGCGTCTTCTTTCTTAGCGCTCGGAGCGCTTTGAGTTGAAAATCTCTGAACTTTTCAGAAAAGCGCTGGTGATGTCACTGTAGTAAATGGAGGAGAAGCTTGTTTTGGCCGTGTCTGTCTATCATGAACTCCCATTTGTGGGAGCAGATCAGCTGGGCAGACACTGACTGTTGCTGGTGAGTGTTGTGCTTTTATTAGTGTACGCCTTGTCCTTGCTCTGATGTTACGACTGCCAGATTGAGTGGTGACAAGATCATCTATATGAAGTATGAAGCAGACATCCTCTGTTTGGTGCCCATGATGAAAAAAACAATGTAAAACAAATGGATAGTAGAACTAATAGATAATACAAAGCAAAGGAGTGATCCTAGTCTATCATACAGCAGTGGTTAGAGTGCTGATTAGTTGTTAAGATATTGTTGTCATAAAACTCTGGGATGAAGCGCTACCCAGCGTCCTGCTGCCACTTTTTTTGACAGAAAAAGGTGCTATGTGGACACAGGCCCTTGGGCTTCAACCCCAGGGGATCTTGAATATCCACAAGTTTCTTTGTGAAGCAAAGTGTTGATGTTCAGACGGGGTTCTTGTGGTAGATTGACGTGTTAGGACAGATCAGCTGACTAACATAATTGCTGACATGGTATTGATATAGTAAGGTATATCAATTATTTGGGTGTTCTCCATTTACTTTCTTCTGTCTGGGACTTAAGGTGGTAAATCCATCTTTCCCTAACCCTCGGAGAAGGCTGCGGCTGCGGGACCTGGCTGAAAGGGTCATCGATGCTCAGGAGAACGAACAGGAGCTCAACAAACTGCTCAACGAGGCTCTGCTGGAAAGAGAAACAGTACAAGCGTGAGTGAATACCGTCACTGGTTACATTTTACATTTTTTGGATCAGATTTTCATTTTAGTTATCATTTATTTATCACGCTGCTAGAAATTATTCTATTGTGAACCACGAATAAATAAAGCTGGGTTTTGTTGGAAATGTGTTCTGGTACCAAGTACACGTATGAACCGCCCAATGCTTGAACAAAGTGTTTGCTAGCACATAAGTCCAACAACAAAGGACCAATTCGGTCCAGATCAGGCAGGCTGTTTCACCCAATCACATTATTCCTTCAACATCCAGGATGTAATCTTCAGCCTAGTTTTTGTATTTCTTGGTTTGGATACATTTTTTGGAAAGAAAACTGAGTCAAATTCCTTGTATGCGTATGCATTCATGGCCAATAAAGCTGATTCTGATTCTGATTTGTACAGAATTATCTGCTCACATTTGGTTCTTCTAACACTTAGCTGGGGTGCACAAGTCAAATCATTGGACCACCAAATAAAACAATGTTTCCTCCTTTTGCTTTCCACCTCGTTCCCTACCTGAGTATGACATAAGGGTATACCCTCGTGGGGGCAAGATCATGCGAATGGTTGAAAATGGAGGAGACATCTGATTGGCTACATATGATTCGCTATTGAAAAATGCATTTTATGAATCAAGTGATGTCAGGGAAGTCTGAAGAAAACCCACACACAAATTCACTCACCCAGTTTGTAAATACAGGTTCAACAGTTTGTATATACATGTAACAACATCCCAATATGTTTTTGATGAAAATTTCAAATCCTTTGAAATACATATATTTGTGAATTTCTAAAAAGAAAAAGTAAACAAGAAAGATCTTACGTGTGGATTCTGTATACATTAATGTATAATGATAACTGTTTTTGTGAGCATTGAAAAATATTTTTGTGGAGAGAATCGTATGTGTATATATATAAATACATTTTCATATATAGATTTGTGAATCCTTCTGTGTTCATTCATTAAAATTGACACTGATCTAATCCCATGAATACCAATATTTTAAAACGGATGTCAGTGTTCGGGTTCTCTTGTCTTGTCAGTCTGAAGGGGAAACACACCAACACACTCTCCCTGAGGTTTGTGGATCCAGACCTGGAGACTCGTTACTCTGTGGAGAAGGAGAAACAGAGCGGAGCTGCCTTCTGCTGCTCCTGTGTGGTCCTGCTCTTCACTGCAGCTATGGAGGCCCTCATAGACCCCTGGTCAGTTCACACGGCCAGGAGTCATTTCTCTCACTTTCTTTTTCTCACATTGTGATCATGTTCCATTTTTGTCCCGCTCTGGCTGAGACATAAATTGGCAAAATAATCCTATTGGTATGATTATTTACTCAGTTCTGGCAGGAATCCTCCACTCTTGGGATCTAAAATGTTTGCACAACCCAACTCACTGTGATATTGCTCTCGGCAGTATTGTTTTCTGTTCAGCTTGACTTGGAACTGATATTGTTGACTACTACCACTGATATTTTTTCACGGTTTGTCTATGTTTTCGTGTGTTATGGAACAGGCTGATTGCAAACTACATCACCTTTGCATTGGGAGAAATCCTGCTGCTCATCCTGACAGTCTGTTCACTGGCTGCCATCTTCCCTAGAGTGAGTTACAACCTATTTTCATACTTTTACACTTGAGTGTTTTGTCATGTTTTCTCTGCCTGGTAGTACCAGTTATCAGGTACCGACACCTTCTCCAGATATGGTGACTGCCAAGTGTGTCAGGTTAGTCTGACCAAAGCCCAAAACCAGCAGAGTGCGTATCCATTTTGTGGCTGGGTTTCTTCCGGGGGCCAGGAAACATGGCTTGTCCTCTGCGACAGGAGAGACCGTGTTCTCTTATGCCCAAACACAGAGAACCCTAGCAAGCTTTCTGACAGTTTATGAGCTCTTAATTCCTGAAAATGAACAGTCACACAAATGTACCTTCAGTAATGTTTTGTTAGAAAATTGTTTAATGTTTTGGGAAATATAAATTCCCCTCCTTTCAATTGAGGAAATCAGTGTCGATGTGTGTCGTTATGGAGCTGGAGTCAGGATGAGATCAGCATCAGGACCAGAAGCAGGGGGAAAGTTCAAAAACACATCTACCAACACATGTAAAGCTCACTAATTTCAGATATAAACAGAAATGGGAAAAAACGCTTTGTGCTTTTAGGGGTTACATTTCGTAACTATTTCAACAGAGGGTGCAGTGTCTGTGTGCAGTTTCCTGAGATTGTAAGTTTTCCAAAGACCAAAACCTGTGGTCATGGACCGTATCTGGAACCCTCTGCTTCTTATCAAACTCCACATCTGATTCACAAAGAAAAAGCCAGTTAGCACATTTCCCAAAATGTTCCTTTAAAATCCTTTTCCTGAAATCTAGATATTGTCAGACCTTTTGTGGACACTCAGACACTAGTATTGCCAAATGGTTCCACTCGAAGCTCTAATGTGCTATGCTTTGATGACAGCGCAAAATAGTTACCATGATAAACATGTGGTGTGTTGTGCATGCAGCAGTACTTTCCATTCCGCCTTGTCATGTAAATTCAGATATATTGATATCCAGCAGGCTGGCTAGTATTGATTGCTCCTGTCAGTTCAGGTCGGTCAGCAACATGCACACAGGCAGTCGGTCACTGAGGAAATGTTAATAATGCTCTGGGCTCTTCAGAACTTATCAATAACACGTCAAATATCACAATGCCATAAGCCCACAGTGACCTTTCCATCTCAGTCCATTAACAGTGGCACTCGTATATGAATGTGATCGTCGTCACTTTCCACTGTACCAGCCACACAGCTTATTTACAGCAGATATTTTGACATGTCATAACAAAAAACGTACAGCAGTAACTAATGATTGTAATAATGGCTGCATTCCATTTAAGTGTCCCACGTCCAGGGCTCTGGTATGCTGGAGGCTACTGAGACATCCAAAAGGAATAGGGACATAATTTATGTGAAAGAATAAAAAGTTGTTTTTTGTTTTGTATCATTTTCCCGTTAAAGTCATGGCAGTGTAATTGCACAGGTTGCACAGCTAATTTTTATATACTCAACTGTATTTCTTCCTGGATGATACATCATCCAGGCTGTTGTATCAGTTTTCATCAGTTACCATAATCATCTTTAGAGAAGGTTATAATTAATGTCTATCTAGCTTAACGTATGTATCTCACACATCCGACATGCACAAACAGGATGTTGATCTACAGATGAATAAATTCAGGTTATTAAATTCCAAAGTTAAGCCTTTCTGGCTCCAGAGATAAAGGTTATCCAGGAGTGCTGGGATTGTGCTGTACAAATTACAGTAGATATCAGCAGAAGTCACATATTTATAGAAGAGCACCTCACTACGAAGTAAGTCAGGATCTTACACACAGTACAAACTGTTAACAGTTTTTTGCTGTTGCATCAGATGCATAATTTTTCCAGAGAAATTGATGTAACATACATACATTTGACTGAACATGAACACTTGAACACTTCTGAACACTGTAATTCATTTGAACATGAATATGAACACTTCTGAACACTTTAATTCATTCACCTGGTGCAATATCTAATCCGTGCAATCCCCAATACGTTTAAGTATTATCTTACATTTTACATTTTACTCCGTCTGTATATACTGGTATATTTAATATTCTTCTTTACTGTCAATCCCGTGCAATATCCAATACGTTTAAGTATTATCTTACATTTTTTACTCCGTCTGTATATACTGGTATATTTTGTATTCTTCTTTACTGTCATATTTTCTATTACTGTTTACTGTTTACTGTTTAGTTTATTTATACTACTTGATTTTTTATCTTCATTTTATTACTTGTGAGCAATGCTGCTGTAATCCTGTAATTTCCCCACTGAGGGACTAATAAAGGATTATCTTATCTTATCTTACATGGTAGCATACCATAAATACATAGCAGATGTAGAGGAAGTGGTTGGTCTGGTTTGTGAGGATAAAGTAGTGAAGTGTAGCGATGCAGAGACATGGAGTGAGGCAGAGTGAAGTCCTGTCTCCCAGCTGTTCTGAGGACACACAGGGCGGCCCAGCACTGTTTGTCAGGTCAGGATCTGTAGACAACAGCCAACAATATGTTTCATTTATAAACCCTTCAGAACACAATTCAAAGACCACATGTCATGTTGATGTATGAGCGTTTCCACATTTGCAATGATGTGTAACCTTGCATCAGTTGTACATAGTGATTTTTATAAAGAACACTTGCATTGTTTCTCTGTACTCTGTTTAGCTATCAGAAATTGTATCAGGGAGATGCAGTTTGTCATGTAAAGTATTGGTATAGTGTAGAAATACAGACTTACATACACACCAAACTGCAATGTGTCCAAAGGTCAGCTAGAAGGTGTCACTCATCTCTGCTACAGGATGAAAGTTTAAGGTTTGACCAAACTGAACAAAATATTTACTTTGATTATATTTCTTCCGACACATATACACACTACTCTAACCTTTTCCCAATTTGAATATGCAAGTAACATAAATGGAACTGTTAAAATACTTACTCTTGCCAGCGCTTGTTGTCACCAGGACTCAGATGAATACATTGACAGGCATGAAAGGACAAAGTGTAACAAGAGTACTTTTTAATAGTTTTTAGTAATTGATTGAACCCACCACATAAATGGACAGACCTGCAGGGATCCATGAACCGGATGCAGTAGCGTAGAGTCTCTAAACGTTTGTGTTCAAAAGGTTTTTAGGGGGGGGGGGATTAACTACAGTACTCCATGTACTTAAATACATTGATGATCAATTAAAATTGGGTGAGAAATGTAGATGTTAAGATGCTTGTTATCCAGTAAAACGAAAGTTACGGAAGTAACTACGGTTCTATGAATCCTGGATGACTGCCAGAGGCTGTGCTTGACCCTGAATATCTTCCGTCTCTCGCCCACGCAGGTCGAGTCTTTATATCAAGTCACGGATGACCCTGGCTGGGTATAGGAATTGTCACTTTGCGTCTTAATTTACTGTTTTCCTTTACATAACAAAAGGCATTTTCACCATAAAGTGATGCAAAAAAAGTTTGCACATATCAGCTTTAAAACAGGGCACTTCCTTAATGCCATGGGCACTGCATGCATTAGCCTAGGGGCTCGCCGACCTTTCCTCACTCATAGCTCTTCTACTCTTACTTGGTTTAAGTCACTGCCTCCCCTGACAGGGTTATCTGCACCATGGTTGAATTTCAGCCTGCATGCACGTTTCCTCCCAACATTGTAGAAACATGCTGCTGATATTGGAAACAAGTTGCCGGACAGCCGATCGTTTGAATGCCTTCTCTCTGCTTCGCACACGTATATGTGAGCAAAGTTCCACCCTCGGTGAAACACAGAGATCAAAGGAGAGGAGAGAGAGAGAGAGAAACTTGCATGACAGTAAATGACAGTAAAACACAGTAAGGACTCATACTGACCTTAAATGATACCAAAACTCTCAATTATGTTCTCGAACTGCATCAGTGCAGAATCGTCCACGTCGTGATGCATCTTTGAATGGAGAAATTTCCACACATCTACGCTCCACTAATGAACACATTCTGATGATGCAGTCCCAAATGAGTGGGCAAGTTTAATAACCATTTTCAGAAACGCCAGTCAGTAATATGAATGGCTGAATAGAGCCAGTTCAACTTATTCAATCTCACGACAGATGACAAGTTTAAAGAAGTTTGATCGACTAAAATGTTCATTTAATAATAAAACTACACTAGTTAACGATAATCAAACAGGAACTTTGGAAATGTCCTGCCTATTTCATATTTGAAAGCTAAACGAGTATGGAGCTTTTTTCCTATCTTTATTCACGAATGTGGTCTTTCAATTTGAGACTATGACTCGTTGATTTAACTTCAGATTTTGTAATGCTCTCCCTCAAATCCCTGTCCTCGCACCCAAATAGCCCTTGCTTGCACTTGGATTTGCTCTGTTTCTGCTCAAACGCGTCCACACATTTGCAGATTTTTTGCGCTCCAGCTTCAGCCTTTCTCCTCACACTGACAAAGATGCCGTGAATCAACCACAGTCATCTTGCTCATTGACAGTAATACACAGAGAGTGGTTGTGCAAGCAACAATATATCTGTGTGCAAGCATAAAGTTTCAGCAGAAGCAGAGCAAATCCAAATGCAAGCAGGGGCTATTTGAGTGTGAGGACAGGGAACGAGGGAAAGCATTGCAAAATGTGAACTTGAAATCATTAAATCATGCTCTGAAATTGAATGAAGATGGGACATAAGCTCCATAAACAATGGGAAACTAAATAGTTCAGTTGGATTTTAAGATGTATCGCAGTTTAAGTTTTTCAGGGTGAATACACTTCTTACTCCAAACCTTGTTAGTTTTGTCTCATTGTTCTTTACTATTAAAAAGCAATGGGAAACATATAGGTAGCAGGCTTCTCATTTTTAGCCTACTTTTGAAGTTGCAGTTAAAAATTGCAGACAGCAGCAGAATATATATTATCTTAGATTAGCTAATTAATTTAAATTCCTTAGTGGCTAAAATGAAAAGTTTGTGTTAATGTGCTGTCTGCAGCTGGCGTCTGCATTCAGCCGAAAGATTGTTTGCGAGTGTCACTCTGTAACACCACTCTGCAACCGCCAGTGGGTTTTAGTGATTCAACAGGGACAATCAGAGTGGTATCTGGAATTATCATCTAATCACATCACGCCAGTTTATGAATTTCCCAGTTAAACTTTGATTCATATCATAATAAAATTTGAATATGATCAACTTCATTGTTCTCAATCAGGATCTTCAGTATTTGGGTTATGAGTCCATGGAGTATAATAATTATTGTTAATAATATTATGCTGCTCAACTCATTTAAAGGTTGTAGGTACAGGCTTTAAACATTAACTAAAAACTGCAGTGTTTCTGCCTTTCTCAGCCAACAAAAGGTGAGTTGACTTTGAGTTGAAACCTAATGAGATTTCATAAGAGATTTGTAAGGAGTTGGGTTTGATACTGGATTTGATTTTAATGAAATGCTCTTGAACTACATCCCTATATAGCATGTAATTAAGATGCAGCTTAGAGTGAAATTATTTTGTTTATAGGCTTTAGTGAACTGCAACAGTTTGATAGAAATAATGTGCTGTTACTTTCCTAATTGGAATGGTGTATGTGTCAGGTCTTTCCCAAGAAGCTGGTGTCTTTCTCCACCTGGATCGACCACACCCGCTGGGCTCGTAACACCTGGGCTATGGCAGCCATCTTCATACTCACCATGGCCGACATCATGGACATGGTGAGCAGCTCTCAGCTGTTTCTTACACAGACAAAGACAAAAGACAAAACCTTTGTTCATGGAACTTTGTGCCGATCTTTATTCAAGAGCTTGGTTTTTAAAATGTGAGAGCATGATGTATTGATTTTACCTAAGATTGTGTAATGCTTCCCTCAAAACCCTGATTGCCTTTTGATTTGCTCTGTATATTGTAGTACTCGTCGTTTCTTGGATTTGTTTGTGCAATAACCCTGTGAAAATTCCCCTACCAAAAGAATATGGGGTGTCGTGTTAACCAATGACATGATCCCTTTTCTTTACCACTTTTGGAATAACAGTAAAGTTAATATATACCAGCGCACCACCCCTACTTTTTTCTTTATAACATCTGCACTGGCCTCCTGTCGCTGTGCTAGAGGGGAATAAAGAATGGTCAGTGGAGCAAGTTACAATTAGTGGCACAAGCCGCCGCATATTCTAGTGAGAATCTGTTTATGTTGGGAGCGGCACCAGTCAATGCAACACAAGCCGATTCATGTGGTTTACAACCGCAGCAGCATGCTACGTCAATAGTCAACAGGAATACCACTGACAATCAATAAGGTTTTATACCATGGCACCAAGAAAACAAAAAACATAGCACAGCGCTACAAAGCTAACATTAACTATGCGTCAAACGTTAGCTGAGACTGAAAATAGATCACTTTCAACACAAGTATGTTCAGCTTGAGCCAGGAAGGGAACTACAAGACTAAAGCATAGCTACAGTGAGGTCAATATTTGAATGTGGGCAGACCATGCATGTGTTAAGAAGAAGGGGCAGACCGCAGTGGTTACCTCCTCAGTTTTAGCTATTATAACGCTGACAGCTGGCTCTCTGTAAGCTGCTGTCAATTAGCAAGCTGATTGTGGTTGATTCAGGCCATCCTTTCAGCGTACGGCAAAATATAAAATTGGGTCCAGTAGTGGGTGTAGTTATTATACTAAATTAAAGAGTATTTCAAAAGTTGTAACGAAAGCAAGGGAAGTACATAATAAAGCCTTGAAGGGCCAGGTTAAGGTGTAACCGCCCGTCAGGGGCGCTCTAAGAACTAATGAATGCACCTGCAACAAGGCAGGGATCATTTCATTGATCAACATTACAACTGGCAGTCTATTGGTTGGGTTATTTTGAAAGGATTATTGCACAAAACAAATCCAAGAGCAGAGGACAAATCTGACAGATGTTTCGCGAGCACACAGAAGCAGCTTGAGTGTGAGGAGGAGGGCTGGAGGGGTGGAAATCTGTGCAAGCAATAACATATCGAAGTGCAAGCATACAGTTTAAACAGAAATCAAAGCACAAGCAGAGGCTTTTAATGTGAGGACAGGGTTTGATGGAAAGCATTACGAAATCTGACGCAAAATCAAAGAGTCATGCTCTCAAATTGACAAAAGACCACACTCTTAAAAAGATAGGTCAAAAGTGTGGTGATTTGTATTCATTCCATAAGCAAGTTTTTAGTGAGCTGTACTGTATATAGTATATAGGCTACATCTATGCCACGGAAAAACTAGAGCCAAGAAATTGGACCAAAAAACATTGAAATTCTGGACGTTGCTGCTAAAGGACAGCTGAGCATAGATCATAGAGTGATAATAGTACTGAGCTCATAACTTTTTGTCTTTCCACTGTTTAGCTGAGTTGTCTGCCTGAAGTCCCGGACTCAGGTAGCACCACAGTGGCCCCTTCCTCCTCCTCATCTTCTTCTTCCTCCTCCTGGTCTGGCGCTGACGGTTGTCTGGACAACCCCAAATATTACAGCTACATTGCTGTGCTGGCACTGATGGCCACCACCATGCTGGTTCAGGTCAGTCACATGGTCAAGCTCACACTGATGCTGCTCATCACAGTGGCCACCGGCATTGTTAACATCTACAGCTGGAGGGACATCTTCGACCGCTATGACATGGCCCGCTTTCAGGACTACAGGTGAGCCAAGACTCAGTTTCATGTCATCATGTGTTCTAACTCACACAGGCTCCTCTACTAGACTCCATGGGTAATACTCTCCTCCAACCACAAGCACATCGCTGTCTGCTATCTTTTTTTCTCTTTAGCAAACTGAGTCGCCACAAAAACAAACTTCTTCAGACTGTTTGACATAATGTGTTGCAGTGATGAGGTGAGCAGGACCTCAAGATCAATGAAATTGAGAGCCCCGCTCCAGTTGACGACGCTATGCCTCTGGTCATTCCCGCAGGAACAGAGCGGCTTTGGTTGCAGATGATGGAGAATAAGAGTGTCGCTGCCCCCTGCTTCCACAAAGGACAGTGAGCAGTTTCAGGGTGCAGGTATCTGGGTGTGCCTCCCCTAGAAGACTACTTCACAGCCCACCCGTTTCAGTAATCAGCTGTCTGATCACCAGCCTGTGCTTGAATGCCAGGAAGGACAACGGTGCTTGGTTACCATTCCCCCTTCAGTATGGGACAACTTCCGATATTGGGGATCCCCACAGCAGCTGTTGTAAGGAATGACCTCTGACATTTAACTGTTAACGGATGTGTCCCAAACAGGGTGTGGAGGGACCTGCGTGGGGAGAGTGGTTGTGGATGTGTCCCCAACAAAGGACTGACACATAAACCACCTCGCCAACCTCTCTATGTCTGGCTCCAGAGAGGGAAAAGGCTGAGGATGGCGGAATTATCTGTACAGGTTGTGCAGACCATCCTGGCTGCGAGAGCTGGATCCACCACTACCTGCTAATGGGCAAAGTGGTTGGGCTTCCAATGCTGGTGCGAGGAAAGGAGACTAGATCCCCTATCTTGTGCAGTTGGTTTTATTCTCTCCGTTTTGCTATGTTTTGTGGATAAAGGGCTGTCTCATGCCACTGTAAAACCATTTTGGCAAAAGACCATTTTTTAGCCACCCTCTTGTGAAGCGGTTCTTGGAGGGGGCGCCCAGTGATGCGTGCCACACGATGATAACTGCCCTAGGTGCTCGAGGCCTCGAGATCCTTTCTGAAGACGTTGTCATTAAAGACAACTTTGCTCACTTTGACCTCAACTAAGGTATTGTGTGATCGAATAATGAGTTATTTTATACAGTTTGATGCTTTTTGTCTTGCACTCCATGAAGGGGACATGGAGGTAAAATTAAATCTGCTTTGCCCAGTTCGTATGTTGGCATGTTAGGTTGGCACGCACGGCCTCCATCAGGTACACTGAACAGCTGTTTGTGTACTTCGGGGATGGATCCAAGAAACGCCTTGCGGGATGGCTTTGTGAGTATATAGGATCTCCCAAGCCTATAGGCAGGTGGGAGGAGACCATCTGTGGTCTGCGCTCAATCTTCATAATGTGGCAATGTCGGTGGCCGTGTTCAGCGGGGTGAGTGTCAAAGTATGGCGGCGGCGTGATTGATACCTGTCCATTGATGTGGTTCTACCTCTTGGACATGTCTTGCCCTTTTCAGGGTCTGTGCTCATTTAAGCGACACAGGACTGGGGAAAGCGTGGGGGGATGTCACTTGTGTTGTACCTGACTCCAAAGTAGGAATGTATGTTCATGGTTGGAGGAGAGTATTCCCTCCGCCTGTGTTTATATAGCTAGAGTTACAATATTGTGTGCTTTGTTCAATAACTTAACATACAGGAATTGTAGGGTTGGGGGGTTTGAAATACTAGTATTAAAGCAGAAATTGTCAATATGTCAATGTTCTTCTTCGCAGGTCATACCTGGTGCCTTCCAAGTTCACAATGACAATTATGATCTTCATTATGATGGTCAGCTTCTATTATTTCTCCCGACATGTAAGTAAATGTCTTCTGTGTTCAATGTACTTAGATATTACATTTTGGAATGTAGTGATGGTATTACTACACCAGACAATCGGAAAATATTAATAGTACAGCTGCCAACGAGATGTCATCACTCCTAGATGAGGATGATGACCTCAAACCTGATATCTGAATTTAGAAATAAAGAGGGAAAAGTTTAATATAATTATGATTGCCAAAAAACATTCCAGAAAACTTGATTTGGTATGTAGAAATATCTGATGTACTATGCAAAGAATTTAATGTTACAGAAAAACAACAAATTATGACTAAAGATCATCAGCAATTCTTATCATGTTTCTTGCAAAAGTCTAGATACAGGACAGTATGGGTGTTTCAATTAGATAAAAATAAAATTAATGACAACTGTAGAAACAACTAGAAAATGCATTTCCTGCTGAAAATGCGTTGGAATGCTGAAATGAATCTCAAAAACATTCATGAAAAAAATTGCAAAAAGCTTAATAATTCAAAAAGTTGAAAGATTACAAATATGAAGTTATATCACCCCTCTCCTGAAAGAGCTGA
>CM051695.1:2755700-2768200 GCA_028022725.1 Lycodopsis pacificus
TACTTCCACCCTCAGTCCGTTTAAACCTCCCCTTTCATCCGTTTCCATGTCAGCTGCTGGATGAACCTCAGTTCCGCTGCATCACAAAAATCAAGACCATCGGCAGCACCTACATGGCAGCATCAGGTGTCACCTCAGATGTCAGCAACGGCTACACCTGCATGAAGGTCAGACATGGCTTCTCCGGGCTTTAGTGTGTGTCTCTGACTGACTGACGCAACAGGGAAAACTCTGAACGTAGAAGTCAATGACTGCATCACTATGCATATTTTCTATTAGAGTCGAATGTGGTGATATATCTGAATAATGTGGACATGATACAGTACGTAGTCTTGGTCCTTCTTGGGCTTCACAAATGATCATCAGTTGTGATAAAATGCTGATTGTTTTTCCACTCATGATAACGGAGGGCTTTGTTTGACAGAAGGAGGAGCAGTCTGACAGAGAGCGCTGGCAGCACCTGGCAGACCTGGCAGACTTTGCTCTGGCCATGAAGGTCACACTCATGAACATCAACTACCAGTCATTCAACAACTTCATGCTACGCATCGGTACGTGTTAACCCCTTCACACCAAGGTTTTCTTCTGTGTTGTACTTCTGTCCTTGGTGTTATTAATGTACTATACATTCCCTAATAAAGACCCATGTAAAAACGTTAACAGCTTGCATTGTAAATTGGTAGGTCTATATTGTTATCGGGATGGAATTAGTGCTGTGAAAAGGTTAATATACGAATTTATCAAGGCAACAGGTAAACATGGAGGAGGTGTTGAGTTTGTTTTAACAGCAAGCTAAAACAGGAGCAGATCAGAAAACAGTGAGGCACATTACTTAAATATGATGGACAAACAAAGAACATTTGCTAATATATACCTGTTTCATATAAAGGCCTTGTTCTTTCACTGGTTGAGTTCATAGCTGAGCATTATTGGTGTGAATGCTGTAAGAATTAGTAAGTAGTAAGTATATATAGTATAACCAGTGGTGTATAAAGTACTCAAAAGCCATACTTGAGTAAAAGTAAAGATACCTTACTGGAAAACTACTCCAGTAAAAAGTCACCTATTAGAATACTACTTGAGTAAAAGTCTTAAAGTATCTGATATTTATTGTACTTAAGTATCAAAAGTAATTTTCTGATATTAAATGTACATCATAACCTGAACATTAAATGAACATCATAACCTGTTCATTGAAAGTAAAAGTACAAGTAAATAATGCTTGTTAATAAAAAAGCAAAGGGTCAGAATTTTGAGAATTATGTTTATTCTTTTAAGTGCTGTGGCCACCATGACCAAGCTTGGAGCTGTGTTGAACATAATTGGGTTGGCTGTGATCCATCCAGAAGCAACAATGTTCAACATAATATATTGTACATAAGTATACTTTTGCATCTACTATGAACGTATCATCATAATTCTCCGAAAAGCAATATGACACTATGAAAGAGTTGTAACAGTGCGTTTATAAGTATGCTCATTCCGACTAGAGGACGTAGAGGGCAAATGCATAATAATATGTTCAGCAAAACATATCCACTTGATGCATCAGGTCAGTGTTTAGAGAAAGGACGCCTGCCTTGTAAACTCCTATGGGCCTGATTTGAACACAATAGGCAAAGGTTTTGCTCAAGCTGAATCTGCAATTGGGCGACTGCTACCATCATAACTCCATCTGATCATCCACAAAATTACTCAAATATCAAAACATGATCAATACTAAAGCAGCACCGAAAGTAACAACCCAGTCATTACTTGAAACTGAAAAATGTCCTGTTCATCTTCAAAAGAAGTTGGTTTTCAAAATTGCGAGAATTCAGTCTCGCTCTTCTTGGGCTGAAGACTAGTCCTGCGATGCTAAATAGCCTTTCACAGGCCGCTGAGGCAGGTAGAGGTGTGTTCAGCTTCACAGACAGCTTGCACACAGCTGCGAAGGATTTCCCTAATGCTAACGCTAATGCTAACCCTAATGCTGCGCTCTTGCGGCTCCTGTCAATCCTATGGTGTGGTGGCTAGCTATAGCTAACGTTAGCCAACTAGTGCTGCACAACTGTCGACACTTCCTCAGCTCACTAACTCGCTAGCGATCCACGGGTGTTGGTCTTCGTCACCACCGTCGTTTGTTGCGGGAGTAGCAGGTGCTTCCATTTCTGCTTCCATCATGAAATCAGTCATCGTAGAGTGGAATTCTACTCATGTAGTCGCCCGCTAGCTTATAGCATGTAGCATCACTGGGAATCAAAACACCGCAGCTTTGAGAGCACTTGTTTGCAATTGTGCATTAACGTGATTAACCAATGATTTAACTTGCTGCTAGGACCACTGTTCACCAAACCTGCTTGCTTGCAGTCTGTGTTCCACCACAGTCCCCGACGCTGGTCTCATGATTAATTTTGTTTCTAAAGATAGATTTGATTTTGTAGCGAGTAACGAAGGTTTCAGGGGAAATGTATCGGAGTAAAAGTATCAGTTTTCTTTGCAAAATGTAGTGACGTAAAAGTAAAAGTCAACAGAAATATAAGTAGTAAAGTACAGATACCTAAAAAAACTACTTAAGTACAGTAACGAAGTATTTCTACTTCGTTACTATACACCACTGAGTATAACTATATTGTGTTTGTCATCAATCTCCCATAACAGTCTGAATCTTACATGTCCCACGTGTCAACACTCTCATCCAGGTCTGAATAAGGGCGGAGTGTTAGCAGGAGTGATTGGTGCCCGAAAACCCCACTACGATATCTGGGGCAACACTGTGAACGTGGCCAGTCGCATGGAGTCCACAGGGGTCATGGGAAACATCCAGGTACAGCACTGAGTATTACAGCGGCTTTCTGGATTACTTAACAGTGTTTATACAACTTTCAAAATGAGTACTGTTTAGAGTGGTTTAAAAGCTTTGGTGATGAGGCATGTTTTAATCCAGGTTCATTGTCGGTGTATCTTTACATATAATGACTAGCGGAGTTGTTCACCTCACCACATTGTACTCAAGCACACTTTCCAGTGCTACTGCAGCTATTTGAAAATGCTTTACGTTTGGATATACCTCTAAAATCTGTAAAACAAAATCAAGAGGAAATAAGTGACCACATTTTCATAAATCATCCTTAAGGAATGGTAAGACAATATGAAAATACTTTTTTTTTTGTTAAAGCACAAATAACATGTGATAACGCTTCCGTCAGGAAAAGCAGATAATTCAAAACTGAAAATTGTGATATTTCATCCAAATCACTTCAAATGTTAAAATAAACGTAATGAGATTACAGAACAGCAGCATACAACACACAGAACATTGAAAATAGAACTTTACTGTCCCTACACCAGACCACAGAGCCCTGCTGTTATTGTCCTTAAACAAGTCAACTTTATGAACAGGAGAGGTTTCAAGTAGAGGTTGTAAAAGTGTAAATCATTCAATATGTATAGCATGTGGAGTGTCAATTTATGAGTACAAATATATTGGATATATAGATTTCGTTATTTTTTGTAAAAGAAATGATCTAAGAAATTCAAATTGGATTCAGGGATTAGTCCCTGTGCTTATACAAGATGGTCAACAGGTCCCATACCCCGGGCTACATTACACACAGGGCTTCCCTTTGTCAACATGTGGAGGAAACTGATGTTCACTCCCTCATCCAGCCTTTACAGCCTGTGCTGAGGTTGACATACAGTGTCATACCACACACACACGGTAAAGACAAGTGGCCATGAGCCTGAGCTGATCGCAAGCAGGTCACGAGGACCCTTTAGGGAAGTGCTGCACAGGCATGTGGTTAGTTCCAACGACATACAGAGTAACAGAAGGAATACATGATCAACCTGAGAGAAAATGTCACACTATATCAGTGAGTGCAGCTCTGACAGTTATAGCGCTCATTTCCCTTATAACAAGTCTGGAACTACAGCTGCTTCAGGGAGTTTGAGATCAAATTTGAACCACAATATACATTTATGCATCAACAGAGTTCATGTACAGTAACTAAGACTAGTTGCCACATTTATTTTCATACAAAACAGTGTTATAGTTCAATGTTGCGTCTGTTCTCGAGGTGGTTTTAAAGGAGGTCGTCACAATCCCATGTCCATGCTCTCCTCTGTGCTGCTTTAGTTCATTTACGTCTGCAAACACAAACACAATTTGGAATTAAAATGTCAAATTTTTTCTGAGAAACCGTCTGAAAGCCTGTGTGTGTGTGTGTGTGTGTGTGTGTGTGTGTGTGTGTGTGTGTGTGTGTGTGTGTGTGTGTGTGTGTGTGTGTGTGTGTGTGTGTGTGTGTGTGTGTGTGTGTGTGTGTGTGTGTGTGTGTTGCCCCCAGGTGGTGGAGGACTGCTACAACATCCTGAAGGGGTACGGCTTCCGCTTTGTGAGGAGGGGGCCCATCTTTGTGAAGGGGAAAGGGGAACTGCTCACTTATTTTCTCAAGGGAAGAGACAAACAAGGCTCATTTATTAATGGCTCCTCTGTCACTCTGCCACACCAGGTGGTGGACAGCTAAGGACCACACACACACACACACACACACACACACACACTCCCAAGCGATCACCTCTAGGGTGTGATGACTGCAGGGCGAGGCAGTGGAGAGAGTTTTTGGAATGAAAAAATAAAATTGCTCTAATACCTGAACTTAACTGAATGTTTACAAGTCAAATTAAAACTCCACTGACACACTACATACACACCTGTGACAACCCAGCACTCACTACTGAACACACACACACACACACACACACACACACATGTGTTCACTGTCTGTGGAAAGATATATGTGCCAGTAGAGATTGTATTTAAATTTGAATATCATGTTCAAGAACCATGGAACTCAAAACATGAAGAATTGGATAAATGAATGAATTAACAGAAAAGATTAGAAACTGACACCAGGCATCTAGATACAGCAGTAGAGTTGAGGGTTGTCATGCCACCTAGTGGACTGACACACACATTTAATCTTTTATGGCAGCAGTTTATAAAAACTTCTAAACTTCTAAAATCTAAAATAAATGTGAAGAGATTCTTTGAAAGGGATCCAGGGTCTTGCCCCAATTTGTGGTTCTGTGGTATCCACCTTAACCACTCAGCTATCAAAACAACCTGTTGCCACTCTGAGTGTCCAGAGTCCAGTTATGTCATGTACACAACTGCTCTGTCAAGACAGGTACTGATGCGATATCTCATTAGAAAGCTACGGTTCTTGTAATTCGATTTATGCAAACCATTTCAAGATACAATCACAACAGCGGGTACAGTTAACGTCTCTGTCAACCAAACACTGCAAAAATAGCCGATAAAATATCGCCGTGACTCACCGATTATGATTCCTAACGTCTCCCTCGTGCATGCTACTCCACCAAAAACGGTCTTGCTTCGTCGCTCAGGGTCCACTCGATCCATTCCAGTAAAAGATTTAGTCAAAAACACATTAGTACATCCATAAACACCCACGGGGGGCTGTTGCATCATTTCAAATTAGCCAGTAGATATTGATAATTTTCTATGTATTTCTAGTCATATCGCCCGCTAAAATGTAAACACTGTCGTGTCTGTGTCTCAAAATGGCAGCCTGCATTCCGCCGGTTAGATTGACACCTCATTTAACCCAATAGGAGCTCCCATAGCCTGGTCACATTCTGGAACAGCCAACGAGAGTCCGCTTTGAAAGACAATGCCCGCCTCACTTGCTTTGGGAACGCTCGAGCCAATTGCAATCGACCTCGATGAATCTCAGGCTCCATATAGCCAATGAAATTACGAAGAGAAGGATATGCAGATTCACCAGATTGCATCCTAGGAAAGTCTTTCAAACTCAAATTCAGTACCATGAGTGAAGTACCGGAGACTGATTATGAAGACCGAAGTCTGGTTGATGACAATTTACAAGAATCTGTGTAAGTTGACAATGGTTAAATACATTGTAGATAACCATATATCAACATAAACAAACTGTAGTTCGAGTTTCGGACACGTAGTTTATCGTAGTCTTTGACTTTGACGTGGTGTCTATGAGCCTCCAAATGTGCTTTTACGTGGATGTACTCTTAGTAAACCACGTGAAAAATATTTGTTTTCTGTTGTATTGTTATCAAATTTGAACTTCTACGAGGTACTGGGAGTTCATCTTATGCTACCAATGTGTCTTCAAGCTCATAAGTCCCAGCCATAGATAACTGCTGCCATCTGTTGACCAAAAGAAATCCAGGCGGAAATAAAAACCTTCTGTTTCAGTGTGTTGTAAACTCTATAGCTCAATGCTAGTAGCACTTACAGTGATTCTGACTGGTTGTGGAGAAACTTCAGAGTGTTAGCTTTCAACGGAGACTAAAACCATACATGTACTCCCAATGGTTCAATAAGAGCTGTCAGTTTACTTTGGGTACGCATTGGATAGGCGTTTTAGGCAAATTTTACAGGAGTGATAAGAGGATTTAATTCAGGTCCAATCACATGTCATCTTGCTACAGAACAGATTGGATTGGAACAGTTATTTGATTGAAAATTGTGAGCATGAGGATGACTAATTCAAACTGACTCCATTTCATTTAAATACAATGATGGTCTTTGTCTTTCCATGTCTCAGATAAAAACAGAACATTGATCACAGACACACACACACACCCTTTTTGCAAACACGCCAGTTTTGATGGCATTTCCTCAGCACAGTCACACTCCGTGGCTTTTGGAAGCCCAGACTAAATGTTGGACCGCTGCCCATTTACAGAATACTTCCATGTATGGAAACCTGACGAACTGATCTCAGCTCAGATTTCCTGTCTTTGATGTGGAAGAGGACCAATGAGAGGCCAGAGTGTGACGATACAGACTGATCTGCCACCTGTTGCTGCCAATGTGTGGTTGTCTATAATAGTGTGTGCGCATAGTGTATTTTTCCACAGTGAAAGTATTCTCTCCTTCTGATCAGATGTGTCAGTGCTGTGCTCTCCTCTCTGCTCCTGGAGCTCGTACAGCACACTGCAGCACTGGCTTCTGGGTGTTTCTGTGCCTCGGAGTGTTGAACATGAAGGAGAACACGTTTGTGTGTACTGTGTGTTTTAGAGGACGGACAGGTGATGGTGTCCAGAGGGTAGCACATATGGAAGAAATATTGATGGAAGTGCCTATGACAGCTGTGATCACCATGTTTTCATGTAGTTAAACCATTCCATGGCCTTCTACAGGCAGGGGAGATTCTCAGAGTCCGTTCACAGCATTCCTGTTTATTTCAACTTACTCTGGTCAAAATTTGTATTGGTTATTGTACAGTTGATAGCTGAGATGTGCAGACACGATGACATTACTAAAAGACACCAGCAGTCAGAGGATCAGGCAGGTTGGAAACACAGCAGCAGGTTAGCCAAACTTATTTGAAGAGAAAAAGCAGGCAAACTGTAAAATGATTCATCAATTACAGTTTTCAACTTTGACTGCACTTCCTGTAGTTTTCCTGGGATTTCAGGTGACTCACTTTCAGTTTACACTTAATATGAAAGGGTATAGATGAGCTGATGAAAGTGTTTGTATCCAACCTGTGTGAATATCTGACTGCTCCTGTTTCTTGACCCATTAGACCTATTTCAGTGATGTCACTTTGACATATGATCTCAGCAATTAACATGGAGAGAACAATGTTTGAAAAGCCAAAAAGGACACAAGCTGTCATAAACTGGAATTTTCCTTTAACTGCATAGTAGTCATGTGGAAGAAGAAGGCTGTAATGAAAGATTTTAGAATACAGTCAGAAAGTCAATTTCATGTTGTAAAATGACGACGGCAACAAAAAGTTCAGATCCATGATGTTGAACTTGTTGCAGCCTTCAACATTGTTTGCTCAAGATTTGGATCAACTTCATTTCCACCTGGTCAGGCTGGTCTCATCCAGCATTCCTAAATCATGAACAATAATGTGCTGTAATTCCTATGTTGACCTGGTATTAACATGCAATCTTCATCTGGATAAGGATATCTGATTGCATTTACACCTGGAACACATTCTGTTTTTCTCCACTCTTCAGTGGGTAAGCCAGCTGACTTTATGTTCCAGCTTTGCTCTGACACTGCTGTCCACCCACAGTGCTATTAAGTAATGGTTTCCACTCTGAGTGTCATCGATTGGCATCCAAGCAAGGTGACCTTTCAAACTATACATGGCTGTTTACACACGGCTACGATCTGATAACAATGTAAGCCAGACCACCTCCAGATGTGAATTAACATGTGGATTCCCTGATCCAGGTAAGGTATCCAGATACAGATCTCATGCTCTTGTACCAGGTGGAAATGGGGTCTCACTCCTCCAGTGAATTCTGGCCTGAAGTTGGCAATCATCTGTGTGTCTTGTTAGTCTCCGCTTGCTAGGTTGTATACAGGGACAAAATGTACATGGACGTTTACCACAGACATGCACAGGGTTCTGCGTATGCCAATGTTTTTACAGATGCACTTGGCTGATGAGGTCTGGTGGTCCAAAAACTTGTTTGGTCCACACAGAAATCGCACAGGCCCTCACAGACCTGGGCTGTGTGGCTTTGTGTACACGGACGGTCTAATTGACTCCTAGGAGGACACGTCTTCTACCAGCTTCAGGAGGTCTCACCACCTGGGTCATCTTGGTCCCTCTACCCAAGATGGAAGTAAGGTGCAAAGGTTTGACACCTAATCAGACCTAATTACTGACATTTTAGACCAATTGCAGGCAAAGCGTGTGTTTGGAGGAGGTGAGCAAGGCTATCCATAGGTCATGACTCACATGCAGGGGTTCTCTTTAGCCACAAACATTTGCTTGTGGTTACACACCAAATTCTAATTGCGTTAAGGGAACTGCTGACATTCCTCCCCTAAAGTTTGTATTTGGGATGAGAGCAGTGACATGCAGCAGAATGGGCACACCCACCTGGCAGGAAGCAGATGTACTGTATGTGTGTTTAGAGGGAAAGTAAATGTATACTGCTTATTCCTCTGCTGAATATTAATGCCCATTAATGTCTCTGTAGAATGGGATGAAAGTGCAATAGTTTCCTCTTCTACAAACCTGACATTCCTCTTCAGGAAAGGTTAAATCATTCCTTCCCCTTTAATTCATATTTTTAAAATGTAATGTACAAGTTATGTTCTATTTAAAGTGAAACCGTGAAAGGACTGAATGTGTCCTAGTTGCACATAGAGCTTAGACAGTGTTTATTGGTCAGGTTTATTTATTGGAAATGACAGGGACATTGTTTTGTTTTTCTTACATAGATGTGAAAGTGCCAATCATAAAGGAATGGTGTTAAATGAAACCACAGCGGTTTCCTGATTTGTAATGTAAAAGAATCTCAGGCTTGGGAACAGCATTTGAATAATGTGTGATGATTCTAGAGCAACGGAGAGCCCGCGGCAGCAAGGCCAGCTGATGGCATCAGAACAACAAACCGATTAAATCTTGTGCTTCTAGTTGTTGTTTCCGTTCAGCTTTTGTCAAAATTTGATAAAGAACTCTGATTCCACAGTTTTAGTGATTTCAATTAGATAAACTGTAGATCCCACTTCTGGTTTTAAGTTGAAAGAATTTCTCATTTAGTGTACCCTCTTTCATTTCAGTTGTCATCATAAGGTGAGTTAATTAAAAAAAATCCCAAAAGACGTGCTTCAGTCTAATGATTACTGCACAGTAGGTGGAAACCACAGCACCGTGACTGTGGAAGAGCTCAACGTCTGCAGGGTGACGGGATGGAACAGAGTATCGGCTAATGAATCGCTCCGGCATCACAGCTGCTGCATTGCTTTGATTTTGGCTGCTTTATTTGCGCATAAGTGAAATAGATTTAGCTTGGTGCTTTGAAAAGAAAGAGGTTACATTACTGCATTGTGTAATGTATCTATATATGTACAGGTAAGTAACACTACACAAATATGAGGTATCTTAATACTACAATTAATATATCAGAAAGTGGTATTAACAAAATGTACAGTTGTGGGTACAAATCTGAAAGTGCAAGTGAAGTAAACAGTAGATGAATGGAAGATAAGTAATATATTAAACAATAAAATACAAGTCTGCAGTTTGTCCTAGTTAAAGGGAAAAAAGCCTTCAGTGACAAATAAGCTCAATGAAGGTTCAAAATACAACTCAACATTGTTTTATGAGTATTTTCATGGAATTCATTTATGATTGTTTTATTTATTTATTTGTCATTTTCTGCAGGAAATACTCCATTAAAGGGTCACCCTAGTTCCACGCGCTGTACTATTCAGGATCCAATAAACTGTTATTTTAATTATGTGTCAGGAATATTCAATACTCTGAAGCTGTCTGTGAACACACCGGGCTTTCTCTCTGCTGATGCTGAAGTTGTAGAAAGCACTCTCCCTCATCTGGGTGCGCACATGTAATTGTAATCTGTTAAAACTTGTTGACAGGCAGGGGCGTGGCTTGTTTGGAAATCCTTTTAATATGTATCCACAACTGATGTAATCTTTGTTGCCCTTTTTGAGAAACTGATTAAAATACAAATAATTTGGCCTCAAAGGAAAAGCTTAGTCAATCTAACTCTATGGAGTTGAGCAGGTGGGCTTTTTACGATAACATTGACACTGCAGTCTAATACTGAGTAGAAGGACCCTGGACAGCACAAGTGTTCCACTGGATCTGCTAGTGTTGGGGCTGCAGGTAGCCTACACTTTTTACAGGCAAGTAATCCAGAACCGTAACACAGACACGTAAGGCCCCCGGAGCTGACCCTGAGTGGGCCCCTTCCAGCAGCACAGAGCAGGTGAATTTGAACATCTTTCATAGTGAGGATACAAAATGTGACATACTACTTTAGAACACTGGACACAGATGATTGAGTCGATTTTAAACTGTTGAAGCTTTTTTAAGCGTTTAAAATTGTGTCACACCATCCCTAAGGTGCTGGGACTGTGGAAGGATTGGGTCTTTGAGATAACAGCGTAGGGCAACATACGAAAATGACCTGAAAGTATTTGTCAAGAACACCCTTTGTGAAGGCCAATGAATGTGCAGAAGAGCCCGCAGTGAGAATGAAGTCATCTTTAATACTCATCTTCATATCAAATGATTTTAATCATTCACATTTGAATTGATTTTTTCCTGTATAACCATTACTGCATTCAAATATGAAGAAGGTGGTGTGAGCGACTGGGCCTGATGTGTTTATACCAGTGGTGTAATAGGCTGACATTGAAACACAGAAATAAACCACAATATCAGCGGGCTGTAACTTGAACAATTTAGATTGAGACATTATAGATGTGAAATAAAATAGAGGATAGCGCCCCTAACGACGACGCAGCCAATGCGCAGCACGCGCAAAAAGACGTGAAGGAATTTCTGACGTCACTGCGTTTGTCTATAACAAGCTGCAGCTGTCTGAGAGCAACAATAACAAGCTCGACCCAGCAACACACCGGGGCTTTAACCGCACCTGACAGCAAACAACAGCACGGGGTTTCTCAAAATGTGGCCGTCGAAATAACTCTGGTCTCCGTTTCTTCATCGTGCGAGTCATAATCCGGGTTATCGTCACCAACACCGCCGCGAAACAAACACGGAGACTCGGCCGCAGGGGAACAGGGCAGTTCGAGGCTGCATCTGGGTCAGTGGGCCTCTCGGCGGCAGTACCGGTGGTTTAGTTATATATATATATATGTATACACACAATATATATATATACACAGCTCGTCCTCTGCATACACCGTGGTAACATGCAGGCTAACGGGGCAGGACAGGACCGAGATTCAGAACAGTACTGCCCAAACGGTGCGCAGAACAGCGAGTCGTCCTCCACCGGAGTAGCTCACTCTAACGGACTTTTAACGGAGTCAGCCCCAAACAATGGAAACACCGTCAGCAACAACAACGGAGTGTCCGCTCAGCCTCCGTCCAACAACAGCAACAGCACGGCGGAGGCCAACTCGGGCGTGAAGAAGAAGAAGCGTTTGTCCCAGTCTGAGGAGGATGTCATCCGGCTGATAGGACAACATTTGCACGACCTCGGTCTCAAGTAAGTGAGCCAGCTGGACATCAGACTGTCAACTCAATGATCCTCCAGTGACCTGTGGACATGTTGTCTTCTCTCTAGTGATGGGAGAGAAACAAAGCCAGCCTCTCAGAGCACCAGCAGTCAGGCCTGGCTCCAGGCACTGATTTGCGGGGGGCCTTACGTTGCTTTGGGGGGGGGGGGCACGTTTTTGTTTGTTTGTTTTTTTACAGCCTATGGTAGCATAGTAGGTCAACTTGTGTATTGAAAGATCAGCAGATAGCAGATTCAGCCACAACAAGACATTTAAAAAATATGCACATCCAGCAACAACAATAACAACACACTCAACAACAACACACTGTCCGGAGTTTGTCCGAAACGGAGCGGAGCACAGCAGCACAGCATGCAGCAACAACGAAAAGGGCCTACCAACAGCTAGCCTACAACAGAAATTAAGAAAACATTGCTTTGCATTACATGTTTGTTTGTTTTTCCAAGAAAGAACAAACACATAG
>CM051695.1:2775700-2973200 GCA_028022725.1 Lycodopsis pacificus
GCGCTATGCATGCCCCGTCTGGAGTATTTGACCTTCTTCTACTAGAACTCACATATCCGCGTATAAGCATACAAGTAAAGCGCATATTATTTTACACAACACAAGCCCAACAATCCTCAGACCACTGACAGACAGCTTTGTCTTTATGCCGTGTTCAACAGACAACATTTTATGTAAGCTTTGAAAATGGGGACAAAATAAAACATACCACCAGTAATTAGTGCTTGCTTTCAAACATTTATGTCGGTACCACAGAATAAAAAAGGGAAACCATCAAGAAGTTTCATCGAACAACCAAAGAAACAAGCACAGGATAAACACAGGGACATAAATCTAGACTTCAATGAGTACTTAATGTCAGCTCGGTGAACAGAAATACATCAAGCATGTCAAGTTATTAAACTTGACATGCTTGATGTCAAGCCCCTGTATGTTAGCCGTTAGCGGTGCTGCTAACGTTACTAGCACTCCTCCTGTTGATTTAAACATGATTGATTGTTTACAATGAAATATTATCAGGGATCAGCGACTAGAAAAGCATAAATGCAGATGTCCTGATCGCATATGCTACTGAACGATGTCAGTCAACTTTATTTCACACTGATGTTTAACCTTAAACTGTATAATTAATCCACGGTTCACCTGTGTGCCGAACCGTGAGGGGGGGATCCGTGCAAATCACGGATCGACAGTGGTCCGTTACATTTAACGTTATCCGCTATATTTTGACAACGTTAAAATTGACCTTGACCCAATACGAAGGTAAATGTTGGGCCAAGGTAAATTTTTTGAGTATGATGCGTTCAGGCTCTGTTTCACTGAACAGAGCCTGAACGCATCATAATATAACCGAATGGAACCTTCGTTCATTGGCCGTTAACAATGCTGCTAACATTACAGCTCTCCTCCTGTCAATTTAAACATGATTGGTTGTTTACAATGTAACATTATCAGAGATTGGCGACTAGAAAAACCTAAATGCCGATGTCCTGATCGCATATTTTACTGAATATTGGTCGATAACAATTTTGAAATGCAGTTTTACTGACACTGTGATGGTTAACTTTAAACTATGTAATTGATACGGAGTTCACATGCGCGCGAAACCGTGAGGGGGGAGGATCCGTATGGATCACAGATCAACAACTGTGGGCTATCATATGGTCCATCCGGCACTTTCGCCAGTATTTGACAGGCCACCCCTATCGCATCATCACAGACCACAAACCCCTTATCTCCTTGAGGAAGATGGCTCTGGACATTGACCCTATGACTGGATAATTGAATATAAACAAGGAACTAAACACACCAATGCTGACTCTATGTCCCATCGTCCTCTGACAGCTGAAGAAACCACCACTATGGTTGCAGCCAATCAGGTGAGATGTTTTCATTCACACGCAAACAGACACAGCAGAGTCACTGCCTCACCTGCTGAAGACATAATATCACACGTGCAGTCTGCGTCGCCTGATACTGCAGCGGTAACTATGGGCAATTCACTCATGAATATGAACAGACCGTTCCTCATCCAAGCTCAAAAAGCTGATCCTGTGTTGCAAATAATCCTGAACTGGGTGTTGACTGACAGTAGGCCACCATTTTCGAACATTAAAGCAGTCTCACCTGACATGAGACAGTACTGGAGAGACTCCGCCTTGTTGATGGTCCCTTATGTCACAAGGTCAGACCTCCACCGGGTGACCCTGTTTTACAGACTGTAGTACCCAGTAGTTTATCAGATATCAGAACCGTTTATTGCCAATGTATGTAACATACAAGGAATTTGTCATGGCAGGTGGTGCATAACATCAGACAATAACATTGAACAATAAACAACAATCAACAGTGCAAGAAATAGAAACATATTCAAAATGTACAATAGAATATAAAATAAAGAGCACGACAAACAGATAATAGGACTGTAAACAAGTGTAATGTAAAAGTGACAAGTGTATTTAAATATGAAGGGATGTGCAGGGAGGGAAGGAAATTGTCCTGGGGATTACAGTCAGTGGGGGACCCGGGCTCTGTTAATGGGCCCAACTGCGGACAGGAAGAAACTGTTCGTGTTGTGAGGGCTTGGTCCTGATGGACCTCAGCCTCCTACCAGATGGAAGGGGCGCGAACAGTTTTTGTCCAGGGTGAGAGAGGTCGGCTACGATCCTTCTTGCTCGCTTCAGGGTCCTTGAAGCGAACAAGTCCTGGAGGGACGGCAGATTGCAGCCAATCATCCTCTCGGCAGAGCTGCAGCGTACCAGACCGTGATGGAGGAGCAGAGGATGGACTCAATGATGGCTCTGTAGAAGTGCACCATCATTGTCTTTGGGAGGTTGAATTTCTTTCGCTGCCTCAGGAAGTACATCCTCTGCTGAGCCTTTTTAGTGATGGAGCTGATGTTCAGCTCCCACTTGAGGTTCTGGGTTATGATGGAGCCCAGGAAGCGGAAGGACTCCACCGCGTTGACAGGGGAGTCACACAGGGTGATAGGGGCAGGTGGGGCTGCGTTCTTCCTGAAATCCACAACCATCTCCACTGTCTTTCGAGCGTTGAGCTCCAAGTTGTTCAGACCGCACCAGGTCACCAGATGGTCAGTCTCCCATCTGTAGGCGGACTCATCCCCACCAGAGATGACTCCAATGAGGGTGGTGTAATCCGCAAACTTCAGGAACTTGACGGACTGGTGACTGGAGGTGCAGCTGTTGGTGTACAGGGAGAAGAGCAGAGGGGAAAGAACGCAGCCTTGGGGGGAACCGGTGCTGATGGTCTGGGAGGCTGAGACGTGTTTTCCTAGCTTCACGTGCTGCTTCCTGTCAGACAGGAAGTCTGTGATCCACTTGCAGGTGGAGTCGGGCACGTGCAGCTGGGAGAGCTTGTCATGCAGCAGAGACGGGATGATGGTGTTGAAGGCAGAGCTGAAGTCCACAAACAGGATCCTGGCGTAGGTTCCTGGGGAGTCCAGATGCTGGAGGATGAAGTGAAGGGCCATGTTGACTGCGTCATCTACAGATCTGTTTGCTCTGTAGGCAAACTGCAGGGGGTCCAGGAGTGGGTCAGTGAGGGTTTTTAGGTGGGATAGGAATAGGCGTTCAAAGGACTTCATGGCCACAGAGGTCAGGGCGACGGGCCTGTAGTCATTCAGTCCTGTGATCCTTGGTTTTTTGGGGACAGGGATAATGGTGGAGGCCTTGAAGCAGGCTGGTACATGGCATGTCTCCAGGGAGGTGTTAAAGATGTCTGTGAACACCTGAGACAGCTGATCAGCACAATGCTTCAGGGTGGAGGGGGAGACAGAGTCCGGGCCGGCTGCTTTGCGGGGGTTCTGTTTTTTAAAAAGCCTGTTGCCGTCATTCTCCAGAATAGAGAGAGTCGTCACTGGGTGGGGGGGGGACACTGGGATGGGTGATAGAGGCATGGGCCCCTGCTGGGCTGGGGGAGGGGGACCTGGTGTTCTGGGGCTGGTTGATGGAGCTGTGGGGGATGGAGTCAGGACTGTCCCATTGTCTTTCAAATCTACAGTAGAACTCATTCAGCTCGTTTGCCAGGCGGAGGTCATTCATGGAGTGGGGGGTTTTTGGCTTGTAGTTGGTGATCTGTCTGAGGCCTCTCCAGACAGAAGCAGAGTCACTTGCTGAGAGCTGGTGTTGCAGTTTCTCAGAGTACAGACGTTTAGCGTTCCTCACCGCCTTGCTAAACATGTATTTTGCCTCTTTGTACAAGTATTTGCCCCCACTCCTGAATGCCTGATCTTTCTGCAGCCTTAGCTTTCTGAGTTTTGCTCTAAACCAGGGTTTGTCATTGTTGTAACTCACCCTGGTGCTTGTTGGAACACAGCTGTCCTCACAGAAGCTGATATATGAAGTTAAAGCCTCTGTATACTCATCCAGACTGTTGGTAGCAGTCCTGAAGACATCCCAGTCTGTACAGTCCGAGCACGCCCGAAGATCCTCCAGAGCTTCACTGGTCCACTTCTTGAATGTCCTCACTACAGGTTTACAGAGCTTGAGTTTCTGCCTGCATGCAGGAATCAGATGGACCATGATGTGGTCAGAGTGTCCCAGTGCAGCACGAGGGACGGCGTGATAGGCCCTGCTGATTGTTGTGTAGCAGTGATCTAGAATGTTCTCCTCTCTGGTTGAGCATTTAATGAACTGTCTGTATTTAGGGAGTTCATGGCTGAGGACATCTTAAAGGACAGCTAAAGAGTCCGGGTAGGTCCACTCCACACACCGTATCTGTTCGACGAGTGTCCGCTGTGCCTCTTGTACGTTGCCCTGCGGCGGCATGTAGACACAGCCTAGAATGAATGAAGCGAACTCACGGGGGGAGTAAAAGGGTTTGCAGTTTATGATGAAAGATCCCAGATAAGGAGAGCAGTGCTGTAGAATCACTGTCACATCGTTGCACCAGCCGCTGTTGGAGTAGAAACAGATTCCTCCACCCTTCGATTTACCGGAGAGCTCCGTGTCGCGGTCCACTCTGAACAGCTGGAAACCAGCCAGCTGGAACGCGGAGTCTGGTATCGATCCACAGACCCAGGTCTCAGTAAAACACAAAACGGAGGATGAAGAAACGTCTGTCTCTCCCCACCAGTAGCTGAAGTTCGTCCAGTTTGTTGCACAGTGAGCGGACGTTGGAGAGAATTATGCCCAGCAGCGGTGTGCGAAATCCATGTGTGCGGAGACGCACAAGCGCGCCGGCACGTTTCCCTCTCCTACGGCATTTCACTGCATGAGTTAAGGTGAGAGCACCTTTGACGAGAATGTCCAGTAATTCCACAGAAGTTAACAAAAAAGTTGGAAGTAAGTCCGCTGGAGTTGTTCCCCTGATGTTTATGAGCTCGTCTCTGGTGAAAGAGCTCCGGGTATCGCAGCATAAAACAGTATTTACAACAAAAACACAAAGCAATGAGCACCAACACACCGAGGCAGCCATCCGCGGCGCCATCTTAGATCAGAAGGAGGCTTTTAAAAACATTACATGGACATTCACTCTCAGAAGACACTGCAAGGGGCACAAGTCAGATGCTATTGTCCTCACATAAAAGCACTACTATGATTGTCGGTTGAAACAGCCTATGAGCCAGGTGACTTGGTGTGCTTTGACCTTTCTGCCCTTGTTGACAAAAGCTTTCACCAAAGTGGTCTGGCCCTTTCAAAGTGCTGCAAATGTTATGCTGCGTTCACACCAAACGCGTTGATTTTTTGACGCACTGCAAAAACGCGCCGCCGGTCGTGTTCACACCAAACGCCGCAAAATCGCCGGAGCGGGGGCGTGGTTTATCGACCTGGATCCGTTCAACTGTCCGCCATTAACCATGGAAAAAATAACCTATATTTCTACGTGTTGTGGAAGTCACAGATATCCCGGGAAACTAAACGCTGTCATGTCTGGTTACAGCTGTAGGAACACAAAATAAACTGATTTGGCTGTGATTCAATGGCAATAAACCGACAAAAAGGGACTCCGAAATAACTATGTAATGATGCAGATTTGTACTTGTCTTCTCCGACAAAAAGGGACTCCGAAATAACTACGTAATGATGCAGATTTGTAGGCTACTTGTTTTCTCAATGGAGCTCTGATGGATCGGTGCTGGGCTATGCTAACATCGTAGCAGCTCCACCAGCACTCAATAACGTATTGTAGATGTAAATACGGCAGCGTCTATTCATTGTTTGTACCGTATGGTTTACACACACACACATGTATACACATAGTTTGGTCCGGTCTCTATTGATATGAGGTATCGTAGAGCTCTGGGTGAACACAGACGGCTACAGTATTTATTTCCTGATTCAACAACGGCAGGAAGTCAGTGATGACAGGGGGATCAACTCAACGCTGATAGGCTATCGCGCCGGGGGGGCGTCACGCGAATATTTCGCAGAAGTTGAAAAATTTCAACTCGCGCGTTGGCGATTTTGCGGCGTCAAACGCAAAAACGCGTCCAACGCGCCGCGTCATCGCAAAATCGCGGCGGGCCAGTCTCATCGCGTCTGTGCATAGACTTTGTATGTAATCTCGACGCGCGTCAAAAAATCGACGCGTCCGGTGTGAACGCACCTTTAGGCTCTGGCAGTGGTGACATTGGAGTGGCCTATGAACTGTTGGATCCGCCCTCACCTTCAGGAGGGGCTGCAGCAGCAAACAGCCCAGGTCCCTCATTGCACTCTCTGGCTCGAGACCAGCCCAGCCACTGTGCCTCCAGATAGGACTCAGACTAATATTAAGGAGCTGCCACTACCATAACACATGTGGGAGACAATACTGCCACAGATTCTTCCAGTGAACTGTCTCCGGTAGTGCTGCCTTTTTGAAGGAGTAACGACCAAGTGTGGCCTCTGTATGCTTCCCCCAGTACGTTATGGAACTGTTGGATGAACTTTTGCTTGTTCTTGCTGGTGGATTAACAAGCATGTAGACGGAGAAAGACTGTTATGGACAGACAAAAAAAAAGTGTTTGCTTTTCGACTATTTCTTTAGACTCTTTACTGTTGCTCCTTTTTTTATTACCTGTTTATATTGGTGTTAAGCGTAAGTTGGTAAGAGTACCTTCGGTTATAAATTCAGCTATTTTTAAGTGAGGATACTTCTTTTGGTGGGGGGGATGTGAAATTGTGTGACGTAAACATAATTACATAAACACAGGTTTAAACATAATTGTGCATGTGCAAACACAAGTTCTCCCACACAACTTCCCTTCTCCCTTCTCTACACTGACTCCCTGTAAGAGGTCGCATCCAGTGTAAGACTCTGGTGTTAGCCTACAGGGCAGTGAAAGGAACGGCTCTTTCCTATCTCCAGGCCATGGTCAAGCCCTACACTCCCACCCGACCACTTCGCTCTGCTACCTCGGGGCGATTGGTTGCCCCGTCGCGCAGAGGTCCTTGTGGCCAATCGACCCGGTCACGGCTGTTTTCTGTCCTGGCACCACAGTGGTGGAATGAACTCCCCACTGATGTCAGGACAGGAGAGTCGCTGCCCATCTTTCATCAGGCTGAAAACTCACCTCTTCAAGAAGTACTACCCCGAGCCTTCCACTTAGCACTTCATTCATATTCGTTTGTCTCTGTACTTTCGCTCTGGTTTATGCTCTTAGATGCTTGTGTAAACGAGGAGATGCACTTATGACTTGTGGTGACTAGTAGTTCTCTTGAACACCTATGTTGAATACACTTATTGTAAGTCGCTTTGGATGAAAGCGTCTGCTAAATGACTAATGTAATAAGTTTAGTATGATATTGAATTACTGTATCATCTTGTTTACACATTTAGAATCTACAGTACAGTATCTAGTTAGTTGATGATCTGATAGCAAATATGAGCACTAGTGGCCGCTGTTCACCCGGCTGGAGGTGATAGGGTTAAGTGAGGAGAGAGAAGAAGTTGGTTTTGGGCTTTTCTGGTTGAGATGTCACTAAAGTTATGAGGAAAACCCAGAATGTGTTGGACCGATTTATTTCTTATCATACACTCACGTCGCTTACAATATAAATAAATTAAGTCATCCAATACATTTACCAACACAGTTTACAGCACTAGTTTTTATTTCAAAATATCCTTTTTCCAAAGTCTTATTTCACCATAACACCATTTTCGCCCAATGCCCAGGATTTTCATCCTAAAGTCAGAGCATAACCTGTTTGGTTTGTGATTGGCCAATCATCTCAGAGACTGGGGCGACTGTGGCTCAGTGGTAGAGCGGGTTGTACTTCAATCAGAGGATCGGCAAGTTGATCCCCCGGCTCTGCTAGTCCATGTCGATGTGTCCTTGGGAAAGACACTTAACCCCAAACTACTCTGCTGTTCCTGCAGTGTGAATGGTTAGACAGTGTTGGGATCAATAGGGGCTGGTGTTTGAGTTATCAGCTTTAAGAAACTGAATTCTTGACATCAATAGAATTATGAATGTGAATAACAATTATTAATGATTATTAATAATAACGGGGCACCACCCTGCGAACAGGGACCGATAACCAAACGATAAAACTAAGTCTCATAATTAGTAGTCACTCATCAGTGACAGTGAAGGTTTGAATCCGAGCGCAGGCTACAACATACAGATCATCACATACATATGCACCATTAATCACAGACGACTGCTCTTTAAAGTATAATAGAGTTTATTAAATTAGAATAATAAAAGATCAGATCAATTAATATCGCAATCAACAAACGCCATCATACAATTTTATGTACCTAATATCTAAAGAAATGAAATAAAAGAGGAGGAGGGTGTGTATATAAGTATGTGTGTATGTGTGTGTGTGTGTCTGTGTATAAAAGGAAGGGGGGTGAGGGCCCTTAACACTCAGTCAAAGACTACAAAGATGGCCGTTGGCCTACTAGCAGAAGGGGGGTTGAGACTGTGGGTTAAAAAGGGGGAGGACTTAAGGTATTACCGCTGAACACCACCAGATGGTGTAGTCGAGGGACTTAGACAAACTGGGGGGGGGGGGGGTGAACCTTAAGATGCTACCGTGACCCACCACTAGATGGACTAGTCGAGTGACTTGGGCAAACTGGCGGAGGAGAGGGGGGGGTCGCTGTGTGTGAGCACGTGTGAGAGAGAGAGGGTCAGAGAGAGAGGGGGTCACCTCCTGCTGTGTTGGCAGGAGGGTGAGCCAAGAAAAGGTGGAGAGAAATCGTAAGTCAACATAAATCAAACTTCTGCTGCGATATCCTGAGGAGCATAAGTACGTTATTCTCTCATGCATAAGCATACCGTTGTCGTCTCGAACTGTCGGCAGCTTACGCAGTGATGAACACGGCACTCAGCTCACTCACAGAGCCGAGTTAATGAAGAGAGAAATATCCCACAAAGTTGAATACAAATGAATGAAAATAATCCCAAAGAAAACAGTCAATGCAGTTAATACACAATACAAACGGAACTTCTCTGGTCCATGAGGTTTGTGTATTTACCTCCGTATACTGCGACGGTGTCTTTAACGCGAACAGAATACGGGCAATGCACAGTGGGGGGGGGGGAATTCACACCCTAATGTGAAAGTCCTTCAGAGGGGGTTTGGTGCTCATCAAACCACAATCAGGATGAAACCTTTGCTTGCAAAAGGGGAGGCCTGATTTTCTTTGTTCACAGCACATGTGCAGCCATATGCTCAGACCCCAACATCCCCCCTTTGCTCTGAAGAGCGAGGTGTTGGCTTCGGTCTTTAGAGCAAACCCAGGGCTGGCACGTGCGTCCATGTGGTGGGAATACCTGAAGAGGTGAGACAGTCCAAGTATTCCTGAGACAAAAGCAGTGGTTAAAACAGGCAGTGTTCAAGTTCATAGAGTTCAAGGTTCATAGCGTTCAAGTTCATGGTTCATTGGCATCTGGGCAGATGACTAAAGTGGCATCTGGGCAGATGACTTTAACTACTTTTACCTACATCTACTATCATACACAATTCAAATCATAGGTGAGCAACACATTATTCCCAAATAATTCAATCGCTATTATGATGTTGTGATACTCTAGCATTGCGGCATAGTGTCAAAGAAATAACCCAAATAAAACAAAACAAAACACAAAAGAGATCGAAGGAATGTTAGTAGTCAATAAGTAAGCCGCCATTCGGCCGGTTGGTTTCGACACTGGCAAGATTAGAGTGTACTTCCTGTGAAGGGCATCTCTCTAAGATTCTGTTGACAGAGCCCACCCCCCTCGTGCTGTTCAAGTGGCGAGGGTGGATACCCCCCAGGTTACCGTCAGCACTCAGGGAAACGTCGCGAACAGTTTCACTCTGGAGTGTGTCATGGCGGGCTGGTGATATCTCCCTCCCCCCACCCTCCTAATTAAAGATGGAGACAGGTCCGGCGCGCAAGTCAAGTTCAGTTACCTACGGCACTGGCTACTAGACAGGCCCGGGCGGTGACTCGGCTGAAAGAAGGCGGTGGCTTCGTTGAACCAGCTGGAGGTGGATCATGCTGACAGAGCAGGAGAACAAGGCTTAGTTGACAAAAGATTTTACGAGCGAGGGTGCTCGAAAAGGGCCTCTAAGGGTGTGACACCCTAGAGGTGTATGCGAAAAGATGGGGGAACACATGAGGCTCGTTTCTGACCCGGAGTCGGGTAGAGCAAGAGTGTTATGACCCCCCAGTAAGACTGAAGAATATGTATAGATATATACATAACGGGCATTGCCTTTGCGGACAAGGTCGCCCAAGAAGGTTGAAGAACGAGGGTGCGAAATTGGGAGTGGTCGTTTCCGCAAGTGGGCTGAGTTCTCTTCCCCCCCCCCTACCACGTCGACTTGGCAGCAGGGGGAGAGATCACTCGGCTTAGTCAGGTGGGCTGCGAGTCAGTGTGACCTGAGGTTGCCCTTGAGGGCGTCTTTCACCGTCCCGTGGGTCCTTCGACCGCCACGGTCGTTTGTTCCTCGGGGGTGACCAGGGCTCGCTAGGCCAAGGCCTCTCGTCGTCTTCCAACGCTAGGTCGGGGTCGCTCGACTGTTGGATGCTCAAGACTGTCGGTGTCATCGTGCTGATTCATCGGCCGACCGCGTGTCTCCCATGCAAGTTGCGCATATTTCCTAATCTCTGGCATGGTGAGGTTACTCGTTCTGCAGTGCATGGAAACGTCGTATCTCACATGGTCGTGGAGATTGTGCAGAAACAGCGACTTAAAGGCGTGGTCTTCTTCTAGACCTGGGGCGTTACGTCCCTGGAAGTATGCAGATCTCAAGCGCCTGAAGTAGTCTCTCGGGGACTCTAGCTTTTCCTGGGAAATGGCGAAGGCGCTGAGGGTGGCAGAAGCTGGGTCGGTGTAAAGGGAGTACTCCTCCCTAAGGGCGTGACAAAGGGATGAATAGCGGTCGCGGATGTTTGGCTGGAGCGTTTCCATGAAAACGTGGACGTTTCGAGTCGTGGTTTTCCATACTAGCTTGAGTTTTTCACGCGATGAGGGGCGTGATAAGTCGAGGAGGCAGCGATCGATCTCCCTTAGGTAGTCATCGATGCTCGAGTCGTGATTATCGGGATTGAAGCGCTCTACATCTTTTGCAAGAGACTCAATCTGCCGGGTACGCAGGCCTCCAAGGTTGATGGGGCCTGGGCCGTCCGAGTCGTCTGAGTCTCCATACTCGCGATGGTGGTAACGACGGTCATCCTCCCTCCCTGAGGGGGATGAGGTCAGTTCTTGTCGTGCGCGTGAACTGCGTGGAGGATTGTGTTCGCCTGAGGTGGGTTTGAAGCTACCTAGGCTGGCTAGGACCTGGTGTTGGTCCTCTCTACTCCTAGTTGGGGAACGCGGTTCGTCGAGACGCAGGATGGGTCGGCTGTCGGGGAATGAGGGACCTGAGAACAAGAAATGACTGGGCTGAGGGGCTCGGTAGGGGGTAGCGGTACCTACCGGGGCTGCTGGAGCACCTTGAAGCGCTTTCAGTGTGTCATTGCTCTCTAACGCCTTAGAGAGTTCTAGGTTGACCTCTCTGAGGTCACTGCGCAGGCTACTATTTTCTGACTGTAGGGCTCTACAGTCGCGTGACAGCTCCTGAACCTCTGTTCGGAGTGTCCAGATCTCGCGTTGCTGCTCGTCGCTCTGTGCCCGGGTGCGGGCAGCTTGCAGCTGCATTTTCTGATGATAGATGAGCAGTATTTCGCCAATTACTTCCTGAATCAGGCGCTCTCGCTTACCTGATGGGTTATTTACATAAGCCACCAGCTGCTCTAACTGCTCGTCGCATAGGACAGCAGTGTATTTCGCAAAGTACTCTCTTTCGCTTGCTGAGAGTCTGAGGACATCAGCCACCGCATCTCGCAATGCGGTGTCTTCTGGAGCTACAGCTCCAGGAATGGGGGATTGCTCGTCGGTCATTCTCTCTAATGAGCGCGGCTCCCAATGGTTGTTAATTCCCTAGTGTTAGAACGGAAACTGTTAGTGTTTACGGTTCTCAGTGAAATGTCTAGTTCTGCGTTGAACTGATTTCTACTGTTAGGTGTTAGTTGTTAGTTGTTGTTAGTGTTACTATTCATGCAGGCGCACAGTGAAATGTGTAGTTCTATGACTTCCGTTTCTACTGCTGCTGCTCTGAGGGTATCACTACTGCTTTGCAGCCAGAGGTGCGAAAATGCTAATGTGGTTTAGCACTTTGGGCCTGTGACAGCTGTGTGTACTGCTTTGAGGGATTTAAGAAAACAAGCAAAGTATTGGTATTACAAAATAAACGATCAAATCTACTACACAGCTGGCTGTTAGTTTACGAAATGAAACGAATAATTAAACCTGGAAAGGAAATTAAAATTCAATTAAAATTAAGATTAAAAATCAACAATTACAATCAAAAATTAACTTACAAGAAGAAAAGATTTTGAAGATCAAAGCCTACCTATTTTGGGAAATAAGTTTCAGGACTGTGGATCATTCAAAAGAAGGAAAAAAAATAATAATTTTTTCGAAAAAAAATATTTTTTTGAAAATTAATTATTCAAAATTAATTATGGATTAATGTGCATATATACTGTAATAACTGTAATAACGTAGCCTCACACGGGGCACCACTTTGTTGGGATCAATAGGGGCTGGTGTTTGAGTTATCAGCTTTAAGAAACTGAATTCTTGACATCAATAGAATTATTAATGTGAATAACAATTATTAATGATTATTAATAATAACGGGGCACCACCCTGCGAACAGGGAAGGTTTGAATCCGAGCGCAGGCTACAACATACAGATCATCACATACATATGCACCATTAATCACAGACGACTGCTCTTTAAAGTATAATAGAGTTTATTAAATTAGAATAATAAAAGATCAGATCAATTAATATCGCAATCAACAAACGCCATCATACAATTTTATGTACCTAATATCTAAAGAAATGAAATAAAAGAGGAGGAGGGTGTGTATACAAGTATGTGTGTGTGTGTGTCTGTGTATAAAAGGAAGGGGGGTGAGGGCCCTTAACACTCACAGTCAAAGACTACAAAGATGGCCGTTGGCCTACTAGCAGAAGGGGGGTTGAGACTGTGGGTTAAAAAGGGGGAGGACTTAAGGTATTACCGCTGAACACCACCAGATGGTGTAGTCGAGGGACTTAGACAAACTGGGGGGGGGGGGTGAACCTTAAGATGCTACCGTGACCCACCACTAGATGGCCTAGTCGAGTGACTTGGGCAAACTGGCGGAGGAGAGGGGGGGGTCGCTGTGTGTGAGCACGTGTGAGAGAGAGAGGGTCAGAGAGAGAGGGGGTCACCTCCTGCTGTGTTGGCAGGAGGGTGAGCCAAGAAAAGGTGGAGAGAAATCGTAAGTCAACATAAATCAAACTTCTGCTGCGATATCCTGAGGAGCATAAGTACGTTATTCCGTTACCGTTACCGCATACCGTTGTCGTCTCGAACTGTCGGCAGCTTACGCAGTGATGAACACGGCACTCAGCTCACTCACAGAGCCGAGTTAATGAAGAGAGAAATATCCCACAAAGTTGAATACAAATGAATGAAAATAATCCCAAAGAAAACAGTCAATGCAGTTAATACACAATACAAACGGAACTTCTCTGGTCCGTGAGGTTTGTGTATTTACCTCCGTATACTGCGACGGTGTCTTTAACGCGAACAGAATACGGGCAATGCACAGTGGAGCGGAGCTGGGGTCCGCTGGGTGTTGCGCAATACCTTGATATTACGCAATAGTAACGAAACACACAAAAACACGGGAATATCAACATATACATGAATTAACTTGAATGAACTTTAAGTTAATTTAAGCTAAGCTAGCCCAGATGCACAAATGACCTTACTTTGGAGACGCTTCTTTGTGGCGGGGAGAGTGGCCGCTGAGAATCGTGCTTTCTTTGTCCTGAAGGAAAAAGTGGGGCTGCTTGTAGATCAGCGCGGCTGTTTAAGCGGCGGCTGTTTCGGTCTGTTGACGCGTCTCGTTCTGGAGCGGGCGCTGGACGTGATCAATCCTCGCTGCAGAGAGGATGATCTTACTTCAGCTTAAGACGGCGTGGTCTTGAAGGGAAGTCATCGGGGAAGAAGGGAGGTTTCAGCTTCTTTCTGCCGGAATGTGCACGCAAAAGAAAAACAACACGGGGAGGAATCGTGGAAGAGATTCGTCCCGGTGGAGTGAGAGGGCCTTGACTCAAAAAGAAAATATGGCTTCTTCGGCCCGCGAAGATAGCTCTGTGACCTGACAGGGTTTGGTGAGGGTTAGAGGCTTTCGTCGACAGCGCGATGCTGGGGGGGGGGAGAAAGCTGATGCGTCTCCTTGCGTCCCAGGGACGGATGTCCAGGGTGAAGAACAGCGATTGCTCCCTTGCTCGACCGAGGTCGAAGGGAAAAAGCGTGGAGGTGTGAACTGCAGTCAGTTTTGTTGAACAGTGGCTGAACCACAGGGGTCCTGGTGCTGTCTTGGCTCTCGGCCAATGAGGTTGCAGCGGTGCTCTCAGGTGACTTCAGGAACCATAGTTTTTTTGGGGGGGGGGAATTCACACCCTAATGTGAAAGTCCTTCAGAGGGGGTTTGGTGCTCATCAAACCACAATCAGGATGAAACCTTTGCTTGCAAAAGGGGAGGCCTGATTTTCTTTGTTCACAGCACATGTGCAGCCATATGCTCAGACCCCAACAACAGTACTGATGGGCAGGTGGCACCTTGCATGGTAGCCCCTGTCATCAGTGTATGAATGGATGTGAAGCACTTTGAGTGGTCAGAAGACTAGAAAGATGCTATGCTATACAAGTCCAAGCCAAAAAGCAAAGGCTGATGATGGCGCATGCTCTGCTGTGACAATGCTGTCTGTACGCCTGTCTGCCCTTCTGCCAACTTCTGAGTCCTATTCGTCTAGTATTATCTGTCACTAAGATTGAACTGTACAAGGTGATCTAGATCAGTGGTTCTCAACTGGTCTGGCTGTGGGACCCACCATCACCCCTTAATGACAAGCCGCGAACCAAATCGAGGACAATGTTCAACTTCTCAAATGTCTTTAATGTAAAGATGGTGCAGTTTGAACATGAGCTGAAAATGTCCTCTGCACTCATAGTATAGGGAGCTCTCTTGTGCAGAGAAATTGTTCCTGCCAGTCCCCATCCCACACATGTTTCATGTAAACAAGTAAAACTGCTTTATGTCTGTAGATTCGTCCATTTGTAATGCAAAATGACCACTTGCCTAAATTCGAGCTGTGGTCTGTTTGAGGTCATCCGACATGTCTTCAATTCGCCTACTTAGTGTCATTTGACGGAGGTATAGTTTTCAGTTGATCCCCTGCTGATATTAGCATTACAAGGCATTAACGGCAAATATTGTTAAGGAGTGTGAATAGACGGCACTCTGCTGAATAAAGAATCCCCTTCAAAATAAAAGCACAGGATTTTTTTTTTTTTGTCGCGACCCACCAGTTGAGAATCATTGGTCTAGTGGATAGCTCAGCTGCTACCACTGTACTCAAATCCACACCACTGTCCTTGTAACGGGCCTCTTGAATTACCTCGTAGCGGCGAGCCCACAGTTGAAAAGACTCACAGCCATCGTTGTGAAATGGAATGAAATAAAGGAATGCCTCATGGTGCTCCCGATGCTCTGCTGGTCGGTGGCAAAACTTGCGTTGGAGCTACACTTGTGCTCGTGCTGGCTCACCCGCGGGGAATGATTCATCATCAGACATGACGAGTTTTCTCTCTTTTCTTTAGCTTTCAGACGGAATTAGATGACTGCGACAGTTTCTAAACTCACTTGAAGCTAACAAGCAGGGGAAAAAATTCAAAGGAGGTGGTAATGACTAGCTGGCTTACTGTATTTCAAGCTAAACTAAGCTAGCGGGTAGCGTGGCTGCCGTTAGCCTTTAGCTTCAGCTACTCACAAAGTTGAGCAGAATCCCAATAGACGATATTCCACGAGGAGACACATCCCACCGCTGCCACCAGTATGATAAAGTAATTAATCAGTCCAACACGTTTTGGGTTTTTCTCATAACTTTAGTCAAGCTTCCACGGAACCGCACCAAGTCAAATCACACTCTCTCGCTACTCTTCTTCTCCCGTCACACTATCCCCATCACATCAAGCCCCCTAAACAGCGCTGACTAGTGGTCATATCGGATCATCACAGGATTTCAGTTTTGCATTCAGAATAAGTATATAGAGAGAGACAATCTTCTCTCTGATCTTGTTTACTTATGAAGGCCATATAGAGCCATCATAGTAACAAACATAATCATAAACACATTGGTTGTATAGATATGAATGGTGATGTCATAGAAGGGAAGTCACACTCACAAAGCATGATGAATGAGACGGGGGTCCTTCTTTCAAGACAGACCTAGTTTTGCTGCCATTGCCACAGAACGCGCACTGAGGACAGTCTGCCAGGTTAGCAGTCGGGCAGGAACAAGGGGCTCCCTCCCTCCGCAGGGTGAGAGGGACCACTACGTGATTCATAACACAATATAAAGAATTAAAATACTTTGCACTAAAATGTTAAGATTTGGACGTGAACGTGAGGGTTCACAGTTTTCTGTGAGCGTTTCGGTGTAGACACAGACACAGGAAACAAGGTGAGATAAAATGCAAGGTTCTTTACTGGGCACCAAGCAGTCAAGAACAGGAACACGGTAAACACGAGGGATGACCACTGGCGACAAGATGAGCCCACCGGGAGGGACAAGGCCGAAACATGAAGCACCCCGGGGGAAGAACAAATGACAATCCCACAACCGGAACAGGGCAAGCAGAGGAGTATAAATGCGTGTGGGGTGATGAGAAGATTGCAGGCAGGTGAGTTGAAATGAGTGGGGTTGCCAGACGGAAAAGCCAGGGGCAGGTGATTGGGCACAGGTGAAGAGAATGAGCATGATCAGGAGAGACACACACAAGGCAAAGCCCAACCGTGACAGTGAATCCATCAACGAAACATCTACTAATTCCCATATATGTTGGTTTTCAGCAGAACAAAGAGGTTTAGGTGTTTAGCAACTCTTTAAGGATTATTTTATTTGACCGTATTGATATTTGTATTGATTTTGTTAATGAATAAAAACATTTTCCAAATTGTTTGGTGTTTTTCATGCATGTTTGTATTTGTTGAAAAAAACTCAAACTAATATCTAAAACCCAAAATTGAAAACAAGACCTATCCTATGCACCAACATCCAAATAGCTGAATGTTTGGGTCCAGGCCAAAATGTCAAGAGTAAATGTTGCAGAACACAGTTTGGATGACTAATTTTTTGTTATTTGGGCCTTGTCCTCCTGTAGCGGATGAAGTTCCTGTTGCTGCAGCAGAAGTATCTGGAGTATCTGGAGGATGGAAAGGTCCTGGAGGCCCTGCAGGTCCTCAGAGCGGAGCTCACCCCTCTCAAGTACAACACCGAGCGTATCCACATTCTGAGCGGGTCAGTTCACCAGCAGACAGGGAAGCTGTCTGGAATGTGTATGGAAGCGGAGTTTTCATTTACACAGAGAATACAACAACAATTACAATGTGAAATGTTGCTCATTGTCTTCATGTTTAAATTTGACTTTTTCCATGTTGCAGTAGAATGTGTCAAATCCCCCGGAACTGTGGTTGAGGACTGAAGCTGCAAACAACCTTTGTGACAGAATTCCATTATTGAAAGGATGTAGATCCTCTAAAACAACAAGACCATCACAGAACACTAAAACACGAGCACACTAGAACCCAATCCACACAGACAGGGTTCATCTCTTTCCATCAACGTACATGTATCACTCTCCTCAGTGGTCCTCAGAGCTCCTCCTACTGAGAGCAGCTCCAGATAGTTGTCCATGTGCTCTTTTTCCCAATGTCTGCAGTAGTGGGCAGATACAGACAAATTGTTCCAAACTGTGATCTTTATTCTTGAATAGCAGCAAAACAAGTAACCCTTCATTAATGAACACTCTCTCACCCACATGTCCCTGCTCCACCAGCGATGGTACAACCAATGTGAATTTGGTCAGACAAACGTATCGTCCAATCTTTGGACCAACAGACCCGAGGGTGTCAGCCTTAGTTGAAAATTTGACCTGAGGGGGGAGCTTGAGGAAATATCTTAGTCACCATAAACAATGAAAACATAAGACGGCATCCTCTGGGGACCATGAGCGTCCACGCTCCAAACAAGACTAGGTGCTGAGATATGGAACTGTGGACCAAACTGACCTAGGCCAAATATATACTTGTAAGAGACACGGATGGCTTTATTCTTGTCATAGGCAGTAATTGCAACAATAAATACGAAAACAAAGTGACGCTGGTGTTAGTCTAGTATTGAAAATCAATGGCATTTTCCTGCTTGTTTCTCATGTAGTAATTGTGAAGGAGGAGCCTTGATCATATGAGTTGGGATTTGTCTGAACACAACTGAGAAAATGTCATCACGTATTGTGAAGGTACCTGATGTGCAGTCATGCAGAGGACCTGCGAGCCAAAGCAGAGTGGGAAGGCAAAGGCACGGCATCCCGAACTAAGCTGCTGGACAAGCTGCAGAGTGAGTGCAGTGCGATTTATTCTTCTCTACATAGTGAACACTTTGTACTGTCATTTCTATGTACAGCAGTAGCAGCCACATTAACAGCAGTGGGTAGTTATCATCTGTAGTATGTGTCCTGGCTATTCTACAATCTAGCAGCTGTTCCCTCCAAGTCTTTTATCTCAACCTGTGCAGAGTATTTAGCAGTATGTTAATATTGGCCATAATTAAATATTAAGGCAATATTAAAACATCATGTGGTCATTTACAAAACTTAAATCATTCTTCTTTTACTAAATTGTATGGAACAAAAGCGAAAAAAGAATCTGTTCTTTGCAGAATTCTGCTTTTCCGAAGATACACATAAACATCTCTGTGATGTACACAGTTACGGTGTTATGGGTAGCTCTAGGATGCAGAGCAGATCAGAAACGTACTATAACTACGGTAGTATAAATAAACAACCACACAATCATCTCTGAGTGACCCCCATGCATGTTCACCTGCGTTCAGCCTGGAGAGGCAGAAGCCCACCTTAAATAAGTACGAAAGATGCTCAATGTGTGCTAAATCTTTCTGGTTGATTCCATGCTGTGATGTATTATACTGCAGCTGGTCACTATATGTTCAGAACTCATTTGAATCTTTCTCTGTGTGCATACAGCATACCTGCCTCCATCAGTGATGCTGCCTCCTCGCCGCCTGCAGACTCTACTGAAACAGGCGGTTGAGCTGCAGAGGGAGCGCTGCCTCTACCACAACACCAAGCTGGACAGTGGACTGGACTCTGTGTCTCTGCTGCTGGACCATGCCTGCAGCCGGTATGTACCTACACATACCAGGCTGTTTGAAAAATCCAGTTTTAATGTTTGATTGTCTGTGAGACACTACTACTTTATGCAGTATGGGCCATAGAATTATATTCCTGTCTGGTTGGAAACAATATTCAGTCCTTTGAAAACACCTTACAACACCCTTTATTTTAGAATCAGTTCAAATCCAGTGGCGGGCCGTGCATTTTATACCTGGGCCTTCACTGCTGTCCTGCAGCTGAAACGAGGCTTCTGTGAGAGTACCCGCCTGTGAGTGCTTTGGGGCGGCGGAGGGGCTCATGATAGCACCCGCTGCTCGGTCATGACAGTAACTTTAGAACAGTACGTGCTTTCACGTCAGAGTCAAAACACCAGAAAAGTCGGTAGTAGCTTTTGACAAAAAAAGTCACCAAGAGGGTTTGGAAAGTTGCCAGATTTAGCGAGAAAGTTTGTAACACAGGCTAAATATGTCCCCAGAGCAACATTGGATGTAACAATAGTTCCTATCACATATTAAACCAAACAAAAATCCATCTTCATAAAAACAAGTTGTACAAATAATAATATATAAACAAGCATATTAAAGCTACTGCAGATGTAAAAACAAATGTATTTAACTTACCAGAGCTGCTGTCTATTTAAAGACCATCCTCCTTTCTTTGTTAACAAAGAGTTTAATCTCACGGTTGTTCAGTACATCTGTATGTTTTAGTTCCAGTAAGAAGTCCTTCTCCATTCATGGACGCCAGTGAAGACAGTGGAGCCTCCCCAGTTGTATTTCTTGAATACGTTTAAATGCGTTTGAGGCTGAAGATGTCCGCTCCACAGAGGCAGCAGATTTTGGGATTGTCACCGCCCAACATGTCACGCTGGCCCACTGACCAATCACGTACTTGTAGGCCAGCTAGCAGCTCTGACACGTCAAAGAATACGCCCAACATGTCAAACTAAAGATCTGATTGGTTGAAGACTATGACAATCAACAATATCGTCCCCATTCACTTAAAGTGCACATGGATGCACTTGTGAGTCTGCAGGCCTCGGGCCTCTGTTCTACCTGGAGACACAGAGGTGAGATCTGATTGGATAAAAGCTCTACTTAAAACAAGCTGCACTGGAAGCAGAGCAACTGAGGAAGACAGTAGCTGTGCAATGAGAACATAAGATGATGGGAAAATATTTTTATAAATTATAGTATATGTAGTGTATTTAAGAAAAATTATTAAATTATAAAATAGATATAACTTTGTGATTCCAGCAGAGAAGGCCTTACTGGCCCTGGTGGCCCACCACTGTTCAAATCAGGTTTTTCTCATTGCCAATGAGGGTAGTATTGGTGATAAATATGTAATCATTCAAACTACATCATAGCCAGTCATGTTTGATATTAGGCAAACCGATCTATATGTATCTGTATCCGTATCTAACCATGAACTCTGTTCTGTTTGAGTAGCATTATGAAGCTTGACATCTGCCTCTGTGTGTTCCTAATCTTTAGGAAACAGTTCCCCTGCTACACACAGCAGATTCTCACTGAACACTGTAACGAAGTCTGGTTTTGCAAGTTCTCAAACAATGGCACCAAACTGGCAACCGGGTCCAAAGACACCACAGTCATTGTGTGGCACGTGGACGCGGTAATCAATCATTTACTTATCATCACTTCAGAGCAGGATCAATTGGTGAAATGTAAGAGTTGAAATAACCATTATTGACTGGTTTGTCTGTTGGTCGACAGGAAACCCAGCAACTGAAGTTGATGAAGACTCTGGAGGGTCATGCTTATGGTGTTTCCTACCTGGCATGGAGCCCTGATGATGCCTACCTGATAGCCTGTGGTCCTGATGACTGCTCTGAGCTGTGGCTGTGGAATGTACAGGTACAACATCTCTCACACACTATCAGCTGGTCATTAGCTATATGACCGAACTGTGATCCATTTTTTGAAAAATCAAACAAATGAAACAAAAACATTATTAATTGAATGACAGCTGCTGTCAGCTCTGTGGTGAACATAAATCAGCAACAGGCCATTCATAACTACGTTGAGGCAGAAAGGATTAGGGCTGAGCAATACAGAAAAAATGTAATATATTTTTTTGACGAAATACCTCGATATCCATATTGCAACAATATTGTAGGGTTTACCATTGGTGCTTTCACAAAAATATTAACACAATAAGGTTTTTAATAAATAATTATCAGTAATGTGGATATAATGACTAAATGGGTAAAAGCAAACCTGGCACTGTTCCCCTGAACCACTCCCACAGATCTCTCCCCTGCAGCTGGGCACGGAAGTCTGCCACAGCTGTAGATGAAAACATTAATGGCTCATTTTGGGCATCTTTATTCAGTGGCCGCATGCAGGTAGAGTGGATCAAACTGGTAATTTCCCCCTACATGGGAAAATTACCTTTTTACATAATTTCCTTTAGATTTATTGCATTTATGAGGCCATTCAATGACATTTCACAATGTGTCCACCCTGGCATGCACAAGGTCCACCCTGTCATTTTCATGTTTTATAAAAATAAACAAATTATTTTCACAAGTTAGCAAAACCTTTTGTGTGATTCCTTTATAAACAAATGAGGGCCACATAGTATCGTTTGAAAGTTTGACCAGATATCTTTGTTGTTAGATTTTATTTAGAAAAGAAAGTGCAACTCTTGCAGATTTTATAGATAAACAAATAGTATGCCATCATTTCATTATTATCCAAATACTTTTCCCATTAACTAAAATATATTATTGAGAAAGGGACTAAATAGCTTTCTAAAAATGTAAATGTTATAGTTACTATTACAATGTATTTACTCTACTTTGAATTTGTCCATGACAGGATGGACATATTTTGCTGTTTGCATGTACATTATCTGCTTGCAGTTCATTTATAAAAACAATGAATATGAAGTTCAATGGCAATTCTCAGCTTTTTCTTTTGGGAATGGAGAGGTCTCAAAGGCACCTTATGGTGATATTGAAAATAATACAGATTTACACGTTATATGTATATATATGTGTAAATCTACATTATTTTCATGTAAAATTGAAATGTGTAAATTAGGCAAATTTGCAGATGTATTTATGTGGATATGACATGATAAATAAATAAATAAAATACATATTGGATGGATACATAATGGATCGTGACATATAGTGGATCATGGTACAGATTTGTGGATTGTCTTCTGTGGATTACAAGTATTATAGTCCAATGAAAACTTCCATAGTAGTGCAGCTTTAAACAAACTGGGCTCAGTGCCTTACCAAAGGTGCTGCAGTCACTTTTATGTTAAAAGCACATCGACCCTGTGAATAAATGAAGGCATACTGCTCTCTCATTGCATTTAGTCTTTTTCAAAACACATTCAAACCTGATGGGAGAACAGTACTTGTGTTTTCAGGCAGTTTGAGGTTCACATAACAAAAAACGAAACAATAGTGTGTTGTAGTGTTGAGCGTGTTGTCAGATCTTTCCAGTCATCTTACTCTCTCCTTGCTTCTGTTGTGTAGACGGGGGAGTTACGGACGAAGATGAGTCAGTCTCATGAGGATAGCCTGACCAGCGTGGCCTGGAATCCAGATGGTAAACGCTTTGTCACCGGCGGACAGAGAGGCCAGTTCTACCAGTGTGTGAGTATCTTTCACAGCACAGTGCAGAGGATGCTCTGAGCATTTACAGATCTTTAACAGCGCATTTACATCATACACTTTGATGTGGAAAGAAATTTGTAGAGGTGCACTGATGGGGTGTAAAGTACAGAGGCCAACAGTTTGCCTCTTAAGGATGTTGTCAACGTGTAAATGCAACTTGTTTGTTCACAACAGGAACCTTGGGTATGTAATTGAAAGTACTGATTATTTGTGTATATTTTAAACACTGTAGCAGACCAGTGTGGTCTGGGTCTCATCTGGGCTGGTATTTAAAAATAGTTTGATTATTGAGTTAAACCAATTCTGACTTCAAATACATACAAAGTTCCTCACCCTTTGTATAAAGCAACTAAGAGTAACTGATGTTGGGATCAATAGGGGGCGTGTTTGAGTTATCAGCTTTTAAGAAACTGAATTCTTGACATCAACAGAATTATTAATGTGAATAACAATTATTAATGATTATTAATAATAACAGGCACCACCCTGCGGACAGGGACCGATAACCAAACGATAAAACTAAGTCTCATAATTAGTAGTCACTCATCAGTGACAGTGAAGGTTTGAGTCCGTACACAGGCTACAACATACAGATCATCACATACATATGCACAAGTAATCACAGACGACTGCTCTTTAAAATATAACAGGGTTTATTACATCAGAATAATAAATGATCAGATCAATTAATATTGCGATCAACAAACGCTATCATACTATTTTATGTACCTAATATCTAAAGAAATGAATGAAATGGGGAGGAGGGTGTGTATATAAGTATGTGCGTGTGTGTGTGTCTGTGTATAAAAGGAAGGGGGGTGGGGGCCCTTAACACTCACAGTCAAAGACTACAAAGATGGCCGCTAGCCAAACTAGCAGAGGGGGGGGGGGGGGGGGGGGGTAGCTGTGTGAGCGCATGTGGCGAGACAATGGGCGAGCGTTTCAACCGCCCTCAGCCGGAGCTTTATGTGTATGCAAGTTTATCGAAAAACAAGAGGAACATGAAAGGCAGAGAGAGAGGAATCGTGAATCAACATAAATCAAACTTCTGCTGCGATGTCCTGAGGAGCATGAGTCGTTATTCTATCATGCATAAGCATACCGTTGTCGTCCTGAACTGTCGGCAGCTTATGCAGTGATGAACACGGCCCTCAGCTCGCTCACAGAGTCGAGTTAATGAAGAGAGAAATATCACACAAAGTTGAATACATAAATGAAAACAATCCCAAAGAAAACAGTCAATGCAGTTAATACACAATACAAACGGAGCTTCTCCGGTCCGTGATGTTTGTGTATTTACCTCCGTATAATGCGCCGGTGTCTTTAACACGAACAGAATACGGGAATGCACAGTGGAGCAGCGCTGAGGTCCGCTGGGTGTTGCGCAATACCTTGATATTACGCAATAGTAACGAAACACACAAAACACGGGAATATCAACATATAAATTAATTAACCTGAATTAAACGTAAGTTAATTTAAGCTAAGCTAGCCCAGATGCACAAGAACCTTACTGGTAGACGCTTTTTTGCGGCGTGGAGAGTGTCCGCTGCGAATTGTGGCTCCTTTGTCCCGGGGGAAAAAGTGGGGCTGCTTGCAGATCAGCGCGGCTGTTTAAGCGGCGGCTGTTTAAGTGGCGGCTGTTTCGGTCCGTTGGCGCGGCTCGTTCTGGAGCGGGCGCAGGACGTGATCAATCCTCGCTGCAGAGAGGATGATCTTACTTCGGCTTAAGACGGCGTGGTCTTGAAGTCATCGGGGAAGAAGGGAGGTTTCAGCTTCTTTCTGCCGGAATGTGCACACAAAAGAAAAAACACGGGGAGGAATCGTGGAAGGGATTCGTCCGTTGTGTCGTGAGGAGGCCAGACTCAGAAAAAGAACTGCTGTTTTTGACCAGCGAAAATGGCATAAGACCTGACAGGATTTGATGAGGGTTCGAGGGTTTGCAGGCCGCGCGTCCTCGCGGCTTTCGTCGCCAGCGCGATGCTGGGGGGAGGGGGAAAGCTGATGTGTCTCCTTGCGTCCCAGGGACGGATGTCCAGGGTGAAGAACGGCGATTTTGGATGTGCGGGCACTTTTAAACGGCTCAGCCTGCACAGCGGGAGGCTGCGTGTTGGCCAATGCATGGCCTGGCTGAGCGGTGACCGGAGGCGGGGTCAGCTTAAAGGTGCAGGGATCCGAGTTCTGGGTCAGGAGGTGGCATGTGTTGAGCTCAGCCAGCCAGGAGGTGGCGCCAGACCCCAACACTGAGTAAAGTCATGTGTAGAGCAGCACTACTGTAGAGGTTGTGTGTCACTGTCATCTTTAGTTGTGAGGAATGTTTCACTATTTTCTGACTTTTTATAGCCCAAATGATTGAGGAAACAATTGTCAGAAAAATTGATAATAATTGACAATAATTGTTAGCGTTGTCTAGCATCCCCAGAGAGTTTATCATTTGCAGGTTTGTGAAGCAGTCTGATGCTGAGGGTGTTCCTGAATGCATTATGTTTCCTCCTGACTCCCAGGACATGGATGGAAACCTGCTGGACTCATGGGAAGGAGTTCGGGTGCAGTGCCTGTGGTGTCTGAGTGACGGCCGGACCGTCCTTGCATCCGACACCCACCAACGCATTCGTGGATACAACTTTGAGGACCTGACTGACAAAAACATGTAAGTCACCACCATGACTGGGCGGAGGAACCTCAACACCGTCTTTTTCTGCTCTTTGTCTGCACATAATGTAACCAAACCTTCATTTTGGATTTCACTCCAGCCTCTAAAGCCAGACGGGGTGACGTTATAAAGCAGTGATTGCCAACCTATTTGACTTGTGATCGATTCATCAACACAGAAAGCAAATCAGACATGACGTTGGTTTTCATGGCCTTCACATGCACGTAAAAAACAAATCATATCATATGTGTATGAAAAAGGCAGAGTGAAGCACTGAACTCCAGCACTCAAAAATGAGCCGACAAGCGTTCATCACATTGCACAACTTATTAACGAAACTGGAATGAAAAAAAATAACTGGGTCACTGCTCGGGATGTCAATAATGAATCAATTCATATAAAAATGAACCGATTCAAAATATATTAACTGATAATGGAAAAGACGAGGGACGTCTGGTGTCACCGTTGCAGAACATCTTGTGTAGATTTGCTGTAGTTGTGTGGTTATACAGCAACATCAACAGCCAGTGTTAAGGCACTAGGTGGAGTCTCTTACCTTTGAATGAGATTGAGTTACATGTAGAGGTGGATCGGAACATAAACTTCAGGGTTTGGTATGTACCTCGGTTTTGTGGTTAAGGTTAGGTATGTTTTCAGTACAGCAGAGAAAACATAATTACTAATAATAGTAAAGAATAAATTGTTTTCCCATTTATTAGAAATATAAACATTCAACAGAGGCTCATTATCCATAAATAATAACATATTGTCATTAAGAAATAACTGCCACCCTACCCTCTTTTAAACAAATGGTGTCATGCCCTACGAGGGGTGATACAACTATCGATTTGTTTTATGTAAACATTAAGGACAATTGTATTTCAAAGATGCTTCCCCCTCTTGGACAATCGGATCATAATCTGATATTATTGACACCCAGCTACTCTCCTTTAATCCAGAAGCTGCCAGTTACGTCCAAGTCTGTTGGTGTGTGGACGGAGGATGCATGTGAAACGTTCAGAGGGTGCTTTGAGTGCACTGACTGGACTGTGTTTCTGGAGGATGACAATGATCTGGACAGCATCTCTGATAAAGTCACCAGTTATATTAATTACTGTGTGGAGAATATCATTCCCTGTAAACAAATAAAAACTTTCCCTAATAACAAACCTTGGGTGACAAGGGAGATCAAAGCTGATATTAATAGGAAGAAAACTGCTTTTCTCAGCGACAAAGACATGATTAAAACTGCCCAAAAGGAATTAAAAGCAATAATCAAACAGGGTAAGCGTAAATATAAGGAAAGGGTTGAAGGACAGATGTCCAACAGTAACACAAGGGGCCTCTGGAATGGCATGAAATCTATTACTGGTTATGGGACCAGCTCTGCCAGCTGGTGCTGGGATCAATGTAAATGAAGCAAACCAGTTCTTTGCAAGGTTTGATGAATTTGATTTCTCTGCATCTCACGAGAGCATCCTCTCTTCTCTTGCACTGAGTAGTCCTGAGGACTGTAGCCCAGCTATTGTGCTAAATGTTGAGGAGGTTTGACAGCAGCTAAAGCGCCTTCAGGTTAACAAGGCAGCAGGCCCTGACAGTGTCCATCCACGCACCCTTAAGGTCTGCGCCGACCAGCTGTGCTCAGTCCTTATTTTTATCTTTTCCTTGTAGTGACAAGGAAAAGATAAAATGAAGGACTGAGCACAGCTTTTTCTAGATTGTCTAGATGCTTATATTAGTAGTCTAGTAGTGTTTGGAGTGTGTAAGAAGTGACTTATATGACAGTGTTGCCCATACGTTGCTGTTTAATCCGGTAAAAACAATTTACAAATCCACAATATTACCGAAGAATAAATCAATTTTCCGAACAATGTTTTCAGGGGGGCTGAGCCCGATAGCCCCCGAATTCGGGGGTGTCGTCCTTAAACTGCAGAACACAACTGTTGCTTGGGTTTTGGATTACCTTCTGTCTCGACCACAGTTTGTCAGGCTTGATAAAAAGCTGTCTGACACCATCTTAACTAAAACTGGAGCACCACAGGGAACCGTTTTATCCCCCTTTTTATTCTCACTCTATACAGCTGACTACAGGCAGAGCCATGTGTCCTGTAACATCCAGAAGTTTTCAGATGACACTGCTCTGGTTGGTCTACTTACCCGAGGCAACGACCTGGCCTACAAACGGGAGGTTGAGTCTTTTGTCAGCTGGTGTGATGAAACTTTTTCGAAACTAAATATTGGAAAGACCAAAGAGTTGGTCATTGATTTTAGAAGGAAGAAGGAGGAGGTCTCCCCAGTGAATATTGCAGGTCAGCAGATAGAGATAGTCCAGTCGTATAAATATCTCGGGGTCTATCTGGACAGTAAATTAAACTGGAAGAAGAACACTGATGCTGTTTTTAAAAAGGATCAGTCAAGACTCTTCTTCCTGAGGAAGCTCAGATCCTTTGACATCAGCAGGAAGCTTCTTCATGTTTTCTGTCAGGGGATCTTGGCTCGTGTTCTTTTTGATGCTGTGCTCTGCTGGGGGGGGGCATGACTGTGGATGATATAAACAGGATCAATATCAAAAAGATGATCAAAAAGGCTGGCTCAGTGATTGGTCTAACCCCAGACTCACTAGAAATCACTGTTGAAAAGCGAACAAGGGCCAAGTTAAAAACAATTGTCTTGTATGAAGGCCGTCCACTACACGGTGTCTTCAATGGACTCCAAAGCTCATTGAGTGAGAGACTCAGGACGCCTCAGTGTTCTACTGAACCACTAAGAAGGTCTTTCGTTCCAGCAGCAGTCCGATTTTTTAATGAACACCTTTAGAGGTTTTTATCTTTCTGATGTCAATCATGTTTTATATGGCATTGTCTGGTGTTATTTATCCTTTGTAATGTGTTTTTGTCTGTTGTGGACTGTGTTGTTTGAGTTTTTGGGTGACAAATGAGTTTCCCCACTGGGGATTAATAAGGTTTTCTAATCTAATCTAAATATCTCAATGTCTGTCGTAAAAATGTAATGCTCCATCGTAAGGCTGTTGATAATTCCTGAACTGCAGCTTGCAGTCATTTATACAGGGCAGACATAGCGGACACAGACGCATTGTAACCATAATGTAGTTTGCATAAATGCAGTTGCTTTGGCTCGCTCTGAATCTGCAGTTGGAGGCCTGAATGCTGTCTGGAGCAGGTGCTGACTTCCAGTCTGTTTTTGTTTCGTTCTGCTCAGCGACACATTCGGGTGATGCCGTCGTAAATGTAATGTTTGAAGGGTATCCACAGATATATCAGACTTCATTTGAAATGCAAGAGTAACCGGGCTAAGAGGATTTTTACATAGGCTAAGCATTACCCCATGACCTAAGGCAGTGGTTCCCAAACTTTTTAGGCCGCGCACCCCCTTCTACATCCCGACCGGGTTCACGCACCCCCAAACCCCGCACACCTATTTATAGCCTCATAGAAATCGGACCAATGAGAGAACAGTTTGCTCGCGCGTGGCGTTTGTTTACAATATTTAGTCCGCTGTTAAATGTTGCAGTGTGAACACAAACCGAACAAAGGGGCAACTGCAACATTGTTTCATATTAATCCCTGAATCAGAACAAAGCAAACTAACTGAAGGTGTGACAACGCCCTGAAACACTGCAACAAAGTTTCAATAACTTTCAGTTACACAAGGCGTCACTTTTAAAGAGCAATCAGGATGGTGAGGACACACACACAGGCTCAGAGGCAGATTATCACATTTCATTTACAATTAACCACACATAGAATGAGACTGCAGTTGTTTTTGGCTGTTTTGTAACTCCTCCAATTTCGATATAAAAATGTAAGGGGCTTTTGACTTGCACTGGCATGCTTGGTGTTCAGGTGGCGACGTAAATAAGAGGGCTTCAGACAGCTGTTAGCCAGAACCTCACTGCACACCAGGCACTGTGGCTTTGGGGAATCTGCATTGCCAATCCAAGTGAAGCCCAGACACAGATACTTTTCATCATATTTCCTCTTTTTTTGCCAGTCTGATGCTCTCTCGTTTCCTCTTTTTTCACCTTGACTCCGCGATGGGCCGATGTGCTCCCCATTTGTCTGTGCTATCCCTTCCTCCTTCCTCCGTCTCATCTTCCTCTGACTCCCGTTCGATTCCTTCTCCCGGTCTCTCCCCAACGCACCTCTCCGTGGTTTATAGACCTGGATCCGTTCAACTGTCCGCCATTAACCATGGAAAAAATAACCTCTATATCTGCTTAGTACGTGTTCTGGAAGTCACAGATATCCCGGGAAACGAAACGCCGTCATGTCTGGTTCATAATATTGTTCAGAGGAGCTCCGTGGATTGTATCGAGCTGTATTCACTGTGTCTAGCAAGCCACCGGTCGCTGTTTAGTACAGCTGTAGGAACACAAAATAAACTGATTTGGCTGTGATTTAACGGAAAATAAACCGACAAAAAGGGACTCCGAAATAACTACATAATGATGCAGATTTGTACTTGTCTTCTCCGACAAAAAGGGACTCCGAAATAACTACGTAATGATGCCGGGAGCGGTGCTAGGCTATGCTAACATCGTAGCAGCTCCACCAGCACTCAATAACGTCACGTAGACGTAAATACGGCAGCATCTATTCATTGTTTGTACCGTATGGTTTACACACACACATGTATACACATAGTTTGGTCCGGTCTCTGTTGATATGAGGTATCGTAGAGCGTCCACCGCACTGCAATAACGCGTCCAACGCGCCGCCGAATCGCAAAATCGCGGCGCGCCAGTCTCATCGCGTCTGTGCATAGACTTTGTATGTAATCTCGACGCGCGTCAAAAAAAAAACGCGACCGGTGTGAACGCACCTTTAGGACTCTTTAGAGGTCTTTCCCCCCTCCTCCACCCCCCCCCCCCACACACACACACACATGCCATTTTAAAATAAAAGCCCCACAGAATGAATCCTAACTGAAATGCTTGTGATGAGCCTGTCATTTAATAACCGGTTTGTGTTTATCTAACATTATGATTCTGTCTCCTCTCCCCTTCTCCCCCACACCCCACACCCCATTTCAAAATAAAAGCCCCAGAGAGTGAATTCTGACTGAACAGCTTGTGATGAAGCCTGTAATTTAATAACCTCTGTTTATGTGTGTCAAACATTATGATTATGTCTCCTCTCCCCCACCCAGTCCCACCCTTTCAAAATAAAAGCCCCATGGATTAACTGTATTTAAACAAGGCTTTTTTGTTCAAAAAATGAATGCTCTAACTACTACTGCTGCTGCTAATATAGTATTACTACTACTGCTACTACTACTTCTACTATAACTTTTGCTGTTGCTATTACTACTACCACTACTACTGTGATATTAAATACTACGACCAATACTACAGCTATTACTATGACTACTGATAGTACGTCTTCGACTACTTCTTCTAATTACTAATGCTTCCACTACAACTTCTACTACTACTACAAATATCACTAATACGACTACTAGTAGTTATTCTAATGCTACTAATACTTCTACTAATAATACTTCTACTACAACTACAACTTCTACTACTACTACAAATATCACTACTACTACTACTAGTAGTTATTCTAATGCTACTAATACTTCTACTAATAATACTTCTACTACAACTTCTACTACTACAAATATCACCACTGATGAATTTTTTTAAGCCACAGAAACTGTTCAAATATCAAAATGTTCAGCTCTTTCAGGAGAGGTGTGATATGACTTTTCATATTGTAATCTTTAAACTTTTTGAATTATTAAGCTTTTTGCAATTTGTTTTTGAATTGGATATCTATTTTCAGCAATGTTTTTGCGATTAATTTCAGTTCTCAGCATTCCAACGCATTTTCAGCAGGAAATGCTTTTTCTAGTTTATTAAATTGTACATTTTTAATTTTTAATTGAAATCTTATAAAGGGAATTTTTATAATTCATGTAACCGAGCGTCTTGGGTTTGTGTATAAGGGCACTTAACATACAGTAATAACTGGAGTCGGGAGATTAGACATATTGTATCAGCCCACGGCTACTCTCTTTATTATTGTTTTCTCCTTTGGCCAGAGGCGGGGGTTGCGCCTTCGCTACGGCATCCCTCAAGGAACATATCATCGTCAACACCAGAACGACAAACATGAGACAGTCTGTTACATTCATGTTTTTATTTTGTGAAAATTATATTTAATATTAATTATTACACCATTAGACCACCATTACATTTTTCCTCTCGCGCACCCCCTAGAGGCAGCTCACACCACACTTTGGGAATCCCTGACCTAAGGAATAGTAATCTTACATTATTCATTGGGCATCAACATGAATTATTATTAGTTATCCTCAAACGGATAGCGCTGTTTGTTGTGTGGAGAGGGTGCATGTTGACAGTCTCAACAAAGCCAGGTCTTTTATTTATACGTTGGCATCGGCTACAGTCTATTTATTGGTTTGTTAATAGGCCTGAAATAAATGAGCACATTTGTTTTTATGTGCTATAGCTGTAATTTATTTTACGTGATTATTGTACATTTTGGAGGCGTTTTTGTATATATATATATATATATATATATTAAGAAGGGTTTCTCCCCTTTTAACCGAAATGTAGTTACCCTCCTCATACCCTGTCCTTCTTCATCTTATTTAATATGTTGTAACTTTTAATTGGATTGATCACTTAATTTACATTATAGGAAGCTCTATAAAAATGTAATCAACCCCAACTTCTTTAATCTTGCTTTAATTAAAGATATAATTTACAACCTGTTTGAAATACTCAAACGTAAACATGGAACATGAAGAGAGCCGCCTGTAAATCACCTTTTTTCTTCTTGTGTAGAATTGACTTAGGCGAGGCAAGGCAAGTTTATTTGTATAGCACATTTCAACAACAACGTAATTCAAAGTGCTTCACATAAAACCATTAAAAGCATCAAAACACAAGGCAAAAGAAAAGGAGATTTAAAAACAATTAAGAACATTCATTGAAACATCAATAACAGTCATTAAAACACTAAAAAGCAGTGTGAGAAATAAAATACAGTAGTAAAAATGCAGAAATGCAGGAAATTGATTAATATCCTTGAATCTGGTTCAATTAAAGGCAGCAAACAGAAAAGTCTTAAATCTTGATTTAAATGAGCTGAGCGTCTCAGCAGACCTGCAGCTTTCTGGGACTTTGTTCCAGATATGTGGAGCAGAAAAACTGAACGCTGCTTCTCCATGTTTAGTTCTGACTCTGGGAACAGAAAGTAGACCAGTCCCAGACGACCTGAGGGGTCGGGATGGTTCATAAGGTAGCAGCAGATCAGAGATGTGTTTTGGCCCGAAACCATTCAGTGCTTTGTAAACCAACAGCAGGATTTAAAAGTCAACTCTTTGTTGGACAGGAAGCCAGTGCAAAGACCTCAGAAATTCGTTAGCATAGCCGTTCATTCGCCCCAGTTTAGTCTGCTGGTGTAGTTGCCATGGCTGCCAAACAGTGGCACAATATGTCATTTGACCTCACACAAATTGCAACAACAACTGTTTTACTTGTATCGTACCCCTAAAGGTATCCTCTTCTACACAGACAAAAGTGTGACTTCGCAGTTAAAAGGGGTACCCTTTCAAAGATCTGGGTAGAACTAGACCAGATCTGGGTTGAACCAGGTCTGGGTAGAACAGGACCAGATCCTAGTAGAAATGAGGACCATATCTGGTTGTAAATAGGACCAGGTCTGGGTGGATAGCACCAGAACAACTATGTAATCATAATTAGTTCTCATCACTGTATTTGGTTTTTGTTGGTTTCTTTGCTTCAAGGAAAAAAACCGAATGGACAAATCGATAATGCACAACAATGTAGGCCTGTATGGTGGCTGAAATATGGCTGACAAGGTGTTCTTGGTACGATCATACTTGGGCGATTTTATTCCCCTTTATACAATTCCTTCGGACTTTTATTTTTCTCATTCAGACCGCGGGGACACAAAACGTATCGAGTTTGTTGTTTATTGCAATTTGTGTGAAGTTGACCCACATTTGGAGGTAAAATGCCAAAGGACTGGTGCAGAACAAAGATTGATGAGTGATTCTTACCAGCATCCAGCTAGTTGTTTCTAATATTTTGTCCAGCCATTTTTTTTTCAATCAGGGTCGACTGAATATGAGGAACAACACACAAGAGTCCTGGGTGACTTTCACACCATGTGATTTTCCATCCAGCAAAAACACACTATCTGTCGACAAACATGTCTTTTAATGTTTGTGCTGTTGGTTTCTGGCTAGAACACCTCACTTATAGTTCTGACTCTGGGAACAGAAAGTAGACCAGTCCCAGACGACCTGAGGGGTCGGGATGGTTCATAAGGTAGCAGCAGATCAGAGATGTGTTTTGGCCCGAAACCATTCAGTGCTTTGTAAACCAACAGCAGGATTTAAAAGTCAACTCTTTGTTGGACAGGAAGCCAGTGCAAAGACCTCAGAAATTCGTTAGCATAGCCGTTCATTCGCCCCAGTTTAGTCTGCTGGTGTAGTTGCCATGGCTGTAGTAGCTGAGCTTGCAACAGGAAGTGCCTCTACTAGCTGCCGCTGCCACATTTTGAGCTTGCCGTTTCTCACGGACGCCATCGTGAGGATGCTACACTGCGTTCACAGTGGTGTGTGGAAGTGCGAAACGTCAGACAACAATCTGTACACATGCAACATCCTCTGTCCCAGGACCCTCACGTCGGAACAGGAAAAAGTCTCCCAAAAACCCTATTAACGGGGAGAAAATTGAAAGAAAGTCTTTCTTTCAATTGGACAAAAAAAAAGGACTAAACTTCTTGAAGAAGTTTAGTCCTTTTCCCGCCTGTCTTGCCCCTTTTCTTGGGTCGATCACGCTTCCCATGGCTTTTTGTTCAGCCGGTCTGGCTTCGTGGTTGCGAGGGCAGCTGCACTTAATCCAATCCTCGTACTTTATTTTGCGATATTGCTGAGTGTATTTTTATCATGAATGTAGCAAAATCTGTGGGAGATACCGGCCACCACATCTGCATTCGCCGTCGTTGCCACAACAGATTCATTGATTGATTTGCTTGCTTCCCATATACAAGTTGAAGCATTTTTTAGCTTTTGTAGTGTATTCTCATAAACGGATAAATAATGATTTCAAGTTTGTTGTTTAATTTCAGTTTAACTTACCTTAAGTAACACAAGACTGTGTACCAACTGGTGCAACCAGAGTGGTATCTATATGCTAGCTGGGAGTCAGAAGGCACTGCCAAGATGGTGATGGCGGTCGCCACAGGAGCCCACCACTTTGAGCTACACAACGATTTCACGTAATACACTAAGTACAAGCTTAGTTAGCCTCAAAACTAGAGGGTTTCCACCAACACGGACGAGTCCCCAAATAGAGAAGTGATTTTTACCAGAAGAGAAAATTACATTTTATTTGTAGTCATTTGTAGACCCACATATTTTTTAAATATTTGCTGTGCCTGTGGGTGATGTGGTTTCAACACACGTGTTGTATCATTCCAGAGTGCAGGAGGACCACCCCATCATGTCTTTCACTGTTTCCAAAAATGGAAGGTTAGCTCTGCTCAATGTTGCAACTCAGGTGAGCAGCTTGTTACTTCACACCACAATGTACTTCCCTTCCACTTCAGCTAGTTGCTACAATATGATTTCAGTGTAATCTTGATTTTGAAATGTGTCTCCATAAATGCTTTTTGTGTGTAGGGAGTACACCTATGGGACCTGCAGGACCGGGTGCTGGTGAGGAAGTACCAAGGGGTTACCCAGGGCTTCTACACCATCCACTCCTGCTTCGGAGGGCACAATGAAGACTTCATCGCTAGTGGCAGTGAAGGCAAGACAACATCATGTTTAGTAGAAAGCTCAGCTCAGCTGCTCTTTGTTGTGGACTGAGACAGACAGTTGACAAAACAATTAAAAGAGCTTCATTGTGCTGATGTCATCAGGGTTATTTTCTCGTACTTGTCGATGCTCCTCTACAGCCACAGACAGGGTGGAATTATGAATACTGTCAGACATAAATAAACATCTCTGCAAACCCATGCAGAGATGAAAACATCTACACGCCAAAAACAGTACTGAAGTCAAACTTTAAAGGGAATCCCTCCCTGTATTTGCTCGACCCTAGTACGCAGAGGAAATCTCAACAAAATGTCATGTGGACATGCACATCAAACAATTTGAAAGTAAAAGGTGAAAAAGTAAGCGGTACAGGTATAAAACAAACTGCCACACATTCGTCACAGAGCAACCCCTGTGTACATTTGCCTCTGTGCAGCCTGGGGAAGCAGAATTACATCCTGAGAAGTACATATTTTCAGTAAACATATTGTCATGTATATAATTGGTGAAGTTGCTATTTAAGTCTACACCAATAAACTGGTAGCAGTTGATGAAGTGTCCTGTCTCCTGTCAGACCAAAAAGTTTACATCTGGCACCGGCGCAGTGAGCTGCCCATCGCGGAGCTGACTGGTCATACCCGCACAGTCAACTGCGTGAGCTGGAACCCCGTCCTGCCGGGACTGCTGGCCAGCGCATCCGACGACGGGACCGTCCGTATCTGGGGACCTGCCCCTTTCCTGGATGTCCAGGATGCAGAGGGGCTCAATGGTATGAACATGAAAACTAGTATGTGTACTCAAAAGGGAAGAGGTTGGATTATCTGTCAGCCATTGCTTTCATCAGGCTCCTCAACAGTTTACATAAATAGGAGTAGAATCCACAGTTTCTTCCTACATTTTGTTTTGAATTAACACCAGCAGTCCTCCTCAACACAAGCACATTTCAAACATATTCATGTATAATCTTGATTTGAAATTGAGTAAAATGGCTTAGATGACGTCTTTGAGTAAGAATCCTAAACATGGAAAAACTGATTCCATGTTTAATGAAAACTACATAAAACCAAGTAATAATAGATGAAATAAATAATTAAATAAGATTAAAAGTAATATAGTAAGAAATAATTGCACTAAGATACAACAAAAACAGTTCAGGAGAATCCACTTTTAAATAATGCCTTAGAGCTTTAAATGAAGAAACAGAGCTGGCTTGCCTGATCTACAGACTCGAGGGGTCCTGACTCCAAACAGCCGGTCTCCTCTGGCTTTTAGCCTCGACTTACCTACAAACAGACCCCCACCAGAGGCTCTAAGGCTGGTATGGGGATAGCAGGTCACAGGTCACACTACTACGTTTCATTATAAAACCGTTTTAAAACAAAAACGATCTCCGGCCAGACCAGTGTTTCAGCGAGGTTTTAGGAATAATCTCCGTCCATACTACCACGCCTGAAATCACATGACCAGGGCCGGTCACGACGCTGCATACGGGAATTGTTGCAAATCATTGGAATAATAGCATGTGCATGTAAGCAGTAGGAGCATTTAACTGCGACAGATGCTAGCATAGAAATCAAGTTCAGCAACACCTCTAATTTGTTATCCATATTAGAAATAACCACTGAATTGAGGTTTGTTAGGTTTGATTTAAAATCAAAGGTTCTGCTACCTTTACCAAGAAGGAACGTTATTTAAGTTATTTAAAATGGATGCTCTTTGAGAAGTGGTTGAACTATGGCCAGAAGTTGAGTGGATGATTGATTATGGCTGGAATAAAAGGACAGGTTGACTGAAATATCTCCTTAGTTGAAAGAATATGCAGGGAACAAGATGATGATGACATGTTAGTAATGCTATCTTGGTTAGCTGCTTAGCAGTGACAGATTTAAATGCTACCACCAGGGTAGGGGCAGGATGAACTATAGCAGAAAGTAGAGTCTTTCAGTTCCAAACAAACAAATCAAAACATGTCAAAACAAATCCTCACATTTATCAATGAAAGGTTCAGGGATATGTTGATTTAAAACATAGAGAAACACACCATTGCAAAACCTACAGCACACTTCAGTCTCTGTGACAAGACTGACCACGCTTTGCCCAACTGGCCTGCTCTTAGTAGGTTAACAGCTCAGTGCACACAGCTAAACTGTGTATTTTCATCAATGTATATGGTGATGGCACACCTACAGTAACTTCTCTAAACTAACACAAACCCCTATTGTCCAGTAATATGTCATTTGACCTCACACAAATTGCAACAACAACTGTTTTACTTGTATCGTACCCCTAAAGGTATCCTCTTCTACACAGACAAAAGTGTGACTTCGCAGTTAAAAGGGGTACCCTTTCAAAGATCTGGGTAGAACTAGACCAGATCTGGGTTGAACCAGGTCTGGGTAGAACAGGACCAGATCCTAGTAGAAATGAGGACCATATCTGGTTGTAAATAGGACCAGGTCTGGGTGGATAGCACCAGAACAACTATGTAATCATAATTAGTTCTCATCACTGTATTTGGTTTTTGTTGGTTTCTTTGCTTCAAGGAAAAAAACCGAATGGACAAATCGATAATGCACAACAATGTAGGCCTGTATGGTGGCTGAAATATGGCTGACAAGGTGTTCTTGGTACGATCATACTTGGGCGATTTTATTCCCCTTTATACAATTCCTTCGGACTTTTATTTTTCTCATTCAGACCGCGGGGACACAAAACGTATCGAGTTTGTTGTTTATTGCAATTTGTGTGAAGTTGACCCACATTTGGAGGTAAAATGCCAAAGGACTGGTGCAGAACAAAGATTGATGAGTGATTCTTACCAGCATCCAGCTAGTTGTTTCTAATATTTTGTCCAGCCATTTTTTTTTCAATCAGGGTCGACTGAATATGAGGAACAACACACAAGAGTCCTGGGTGACTTTCACACCATGTGATTTTCCATCCAGCAAAAACACACTATCTGTCGACAAACATGTCTTTTAATGTTTGTGCTGTTGGTTTCTGGCTAGAACACCTCACTTATAATGAATGAAAATCAATTCATAAGAGCTCCTCCTGAAGAGAATCTGCGGAACAGAAATGTGTGAGTTATGAGCTATGACCTCTGTCTTTTTCCTGTGCTGTCAGAATGTTGCAGCATGGACAGCTGATGATCTGCTGCTGTGATCCTGAGGAGCACTAAGACTCTTAGACACTTGAATGGATGAAGCAGGAAACGTTTTGGTCACTGGACAGCAGCTTCCTGGAGACGGACCCAGTGGTGCTGCATGTCAGGATGTCACAACACAGAGATGTCAGACCTACTCGCATTATTGAGAGCAGAGCCGGCCAGATGAAGCTGGGCTCCACGACCTCCAGTATCTGACCCGCCTGCCCGCTCCGTTCCCTCAGTACCATCCAGGACCACCCACCTCCTCTTATTTATTATCAACTACATTATGTGTTCATGAGTAGTTCACAGACTTGTGCTAGGCTGTCACATAGCGGCGCCTTGTGGAGGTTATGTGTTGTTATTTTTATTCAGTCCTGAGTCTGATCTGCTCTGAAGAAGCTTCAATTTTTTCCTCTTTCACCTCCTAAAGAGATTTGAACTATAAGGCCATTTGATGCATGCACCCACTTGAAGAGTATCTTTAAATTTAAAAAAATGGATCTTTTATGCAGAGTACATTTTAGTTCCTTTTTTTCCTCCAGCTGTGCTGCTTCTAACTAGAGAAGGAATAGTATGTGATGAGCATGTTGCATACGATTGCACAGGACGTTTTACACTCGCTGTAGAATACATTGATGCCTTCTGAGAGTATACAGCTGATGTGTGGAAACCTATAGAGTTCGAAGGATTATCTGTGTAGTGACATCTTTGCTCTCTTCACTATTTGCTCTTTATTTCTGTTCCATTGCAGCCTGTTGCCCTCTATCCCTGCATACGAACAGTCTTCATATGAATTTTACTTCGTTGGGTTTAGTTGTTTCATGTTTTAAGTTGAACTTATTACAGTTTTTAACTTATTTGTTTTTGATTTACTACAAGTGGAAAGAGACACTCCCTGATTTCTTACTGTACCCAGTAGAGCCCCCAAAATTCCGGCTCAGCTGTGATCTTTGGCTGGTGTTCTTGTTATGTTTCATATTGTCAACAAATCCAATGAAAAGACCAGAAGCAACAATGTGTCTGTTTGTCAGAACTTTCTGACGTCTCTAACCTGTCTGTGACACTCAGCTGCAAGCCCATTGGTTCCTACTGAAGATGTAAATCTTTGAGCCTTTTTTTAAACGTGTCTTTAGTCATTTCCTAAAGCAGCTGGTTACTGTGGTTTGTAACAAACATTACTCAGTCAGGAAGAAACGGTGCGTTTGTTGGTTATTGACTATTTTGATTGGAGAATTAATCCAAAATTGGCACTCTAGTGAGTATTTGTGCAGCAGGACGGTGTGTGTGTGGGATTGGGTCAAAATAAAGGTCAGTGTGTGTTCACACACACTGACCTTTATTGACACAGGAGCATGTCACCCAGTGAAACCATGTAACTCATGTGTTTGAATAGTTTGTGGACAACAATGGAGCTCTATGAAAAATATCTATCAAGCAAGTATTGTGATACACTCACAATACTTGCTTTCATTTTTTACAAGTCAGGTCTGTGCATGAGATTTGTTCATGATAGAAATAAAGAAATAAAACATTGCCGGCCATAACTAAGTTCAGGACATTCATAAGCTGAGGAGACAGTAACAAAGTGATGGAGTGTATCTGTAACAATCATTGTACCCAAGTGTAACATAAGGTTAATATGAACGTCTACACAATGTTCCCTTCAGAGAGTCAAAAGAACAATCTTGCCTAATATAATATTCTGTGTAATATGTTGTGTATATTTGTATGTAATGGCATGTATTATGAGGCTGTGTAGAAAAGGCGATGATGTGTTGTTCAGGGTTCCCATGCAAGTTTTTTACTGTCAAAGGTTTCAGATGCTCTTTCAGGGCTTCAGACCAAACAGTCTTCACTGCGCTACTGTTGTATACTGTTGTAATATTAAGCAGCAAGTTTACATTAACATCTGCTTACACAGAAAAATCAATGTGAGATTCACAAACTACAGTGCAGCTGAACATTTTGGTTTCCAAACTGCTTCAACAGAGAATTTATTTTTCAAAACCTTTCCAGGCCAGGACAATAACCGCCAGGACGTTCAGGACTGTGGGAACCCTGTTTGTCTGCCCAGACGCCATTACCACTTCCATCACACAACACACACGCGCTAGTGGTACACAATAATCGATGTCACACACACTTGATTCAATCACAGATGTGGTGTTCTAGTTTCTGCTTTTGCAGCGTCCTTTGTTTATTCCGAGTATTTCAGGCTTGTCTTCTTTTCTCTTCTCGTTATAAGAAGCCAAAGTAGGAACTTTGTTTGCTTGCGGGCAGTTTCTGCCAGAAACCATTTGACATTTTAAATGTGTTATTACAAAACGTGATTGTACTGTTGTGTATCGTCTGTCGGAGAAGTATTATGTACGCTTATTTTAAATAAAGCATTCAGGGTTTTAAAATGTAATTTACTTTGAAATGTTCTTCCAGTAATACTATGACTATAACTATTGCAAAATATGTTCCGTAAAAGACGTCATTAAATTCTATCGCTGACACTAACACTGACAAAAAAGACAAACGTAAAATGGCGTTTTGACAAATAAAAACTCCATAACCTCTTCATTCTCCTCACCTTCCACCTCTTTGAAGAAAGATCAAATATCAGTCAACCGGTTTTTATCAGACGACAAGTTTACATCTTATGTGGAATGGGTTTGACTAAAATGCAGTGGCAGGCCATGCATTTTATACCTGGTCCTTCACTGCTGTCCTGCAGCTGAAATACCACCTTATGACCACATTGTGGCACCACAGCTATTATTCATTTTTAAGGCTGTAACTATGTACATCTTCATATTATACGAAACCATTCGGTACGAGTCATTTCAATAACACTCGAGCATTTAGAAAATGCAAAAGCCTAAATTTAGGAAAATATAATGTTCTCAGCTGGTCTGGCTGTGAGATCCACCGTCATTCCTTAATGACAAGCTGCGACCTAAAGAGATTATCAGGATTTTACTTTCACAACTTGAACATTGAACGTACTGCTCTGCAGTGTCTTTCCTCGTCTCAGTCTCCTGTGTCATGGTACAACTCACTCGGTCAGAATGCTCATATGTGATTGGCTGAGCTGCATCACGTGATGTGATTCACTACCCATCAGCCTCTGCTGGCTGTTAAGTTGCGTTTCACGATAGTCATGTGCTCGCCCACTGACCAATCACACAGCACACTGCAACTCGCGGGAAAGCTACACGTGGACACTGAGCGGCATGTAATGCTGACGTCATTATAGGCCGGCGCGCAGGCTCTGATAGTCAAAGAATACGTCCAACATGTCAAACTAAAGATCTGATTGGTTGAACACTATGACAATCAACAATATCGTCCCCATGTACTTTAATCTGCACTGGCTGCAGGTGAGAGTCTGCAGGCCTCTGGCTCTGTTCTTACCTAGAGACACAGAGGTGAGATCTGATTGGATAAAAGCTCTACTTAAAACAAGCTGCACTGGAAGCAGAGCAACTGAGGAAGACAGTAGCTGTGCAATGAGAAAATAAGATAATGGGGAAAATTTTTTATAAATTATAATACATGTCGTGTATTTAAGAAATAAATATTAAATTATAAAATAGATATAACTTTGTGATTCTGTTTAGGCCAGCAGAGAAGGCCTTGCCACTGCTAAAATGACAGAATTATCTGGTTGGCTATAGCTTCACGGAAATATTCAATATAATCTAATGAAAAAGGATATTTGACACAGGACTGAGACTAAAGGACAAAACGGACAAAAGTAGGAGATAAAACACTTTGACTAAAATGTAATGACTTTTACGCAACTAAAACTGAAATAAAACTACGACAATAATTAGACTAAAACTAATAATCAAGTTGGACTAAAGATTAAGAGCAAATGTAAAATAGCTGTCAGAATGAACTCTGCCGGTCTGACTGGTATCTTCATGCTCCGACATCTGACCTAGTGTGACAGAACCTTCATTGTTTGACTAGATTTTTGGGAGGAAACAGACACTGACAAAACAACTAAAATTATTGAACAGTTGACAAGAAATAGATTTAACCTCAAAGGGAGAATAGGAAGTAAAAGTGGACATGCGTCAGACAAACAACTTGTCTTTCATTTTTATTTATGAAACATCACATCCCCCCCTCCAAAAAACCCCACACTGCATAAGACCGTTAAATGTGAATCAGACATGAACTTGTTGACCCCACTGAAGAGAGAAATGGCTCCAGAGTACCTGCACACAATAGAGCAGCTGTGACTGTTCTGTCTACACTCAACCAAATAAAGAGCACATGCACACCTCTGTGGTCCCAGAGCAACACTGACACACATGCTGATCTGGGGTCTGTCCCACTTTGATATACAGTATGTGTTCAATGCAAAGGTCATTCATTAAACACACCATCAGTGCATGACTGAGGTCTGTGAGCCTCCTCCTGACGTTCATAGGCTGAGCTGTGGCCTTACTGATAACAATAACACTTCAACACCATCAGAAACCTCCCATCTCAGCATTTCATTTTGAAAACGTTCGATACTTTGACCAAATATGATGTGAACTAAAGAAGTTCAGAGAAATGATGGCGCATTGGACTTGACCAGGGGTGTCAAACTCATTTTCACTCTGGGGCCACATCAGCATCACGGTCGCCCTCAAAGGGCCGGTTGTAAATGTAAGACGGTGTAAATGTAACTACTCCTAACATATTTAGTTTAGTTTCCCGGGATATCTGTGACTTCCTCAACACCCACTAAGCAGAAATAGAGGTTCTTTTTTCCATGGTTAATGGCGGACAGTTGAACGGCTTTCATGGCGATAAGCCACGCCCCCTCTCCGGCGCGGCCAGTGCGAATGAACACAAAATAGCCCCCGGCGAGACCGGCGGCGCAAATGGCTCATCTCATAATTTCAACCATGGGGATATTTTTATTTTCACATCTAACATTAAATTTTTGTAAAAAAAAAACTTTTTTTTTTTTTGCTGGGGGATTCGCGGGCCACATAAAATGACGTGGCGGGCCGTATGTTTGACACCCCTGGACTAGACAGAACAAAAGGACCACATCCAGCAGCAGGTGACTGTAGATGGACATATCCCGATTGAAGAAAGGAACACTTGGTATGTCCTTCAGCGTGAGCAGAGCAACAGAACGCAGAAAACATGTTGTACGCTTCAGGAGGAGAGGCTTATCTGACACACTGTACACTCTTTGAGCTCATGGCTCTTTCTCACCGGATGGTAGTTCATTTTGTCTTTTATGTTTTGGATTATATTGACTTAATTCTTTGTTGCTGTAACTCTTTTACTGTAAAACACTTTGTATGTTAGTTTTTGAAAGGTGCTATAGAATGAGGCTAATGGCCCAAACCCAGAATGGGGAGGGCATGTGACCTCGTGGAATGATTGTTGGTGAACAGTCTCTGGAGGTCACAGACTGGTATGAACAGTAACTCCAATGAGTTCCATATGTTGAGTACCGCTCCAGCTGAACACCACAGCAGGTCCCAGTACTGGCCACAACAACACATCATTAGTTTTGAGGTTCAAGCACCATTGGCATTTTTCCAAATGTGGCTTTGTGGAACAACACACTCAAGACTTCCACCGTAGATGGACAGAGAATATTACTCAGTGTTGTTCTAGTTCTCTCTGCTCTAGGAGGAAGTCTGGCTCACTTTACCGTGAAAATGTCTAATATTTGTTACAGCCACTATGTCGGTGTTGTTTTTACTCACTATTGCATATAGAGGTTATTACTTATCCCCTTCACAATAACACAGCGCATGTTGTAGGAGATGTTTGCATGATGGTGCTGAAGTGCTAAATGGTTAAATGTCAACCTCAGTATGAAAGTGAAAACTCTGGGATTCTGACAACACAAATAACAGTTTGGAGCTCAGTAAGACCTCAGTGACAGTAAACTTCTTCTCTCTGCTGTTGGTAAAGATTGTATGCATACAGTAGAGGAGCAGGGTGTGGGGGGGTGATAGCAAAGCCTGGACTATGGAATCCTGCAGCTCGCTGGGTGCTTCAGTCGTTGATCAGAGCCAGGATCATGCTGGTTAAACAGGGGAGGGAAAGATATATGTTAATATAGAACTGACCATGTACAGCCACCTCTCGTAATCAGGAACATGTCACTAAATGTCAGTGTGTTTGTAGATGCTATTGCTCTCACCTATACAAATAAATGAAGAAGCAGAGCAGGTGGTATCCCAGTTTAATCATGGCCTCCTTCATGTGGGACTTGAGCTGACCTCGGTTGTGGATCTCAGTGGGGTCAAACACGCCCATGTTTCCCATCGGAACCTTCGCATACCTGCAGGGAGAAGAAGAGAGGGATGTCAGGAGCCTGACTGCACCACCAGTGGACAGTAAGACACCAACTCTGTGTTATTACCCACTGAAGAAGCTGTGACATGGATATCACCTTCACAAACGTATCAAAATATAACACATTATATATTTCCTGATAATTCAATCGATAGATCAGATAGAATGTATGTTAGCTTATCCAGTGAATGAAGTACCAGAAACATCTAATATCACCATGAGGTGGTCCTGCTCATTGATCTAATTCCCTCTGAGACATTAAAGGAATTCCTGCTTCGTTGTAATCTGCATTGCGAAATATCTCTTGTCTCACAGAATATGTGTGTGTATTTAGATATACTGTGGTGTTGGCGCAGGACAGAGCAGTGGCTGCAGTATGAGCATACCTATAAATGTTCCAGGCTGCTACAGGCAGGTTGAGGACAAAAATGAACCAGTGCATGGAGACCAACATCAGCATAGTGGTGAGACACTGGCCAACCATCTCTGGAATTACCCACTGGAAGCGGAATATCAAACATGGAAACATCAAAATACAATCAAACTTCTCTCTGTAGCATCTGTATAAAAAGACACAAAAGTCAGCTTTAGCAATTGCATGGCATGCATCATATAACAATACATTAAAACAAGTTAATAACAAATACAAATCATCATCAATAAAAGAGGTATGTCCTCTGACCATAATAATGACTCACTTTGTTTAGCTTGGAGCAGCAGGCTCTGGCATTGATGTAGTCACATTCTAGATCAGACAGGGTGATAATCTGAGCTTTAGTCAAGGTACCACAAACTGCCTGCTTCTGTCAGCTCCATTCAACTGGACACAAAGACCCATGACAGACCACATGTTCACTTCTGTGATTATGAGACAGAGGAAACTAATGGAATATGTACTCTACTGATTTCTAGCAACTTTAAAGCTTGGACCATTGACATCCAAATAAACTTTAAGACAACATCAAGGATATATGCATAGACTTGTTTTACACAGGACGACCGAATATATTGTTCATCAGATTGTGAACATGGTTATGAAGAGAAATGTTACTTTAAGCCATTGGATAGACAGAACTTGGGAATAACTTGTAATTACTATGTTAAAAATAAAATCATGGTTATCAGTAATGGCTCTCAACAACATTAATTGTCACGTAGCTATAAGTAGCCGTATCACTAACGACAGACGGAACGTTAGCAAGCTAAATGTTAGTTTTTATCTCCTGTTTATTTAAAACGTTTTATGTAACTTCCCGTTTATCGTTACCAGTTTGTCTGTTGTTAAAACACCTCCATCTTATCTAACGTTAGTTTACCTTGTCTGTCACTGACTCTGAAGCGTTAACAAGGCGGCTAACCGGTTAGCTAGTTAGCTTCATGTACTAACATATAGAAAGGAATTGAGGGGCGCCTTTGGCCAGCTAGCCGCTTTAAACAATACGCGCGATGTCCGCCCAAAAACAGAATTCCGAAAAGGATACAAAGTACACCGAGAGGAAAATCAGTGCACAGCAGTCCACAAGTGACAGAATGAACACTGCCGCCTCCATTTTTCTTCTTCCGTTAGTGATTTGTTTTCATTTCCGGCCAGTTCTCGATCCTGTGCTGTGCCCACAGTGACACATGTTGTATCGCAGTACTGCCACCTAGCGGATTGGAATAGAGCTGTTTCCCCCCAAACAGAAAGAGTAATGACAATCACATAGGAATATAAAAAGTTACTAAATTCAATTAAATATAACAAAAATAAAGTACCATAACATAAATAAGAAACAATAACATTAAGATCTGGCTTATCAGGGGTTGTAGAAAATAATTCAATAAAATATAAGCACTCTCACCTCACAGCAAGAGGGGGGCCGGGTTCGATCCTGGAGTTTGCATATTCTCCCTGTGTCAGCGTGGGTTCTCTCTGTGCAGCTTAACCTGCCTCTGATCACTAATCAAGCACTCCCTCATCAGCACAACTCCCCTCACCTGTTCAAGCCACTATTTAAACCCCTGCTTCTCAGTCACTCTTTGCCAGATCATTTCCACGTCTGCCTGTCCTGCTGGATTTCCCCCATCGTCTCGTGTCCTGTCCATGGATCACCTGTGTGTTCTTGTAAGTGTCCTGTTCTGATTTAAGTATTCAATGAATACTATTCATTAAATACCTGCTTCACTCTATGTCTGGTCTGGTCTGCGTTTGAGTCCTCCACCACACCCCGTGACAGGATATGAATGGGTGTTAGAGTGCTTTAAGTGGTCGGAAGACTAGAAAAGCGATATAAAAGTACAAGTACATTTATCATTTACAATACAGTGTAGACTTCCCAGTCATCCGACCACTTAAATCCCTGTATTGTAAATGTTAACATTCACCCATTTACACACACATTCAGGTGCCATATAAGGAGCCAGGATCCAAGGTTACACACAGATGGCAAAGCCTTCAGGAGCTGTTTGGGGGCTGGATTTAACCACCAAACGTCCACTTAGTGGATGACCCACTCTACCCCCTGAGCTACGGGTGCCCCATACGTCTGTTAACTTGATCCCATCCACCTTTAAACATGCCACTTGACCATTAACATTTGGGTAGGCTAAGTGACATTTCATGAATTCCATTTGACCTGAAGGGGTGGCACTTATTACGGAAGCAAATTCTTTAGGTTTGACCTGGAAAGATTTGGCTCTAAAGAATTTTTTTACAATTGTAAAGATTACCTTTATCACAAAGATACTGCCCCTTCCATTCAGTTCCAGTTCCCTTTATAAAGACTTTTATTGCTAACACTGATATTCCTCCTTCTGTTCTCCCTAAACTATTGGCTATTTCTCTTTTGAGGTAGTGGTGACTATTTTTCTACACACATTTGATGAATACACTTATTTACAGAACACAACAAGGAATGGAGTGAAACTGATGACAGCCCAACCTGGGTCATTATGTCACTGAACCCTCATTGGTGCTAAGATGGAATTCTGACAAAAAGAGCTACCCGCTCAGAATGACCGACCAGTAGCTCATCCTGTAGCTCATCCTGTCTGGTGTGATGAACCCTCGATACACGAAGCAGTAGAGTAGCTCATTCTGTCATGGCCTACTATCGCTGTAAAAAAGCAGTAGCTGTATTTGTCAGAACACCAGAAGTATTATTGTAATAGAGTATCTTAGTTATTACTCAAACTGTTAATGATATTTAATAATATTCAGGTGTGCTAAAGTTAGCCAGCTCTCTCCATAATGTTTCCTATTATTTTCAGGAGGTGGCATATTCATTGCCAAATTGTATACCTCTATAAATCTGGACCTGCTCTTGCAAAATTAGAATGGTGTCACGATGACGTAATGAACCTTCCTTCATTTTTATATTACTTGCACAGCCACAGAAGCTGGACAGAATAATACACACACCTCAAATTACTAAATTACAAGTAACAATTACTAAAACAGAGATGATATGATCGAAGGCGTGGCTCCGAACAAATGGTTCAGCGGGTTTACACAGACATGTTGTTCAGGTAGTCCACAATGTGATATTTGTCATCACATCTAGTAGCTGTCACCATAGTCAGTACAAGCCTTCAGGGTTTGACCTATAGTGCTTTGGTTATGTGCAGACTGTGCATGCTTCTGTAACATGTGTTTCTGTTCCACCATATCATTTACATAATATTTCATATTAAAAAAACTTTAATTGTTGTTGATCGTTAAGTTTCAACAATTGTATAGTCAATGCAAATACTATCCAATAAAGTGTTAACTAGTACATAGATAATCTATTATTGTCATCACAGTGTTAAAAGTGGTTGACAGTATGTGTGTCTGCAGGTGTACAAGGTGTGTTCGTGCAGTTTTTGAAAGGTGAGGTGACTCATAATCATATTTTCACTCAGCTAAATTGTTGTTCGTGCACAACAACAAATGTTATGAAAGCTGGTTCAGCAGTAACAGGGACTCACCCTGCTGTCACTCCTAAGGAAGTGGGCAGGGCTGCAGGGGAGAATATGAGAATAGTAAACTGTGAAGGAGGAAGAAAGAGGGAATTTTCTTTTAGCCTAGTGACAATGCTGAAAAAGGAGAGTATCACTCTGCTTGAGGTGAAAACCGCAGAGAGGCCAGTTAGAAGAGAGGAAAAGGAGTTCAGACACTAAACACAGACGGACAGCAGAGAAGACAGTATGGACTGGGTCACTCGTGTAATCTATTTGCACATACCACTTAACCTTATCATTCTGGAAACGGGACATGCCACTGAGAAGGATACCAGGGTTCTGGGAGCTACAGCCCCTGGAGATATCATCATCGGAGGAATCTTTCCCATTCATGAAGACGTAGACAAAGAGAACAACACATTTGCACCGCAACTACAGCCATGTATCAGGTGAGATCATTCAATCCAATGCAATAAATGATAAACAGACCATCTTTTTCACTTCACTTTTCACCTAATCCTAAAAGGACAGTTTAGTCTTGAGAAACCAGGAGATAAACTCATAATATATCCAATATTCTTCAATGGTGGAAGAAGTTATCAGAGCCTTTACTTTGGTAAAAGTAGAAATAGCACAATTAAATAATAATAATAATAATAAATAAAAGTAGAATCCTGCACTCAAAATTGAATTAAACTTGTATTATTTGTAGCAATGCTTATCATGTATTGCTTATTTTTCCCAAACTGGTGATATGTTTGTTTGTAAAGTCATAATCTGCATATAACTACAAATAGATACAAATGCAGTCCAGAATGTAATGAAAACAAAATTAGAATAAATAACATGATTTAGCAGTCTAAAATGGAAATACTGGCAAAACTACAACATCATTCTAAAGTAAAATAATTAACAAAAGTAAACTATTGGTAATATTTCCACACAGAACAAAACATTTCATCTCCAGTAGACTAATTATGATGAGAACACACTGAGGCACCTGGTGTTGCATAGTATCTTTTTAGTAACTTGATTTTTATCAGAAAGTCTTGAAATGGAAATAGTACTTCACCCTCTTCCTTCCTGTGTCGTATCAGTTCTCCAGTGTATCACATCTTTACACATCTGTACTGTATTCATTACTTGTTTGCACAGGTTTGAAGAAAGAAGCCTGGTGAGGGTGCTGGCTATGATCAATGCTATAGAGATCGTGAATAAATCCCCTCTGCTGGCTGATGTTAACATCACTCTGGGCTACCGGATCATGGACTCCTGCTCTGATGTCAGCACAGCCCTGAAAGCCACAGCAGACTTCACCCAGCGGGCTGACTGCTACATCCGAAGCAACACCTTTGGTCAGCCAGTCATGGCTGTTGTAGGGGCCTCTTCCTCTGAAACATCCATCGCCATTGCCAGGCAACTGAGTCTCAAGATGATTCCTCAAGTAAGTAGTGAGTAACATGAAAATGCTGTTGACTCTGTGAAGGTGCCGGTAGGAGGACAGCATTTATATGAGACAGTGTTGGCTGTTACGTAGAACTTGCACCACAGATGAACAGGAACATAACCAGTTGCATACTCTCAGAGTGGAAGTTTATTTGGGACAGTGATCACAGAATTATCCCATTTATTGTCTGATTGGAAATTACCTGCACATTAACATTTTACTGTATTTAAATGGTTTTCTGGCAATGTTACATTTACTGTACGTATTTATTTTCGTATTAACATATAGACACTTAACATATAGAAAATGCATTATTCATTAAAGTTATTCATACAAATAAGACTGTTGGGCGCATAACCTTCATCAGCCTGTGGGTTCAGGGTGGCCACTGAGTCACTGAAACATGCTTTGAAAATACACCATTCTATAAATCTAGAATGCAATAGGAGACTACAAGTTGTTCAGGCTATATTTATGATCATTATTTGATACTAGTAGTTCACACCTCAGCGTGAAAACTGAACTATCCTGGGAAAATTAGTAAACATGGCTCTGCCGCTATTTTGAGTGGTGAGTCCCAAGGTGTCCCAGCGTTAGGGTTATTTGAGAGATACATCAACCAAACCAGAGTATACATACATTCACAGATCTATGTACAGATTACACAAGAATACATTTTTACAGATAATTAGGCTACAAGGAGCAATATGCATCCTAACGTCTAAGACATAGACGTTATAGGTTAACACAAGACAAAACAACAGTTTGACCCCTAAAAAACAGTCACAATGAGTTTATTAGACTTAAGTTGCAACTCAAGACCTAAGCAGAGATGTGATTGTATCATTTATGGCAGATCTCGGATCAGTTTTCTGTAATACATTTTTGATATGGTTAACATACAATCAGGCTGACAATTATTATACACCTGGGTATGCTGTGGCTCATAGTTGGCGCCCTAACCCCTTGGCCACCAGGTCCATCCGTTTTCATGATTATTACTTACTTACTACTTATTTTAACTGGTAAAGACATAACTGCCTTTCTTTTCTCCAGATCAGTTATTCATCAACTGCGGCTATTCTGAGTGATAAGAGCCGCTTCCCTTCCTTCATGAGGACCATTCCCAATGATGAGCATCAGACAGCTGCCATGGTCAGTCTGCTCAGCACCTATGGCTGGAACTGGGTGGGAATAGTTACAACAGATGGAAATTACGGCCAATCAGCCCTTGACCACTTTGTGTCCCAGGCCTCTGAAAAGGGGATCTGTGTGGCCTTTAAATCAATCATACCTCAATCTGTAACCAGTCAGGATGTCTGCTCTGCTATCATGCAGACGGCCAGAACCATCTGCAACAATCCCAAGGTACAGGTCATTGTGTCTTTTGCCAAGCCGACTCACATGATGTACCTTTACCAAGAGCTGAAGAATCAGACGCTGACAGCAGGACAGAGCATGAAGACAATGAGAAGAGTCTGGTTGGCCAGTGACAACTGGTCCTACTCCAGCTTTGTGAAAGGAAACATAACTCTGGAGGACATAGGACACATTTTGGGCTTCACCTTCAAAAATGGAGACCTGTCATCATTCAGTGAGTACTTGAGCAGACTGGAGGCAGCTGGACATGACTACATAAGGAATAACACTTTCATGCAGGAGTTCTACATGCAGCTAAAAGACGATTCTGGAGAGACTGAACTGGTGTCTAAAGCTGTGAACAGACTTAGAGAACACACTTATGCCGGCACTATCTTTAGTGTTGAGATGGCTGTGAGCGCCATTGCTCAAGCTGTGGCGTCTATCTGCAGGAACAGAGACTGCAAAACACCAGGCAAAGTGCAACCCTGGGAGGTATTCACATACATGAGTGTGCGTATTTGTGTGTGTATGCTCTTGTGTTGTATATCTATGGTCCATATGGGTACATTTAAGAGTGAGGGCAAGGTTAGCTGGTTTGGCTGTTGACACATTAAATATGGTACCTTGGTATACTTACCATCCCCACAGGTTTGAGACAGTTGGCATTGGACGTTGGTCTCTTTCACACACCTGTGGAGATATTGGAATAAGTGAAGCTGGATGTGGTCATGAGGTAAAACAGGCTTGTCATGTTTGATCAGAGAGCGCAGCAAAACATGGCTTTTCAGCCGGCTGTTAATTAAGTTACTCTTCGTGGGAATAATTCATTGATGATAGAATACTATGCAGCCCTTTGAGGTTAAGAACTAAGGAAGGGGACTGGATGCAATTAATTCATGGTCTTCTCATAGTAAAGTATAGTCATGCATACAGTAAATACACAACAGGTTGTCCTTGCAAATAGTGTGGTTTTATTGACTTATCTAAGGTACTGACTTGATAATGAAATGTTTCTTGTCTTGCAGGTCCTGAAAGCTTTGTGGATGGAGGAGTTTAAACTTAGAAAAAAGAGCTATAAGTTTGACAGCAGAGGAGACATCAACCTGGGCTACGATGTGACAATGTGGAGGTCAGATGGAGGGAACATCCATGTTCATAATGTTGTGGCTGAGTATCACCCACACAACAACAACTTTACCCGCACAAACCACAGCTCCACCCAACAGCTCCAGGACCTCAAGGTCGGCCCTCCTTCAGCTGTCATTTTGTGTACACACCACACAGAGACCCACTCACACATTCTGCAGTGTGTGTGTTTACTCAAAACATTAAGACCAGAAAAGCTGACTTAGGCAATACTGAAAAACAGTATTTCAGTTTTAACATTCAGTATAACCAACAATACGTTGCACAGAATGCAGTAAAAATGAAATCAATCTGATTTACTACACAAGAGAAATAAGCCACAAACAATAATGTAATCTCACGGTCTCTCCCTGCTCTCCTCAGCACATCATCTCGAAATGCTCCAGTAGCTGCGTTCCTGGACAGTTCAAGAAAACAGCTGAGGGTCAACACACTTGTTGTTATGAGTGCATCAACTGTACTGCAAACTACTACTCTAATAACACAGGCAAGACTGCCCCCCTCCCCCCCCCCCCCCCACACACACACACACACACACACACACACACACACACAGACACGCAGACTTATAGCCATGCTCTGGTTAAGTCTGAATCAGATTCATTTGGTAATGAACCTCATTTTCACCTGGCATTTTAGGTGATCATATAATTATATTTTTTATAATATGAACTATTTGTGCTTACAGTACATGACCAGAAATCCAGATCACACTTCTAGCCTTACATATTTTTCAAACAAGGAACTAATTGGCAGAAACTAAACTCAGGAGGCAAAAGTTCCCATTGTGCTTTCTTGATTGTGTTTCCACCACATCTGGAGACCCAAATCTTGGGCAAATCTGTCCACTAAGTATTTCAAAATGACAGTTGTGTTTATGTTGCATTTTGCATGTATGAGACAACAAAACAGTCACAGTGCTGTTCTATGTAGTCTACTATTGTGTGACTGTGATGTCTAATTGGACATGGAGAGAGACTGACGCAGCAGGTACCAGGAACTACATTTAGAAATCTGAAATGTAATTATTCTTGTCGAAACACAAGTTGAGCTCCTGAGTTCCAAAAGAGAAGAAAGTTCCTGTGGTGAAAGGTAAAAATCATCCTTTGCCTGTTACTATCATTGACATTATCTTTGTACTCCTTTTTAAACTTCATTTTTTAACACTGATTGTTGAGTAAACTCTGTCCTTTACAACTCTTGTTTAAATAGCTTTACATTCATACATTCATAGTAATTCAATGAATCGGGATAAGCCTGTGCTACTGTAGTTGTCTGTGAAGACAGTGGACACTTTCTGTAACTGTGATAATAACTCTCACATGACAACAACTCAAATGTGACCCTCATTTGACATCAACATGTGAATGACCCAAACATGTTTGAATCCCTGAGAAGTCCACAAGAGTTAGTCGAACTGATGGAGCCTCTCGATGAGAGAAGAAACATCCTAAAGACTAAAACAATAAATCTAGTTGCCTTTAACTTCCAGTTTCCCGAGCTATTCTCATCACATTATGATGCTTATGTCAAAAACGAGGTTAGCTGGCTTGGAATTCTCTTTGCACAGAGTCAAATCATTTCCTGCCTGTGATTGTTTTGTTCTGTACCTGCTTGTGCTCCTTCATGCAGATATGGACCAGTGTCTGAGCTGTGACACAAACACAGAGTGGTCTACTGATGGCAGTTCCAGCTGCATCCCCAAAGCCCTACTCTACTTCTCCTGGCAGGATGGCTTCGCTGTGGTGCTCCTAACCTTTTCTGCCCTGGGCATCTTCCTGGCTCTGCTGGTGTCTGCTCTGTTTCTACATCGCCGGGACACTCCTGTTGTAAAGGCTGCCGGAGGGCCACTGAGCCAGGTCATCCTGTTCTCTCTGGTCATCAGTGACATAAGTGCCATGCTGTTTGTAGGCCGTCCCAACAGTTTCCAGTGTAAGGCTCGACAGGTGCTCTTTGGCATCAGCTTCACTCTGTGTGTCTCCTGCATCCTGGTCAAGACCCTGCAGATCCTCCTTGCCTTCCAGGTGGATCCTGAGACGCAGGAGGTTCTGCGAAGGCTCTACCAGCCTTACCTCATTGTCAGCATCTGTGTAGCCATACAGGCAGCTACCTGCGTCTGCTGGCTGGTGCTAAAAAGCCCATTTAATCACGTCATCAGGCATCCAACCACTCTGCTGGAGGACTGTCATGAGGGCTCATATTTGGCCTTCGGGTTGATGCTGGGCTACATAGCTGTCCTGGCTTTAGTGTGTTTCATCTGCGCCTTCAAAGGACGCAAATTGCCACAGCAGTACAACGAGGCAAAGTTCATCACCTTCAGCATGCTGCTTTACCTCATCTCCTGGCTGCTTTTTGTTCCTGTCTACGTCACCACTTCAGGAGTGTACCTGCCGGCGGTGGAGATGGTGGTCATTCTCATCTCCAACTACGGCATCCTCAGCTGTCATTTCTTCCCAAAGTGCTATATAATCCTTTTAAAAAAGGAACACAATACCAAGAGTGCTTTTAGGAAGAATCTCTATGAATACTCCAGCAAAACCGCAGACTCCGTCTCTGTGTATGTGGTAACAAACTGCAGAGACGGGACTAACTGCACCAGTTTGCACAGAGGTTCAATCAAACACTGCCTCAGAAGAAGCACCAGCATATAAACTACCATTATTAAGGGTTGACAGAAATTATTAATATTGAACTATACATTTTTTATTGTAAAGAATATATATTTACAAGATCTGAGCCTCCATTTCTGTGTATTGTCAGACGTTTTTCTTCGAATGTTTAATTTGTCCTAATAAATATGGATATACTACGCCGAAATCTTTGGAAAAAAACTAGTCCGAAAAAATAGCAGCTGGATTATTGATCCTCTAATTGGTTTATTTCTAGCAAATCTCATTTAATATCACTCCCAATGGTTTTGACTTTGACAGATTTCACAAAAGGGGCTGGGAGAATCCAATCATAATGAAAAAAAGACACAAAAAATCTAGCATTCAAATTCCATGTGGCAATTTCATTTTTCAAATTTTTGGTGTCCACATCCACCGTATAAAAACTCTGAGGATTGAGGAAAAGTTTTGTCTGGCTACTGTTGATTGATACACCATGTACATCACAGCTAGAGATGGAGAGGTGGTAAAGGTGCACCCATCCCACACCCCCACCCCCAACTATTGCACGCAATAAGTTATCAATGATACTTTTGTTGGGAACGTAAAGGAGCATGTTTGGGTTATCAGCATCGAAGAAACTAAATTCTTGACATCCATAGAATTATTGATGTAAGTAACAATCATTAATGATTATTAATAATAACGGGGCACCACCCTGCGAACAGGGACCAATAACCAAACGATAAAACGAAGTCTCATAATTAGTGTTCACTCATAATGTCAATAGTCTGAGTACTATTACACATTCAGAGTGAAAGTGAAGGTTTAAGTTCGAGCACAGACCACATATACAGTTATTATCACAATACGCATGCACAAAGTAATCACAGACAGCTGCTCTTTAAAATATAACAGAGTTTATTAAGTTCTAATACGAATGATCTAGTCAACTAATATCTAAACTAACAACAACTATACATTCATGAGCACGCTATCTAAAATCAACAGACTATTGAAAAGAAGAGGGGGGGGGGGTGTGTGTGTGTGTGTGTGTGTGGGTAGGTGTGAGCAAAGGGGGGGGGAGCGAGGAAACAGCTCAGTGACGTGTGACGTAGTTAGGACGTGGTGACGTCTCTCATGCGTGAGACCCAAAATGGCGGTTAGCCAACAAGGAGACCCGGCGTCTACATGTGGTAGCAGCTGTTCAGCACGTAGCTAGCTTAGCTCAAAGCTATATGTGTGTGTGTGTGGGTTAGTAAAAGAGAAGGGAACGGAACCCAACAAAATGAAATAAAACAAGCGATTACGATCCTCTGCGCCGCGCGGGAGTACGGGAGATTGCTCTCTCAGCCAGGGGAGAGAGCAGCGAATCTTTGTCTCAGCCGGCGGTTCTGACCTCCTGAACTGATGTGAAGCAACGTCGACCTCACTGCGGCTGTTTCAACACAGATCACAGTAGCATGGAATACACGCTACTTCTATACAACCCCAACGATCTCAGCGATCGTTAGTGTCGGCGATTATTATGAACAGTACTTTAAGAAAAAAACTTTCTTCGGAGCTTCAGTGGGCTCGTGCAGCGGCGTCGGAAGCCGTGTTTCTCTCGGTGGGAGAGGATCGCTATCGTCTGGATAAGGGAGTTTCGCATCCTTACGGCCGGAGCAGACAGGGCACTTGGTGGCGAGTGGAGAGTGGAAGCTCTCTGTCTCTCGTTCTGAAGAAGTCTGCTTCTTCACTTCTGCAGGAATAAACGGGTTCGCTTTGTGGACGCGAACAAAGATAAAGTAGACAGTTTGGTGAAGACCTGATTCTTTGTTTCACAGCACATGTCGAAGCTATATAGTCAGGTCCCAACACTTTGAATGTCAACATTATGACTGGAGCTTCAAACTATTCGGTAGGAGTACAGCACTAGTTGAAACATATTGTGCGCCTTCAAAGGAAACCCTTCAAAAAATCTTCTGTTCTAAATATTTGATGTGTATGAGGGAGTGAGTTTCCCACACAGAGCATACATTTAATGATTATTATCATAATGAACATATCATGACGGACAGCTCATGGAAATGTTACTATGCTGAAGCCGTCTTTTGCGATCAAAATAAACTTAAAGTACCAAAAATCTAAGTGTTCATTAGAATAGCTCTTGGAAGGCTCTTTTGACGGAAGGTAAAACTTGCCTTTCTGTTTGTACTGGTTAGCGGGGCCGTTGCTGAAGACATTATAAGAGGGTATCTCTCCCTCACCATGGCTAACACAGGGTGGAGGCCTAAAGCTAAACAGTCTCTTCTGGAATTCAGTTACACGTGCATCCTCTGTTGTCATCACATTTTTTTAACAGTCATTGTTGATCTTCTCCTCTCCATCATTTACTTTGTTTTCATCCTCCAGAGAGAAGGGATGGGTATTGTTAGGATTTTATAGATACTACTATTATCGATACTGCTTATCGGTTCTTTTTGATTATATTGAGAGAGAAAAAGACAATTAATTATAAAAGAATAAACAGTGCTTTATTATTCATACATAGACAAATAGTCTTTTCTTGAACAGCAACAGCAGAAATGTTTAAATAACTAATTATTGTAGACTATACTATTTAAATGCTGTAGTGTCACGGGTTGTCCCTAGGGTGGGGCAGTGCAAAAGAGAGCATAAAACAGGCACAATCAGACAGGATAAACAAAATATAGGTTTATGGTCCGTCCCCCTGGCAGTTCCTTTATCTCCAAAATCACCAATCAAACAAAAAAAGTCCATGAATCATGATTCATTGATTTATCTGGAAAAATATAGTTTTCGGAGTTGCATGCTTGTGCTTGTTTTTTTCTCTCCCACAAAACCACACAACAGTTACACCTTCGCAAATTCGTTATTGCAGGTGCACAAATCCTATTCTATAAATCACAAATTAAGAAACTCACACGTTTACATTTTTGCTACACTTACTACAGTGAATATGGTGCAAAACACATTCACACACTTGTATTGAAAAATGTGAAGTCGCATAAAAAAAACATGTTTTTTTTATGTATGTTGTCTATGCTGTAGGCTGCTAGATGTTTATTTGTGTTAAGGTAGAAGTAAAGCTAAGCTTTGCAATTTCATCTAGCTTTACTTAGCAAATGATTGCTAGTTTCCTGTCGTTCTGGGAATATGGCCAAGGCTTCATAATGTAATGTTACTGTGTTTGTGTGCGTCTGTATGTGTGTGTGTGCGTGCGTAATGGTCACACATGCACATGCCTGTGCCTGAACGTACCCTCATATATATATATATATATATATATATATATATATATATATATATATATATATATATATATATATATATATATATATATATATATATATATATATATATATATATATATATAATAACTGTTGTCAGCCTGTTAGGTGAGAGGATAAACAGTCTCAGGTGCTGCTCATTATCAAGTTTCATCCTCCACACTGAAAATCCCCACCAAGACCAATATTTGACGACTGCAGGCAGAATAAGAGCTCAACAGAAACTTGAGGATTGTAAACTTCAACCTGTTCCGAGTAATTGGATATAAGTGAGCTGACATTCCAGTTGTGTAATCTATTGTCACTGATACTCAAGGATATAATTAAGTTTAACAATAAACGAAAGTGAAGCGAGAGCAGGACAGCAGAGGTAAACATTTTATGTCGGGAGTTTCCAAGTTTTCCATTCTGTTGTTTGATCTACAAGGAAAATGAAGGCACAAAGGACCGTCAACCTTTGCACAACCTCTGCTCCGGTTTGAAAACCCACGGACTCTCCCTTCACTTTTGCCGAGTAGCTGGGAAGCAAGACACAGATACTTCTTGGGTATTGACTTGTGTTTATTCATGGACAAATTGTAATCTATAATATACATTTACTGCCACTAGACAACTTCACTGATAGCCTTTCTCTCTGCTCTGATTGCCAACACCTGTCTCTCTCTCTCTTTCTTGTTATCCACACACTCACTATATTAATATTACAGCAAGAGGAAGATACCAATGATCTGCTAAACAAGCCTTTTACAAAAACAGAACTTAGCCGATGTCTCAAGAAAACCAAAACGTCGGCACCAGGCAAGGACCAGATTTGTTATCTCATGTTAAGCAATCTAAGTGAATCTTCTAAGGATATATTACTCGAATTATATAATAAAGTTTGGGAGGGTGGGAAATTGCCTCAAAGCTGGAAGGAGGCCATTGTAGTCCCGATACGCAAACCCGGTAAAGATTGCACGAACCCAAGAACTATAGACCAATAGTATCTGCAAAATAATGGAGAAAATGATAAATGAAAGATTAATATATTATGTAGAAAGTAAAGGATATATATCCAAATACCAGAGTGGTTTCAGGAAAGAGAGAAGTACATTAGATCCAGCTTTAAGTTTAGAACATGAAATTATGAAAGCACAGGTAAACAAGGGAAGTGTTGTGGCTGTCTTCTTTGACATAGAGAAAGCATATGATGTGATGTGCAGAGAAGGATTACTAATTAGACTCTGCAAGTTGGGTTTTAAGGGTCGAATGCATAGATGGATAAAGGATTTTTTATTAAAAAGATGTATGGAAGTCAGAGTCGGAAAGAGCTATTCGGGGAAGTTTGGTATTGAAAATGTAACACCAGAAGGTAGTATTGTCAGTCCATTACTATTCTCCATAATGATAAATTATGTGTTCAGTGAAATTGAAAATGGGATGGGATTGTCACTATTTGCAGATGATGGGTCAATTTGGAAGAGGGGAAGAAATGTGGAATTATTTTATTGTTGGAATGCTGTTAAGCATTCCAACTATTGTTCTTCGAATCTTTATTCAACTTCTTCTATTTCTTCCGTCCCACCATTGACTGGTAAGTAGCACAGTGTGTTTCTATACTCAACTTTAAAAATGAAGCTTCCACATTTTACAATGGCATTACAAGTGGTTTCTAACTCAAACAGGGTTCAAAATAAGCAAGAAGAGTAAACATTTTCCCGGTGAACCAAAGAAAAACTGTATTGTTAACTTACTAATACTAGCGAAGTGCTAACGTTAGCATAGCTGCTAACGTTCGTCATACGGCTCCTTCCGGTTTACTACGGGACTATAAACTATGTTCATAGTCTCGCTTCGTGTTGTAGCGCGAGCTCGTAGCATGAACGGAGCCAATTATACTCCATGTGCTGTGCGCTGCATTATTCTCAGAAACGCCAGAGGGCGAAAAAACTAAATGAACTGAAGAATTAAAAAGACGAGTGAAGAATGAAGTCATGTATTACATGCGTTGTCAGCGTCCGTGATTACGGAACTTTCTGAATGAATTACACATATGTTTGTCAATTTAAAATATTAATTTGTAAGTCAAGAAAGGAACATTTTGTTGTCAAACTGTTGAAGTCTAATACTTAAAAAAGACTGTACTTGCATGAACAACAGGCCTTGCCTGTTCTCTACTTCCTGGCTGATAAGAACAGTAGCAGAATAAAACACATCATGTATGATAAGGTACATGTGTGGATGGATATAGCTAAGTTACCTAGCGAGCTAGCTAGCAAGCCAAGGTAACGGCCGTGCAGCTGACGTGCATGATGCTAGACCAGAGATGTAGTTCACTGATCGGTTTCACACAAAGCTAAACGATACGACAAATGTCTGACAATCTGAGACTTTCTTGACTTGCAAAATAAATATTAAATTCACAAACATATGTGTAATTCATAGCACAATTCAAACTGGATGAAATAAACATTTATCGCTTGCCGTTAGCTGCCATACATAGTAGTTCATATTTTTTTATTTATTATACTATATTGATCCCGGTAAGGGGGAAATTTGTCTCTGCATTTGACCCATCCCTGTATATAGGGAGCAGTGGGCTGACTATGACAGGCGCCCGGGGAGCTGTTAAGGGTTCAGTGTATTGCTCAGGGACACTTCGACACATGACACGTCCCAGCCAAGGATCGAACTGTCGAGTTATGAAGTAAAGTCCCATAGGACACTGTAAAGGGCGTGACTTCATCTCTCTATTAAACTGACAATAAACCACTAAGCTAATTAACAGGTTATTTCTAATATGTTATTTCAGAAGTTGAAAAATTTCATCTCGCGCGTTGGCGATTTTGTGGCGTCCAACACGTCCACCGCACTGCAATAACGCGTCCAACGCGCCGCCGAATCGCAAAATCGCGGCGCGCCAGTCTCATCGCGTCTGTGCATAGACTTTGTATGTAATCTCGACGCGCGTCAATCAAAAAACGCGTCCGGTGTGTGAGCAGCATTAGAACAACGTTACGGGTCCGATGGGCTTTCCTCTGTTGTAAATTGTTTGATCGCATGTTTACTTTTATTGTGAAGAGCATGAAAACGGAAGTGATTTTACTGTGAAGAGACAGGAAGTAGCATGATGCATGCTACGTGCTATGATACGACAACAATGATAACGATAAGTGAAAACCTAACGTATATGTCGGGTGCAAGAGCGCGGTCTGTACACTGTAACAGTTGTTAAACTGCAGTTTTCAGGAAGTAAAGTGTTCCGTTCAAAACCAGACATGTCTTGGTCGTCATCAGAAGCTCCACTTCACACAACAACTGCTGTGCTCCGCTCTTTTTTTTCCTTTTTTCATTATTATCGATTTTATCGATTTGTTGTTGCAGCCCTATTTTAGACCTTTTCCTTTTGTTTAGATTGACACCAGATTCATTTATTTTGTGTGATTTATTCTCTCTAAAGCAACTTAAATATATATATTGAAGACTAACAAGTTCCTGGGAAATTCTAGATCTTGAATGAGACTTTGATAATTAACAAGGAAATAAAATGAGCTGTGATGATGGTTTTCTGAAATTAAACTAAACATTTCACCCTCCCGCTCCTCCTTCTATCCCCCTCCTTTCTGTCTCTGATTGCAGACCATCACTGTGACTCCTTGCATCTCTGAAGTGTAAGTTCACACACATGAATTATGATTTTGCTGTTACTAAACTAATATTACATTGGTTTACATTAAGAATGACTTCCCATCCTAATGTAGTCTCGACAGGAATTACATCCATCCATTACGTACTCAACACTAAATGACCCACCCTGAATAACTGTTTGAGATTGAAATGAGCTGTGACACACTGGTTTTCTGAGAGGAAAGTAAAGATCATTTCTTTCTCTCTCTCCACTTCTTCTGGCCTCCTCCTTCCTGTCTCTAACTGTAGATCAGAGTTTGGTGTCTCCGTGGTGACTTGACAGTAAGTTCACATGTAAATCAACACTTTTATTTGAAACACTTAATACTGCAGGTTTTAAACACACTGTAGTGAAGTTGTAGTTAGTGAAAATGTGAGACTTCTAAACAGCTATACCATCATTTCATACCATCATATACATATCATTTCATGATATTTCACATAAATCTGTGTAGTATTACCTGTTATACTGTCATGATGTGTTTACATTATGATCATGTGAGCAGACACTTCACTGAACTTTTAGCTTAGGGTAGAAGTTACTTGTTATTCAGACTGCTATCTAATGTGTGTCTTTATTGTGTCTTACAGGTGTCCTGCTGTCTCCCCTCTCCTCTATCATATTGGCTCTCTGTCTTTCCTATACCTTCTATCAACTCTGTCTAAGCATTGGTTCCTCTAGCTTTCCTGTCAATCTACCGCTCTGTCTTTGACATTGGAATTCATTCTTTGTATCCCCCTTCTATCCCACTCTAGCTGTTACCGAACTTTCCAAACCTACCGAACCTTCTGAAAAACTTCTGAACAAATTACTGGAAACTGATTTCTGAAATCCTATATTCTGAAGTAAATTACATGGTTATCACAACCTGTCTGTTGAACGAAAACCTGAGAGTCTCTCATCTCGCCCACTCTCTGTCTCTCCACTGATCCTCTGATCCACTCACTTGCTTTGGGTTACTGGTACCTGATCTATCTTTTAAGAAATCTGAGAGATTCTCCTCTCTCACGCTCACCTCTTTCAATCTTCTATCTACATCATATACATCTATAGAATACTATTACTGTTTGTACAAATAGTACAAAACATTTGAAATATACTATGAGAGATTTTTTCAACAAAATTGAACATATAATTGAAAAAGACATGCACATCATTTTGTTGTGATTGAAAAAGTTACACTTCTATCACAAACATTTGGTAAAATAAATTATAATTTAGAATTAAATCTGGTCAATTTCCAAATATATAATTTCTTGTAAAAGTTCATGATTAAGTTAACATAATTAAAGGAAACTGCATTCTGGTTAATATACATAAAAAACAACTCGTGAAAATCCACATTAGAGAATAAGTCTAGTTGTTCCTGATCTTTGTTGCTGTTCTCTTGGTTTGTACCCAGAGGTTTGTTTTGGTAACAGATATTTCACATTTCACATTGTTGTTTACTTGACTAGTCTATATACGAATAAAAGTAATACCACTACATACATTGTATTCATTATTATTTAATTTATTTAGATAATTTTCCATATAAATTATAAATATAATTGTTTGAATCATTCAGTGTTTTGTTGTTGTTTAACCTGTTCCTACTGAAATAAAATCCAGACATCTATGAGGAACTGCATTCATTTGGAGCGGCTGTTTCCTGTCTGCAGACCAACGTTCTTCAGAAGCATTCATCTGTCATCTCACTGCCACGACAACTCTTCCTGATTCTGAATATAAACCATAATATAGTGTAGTAGTATTAACTTATTCTCTGCTGGTGTAAGTGCAAACAGTTTAGGATCAGAACAGATCATAGCTGATATTGGACTACTGGTTGTGTGTTGGTGGAAATTATTTATTCTGTGTTAAATTTTAATTTTTACATAAAGCTTTGAAATTTACAGAATTTATTCTTTGTAGTGCGTCAGCCTTAAATTGTTAATACATTCTGGTTCTTACACTATTAATACTGTTGCCTTAATAAGTAGCTGTACATTGAGGCATTTTGAAATCTGACTGAAGTCTTAACAGTTTAAATTAACCAGTTCAAGTGTATTGGATTACTACAAAAAAGACTTATTGAGATTTAGGTGGCTTCAATCATAAACAGCATTGGAAGTAGCATAATTTAACTTCAGTTGTGTGTCAGTGTTCAATTTATGAATATATTAGCAATAATATATTTAGACTAACGAATATATTTGAGGTTACTGTCACTGAATTTGATATTCAAATAATTTGTGTCAAACTAAAATATACAAATACCATATTGTCTCAGTGAAGTAAAATTGGAGCATTAGTATTGATCTCTTTATTGTGTTAAATTTTACCTCACATTTATTTATACAGACGAATAGGATTTTCTGGATCAACATTTGCTTGCATACTGTGAAGTCTTCTTTCGGTGTATAATTATAAGTTGAATAGTTTTGAAGCCTTTAACCCCAAACTCTTCTGTGAGTTCATTTATCATTCCTAAGTGCTTTTGATTACTAAAAGCAGACAGGTTTCATCCATCTTCAGATCATTTTACCAATAATATTGGGTTTAATATCGTGGTTTTGTACAATAAAAGTAAACAATGCCAAGGAAGGGTAAGAGGTCACAAGTTCAGAGGCTTCGCAGGCAGAGGTCAGATGAGATTTACTGTGCAACAATGACTGAAGAAGCAGAATGTGGTGGTCCTCAGAGCAGTGGAGAAGTAAAGATGTCTGCAGCGTCTCATGCTGGAAGTGTGAAACAAGGAGGTCAGCCTCATGCATCATGTGTACCACAGGTTTCTTATGCAGATGTTGTAAAGAGAGGACAACACAGTGTTGATCCATGTGAGGCAGGACCTTCTAATCTGAAGCAGGTAAACTCCAGAGGTCAAGGTTATGCATCATGTGCACCACAGGCATTTTCAGCAGGACCTTCTCATGCAGACTGTGTAAAACTGGGAGATGAACAACATGTCCGTGCATCCCGCAGCCAGGCTTCTAGTTACTAATACTTCCACTACTAATAATACTTATACTACAACTACAACTACTACTACTACTACAAATATCACTGCTACTACTAGTAGTTATTCTAATGCTACTAATACTTCTACTAATAATACTTCTACTACAACTTATACTACTACAAATATCACCACTGATGAATTTTTTAAAGCCACAGAAACTGTTCAAATATCAAAATGTTCAGCTCTTTCAGGAGAGGTGTGATATGACTTTTCATATTTGTAATCTTTAAACGTTTTTGAATTATTAAGCTTTTTGGAATTTGTTTTTGAATTGGATATCTATTTTCAGCAATGTTTTTGCGATTCATTTCAGTTTTCAGCATTCCAACGCATTTTCAGCAGGAAATGCTTTTTCTAGTTTTTATTTATTGGTTTATTTGAACGGGACAGTGCACATTAATAAAAACATTTCTGCAAATGTGCCAGAGTTAGCCAAAAGGCAATTTTTCATCTGTAGTCCCAAATTCATAATAAAGAAACTGCAGAGAGCCATTCTGAAGGTAGAAGAAGGTACATTCTCAGTAGATAACACAAAGACAATGTTCTTTACAAGGAGACAAATTGGTAGTGAAGTAAAACGAAAACTATATAATCTTGATTTGGAGAGTAAAACACTTTAAATATTTAGGTTTGTGGTTTGATGAAAGGATAAATAAATGTAAAAAAGTTGGTGGGAAATCAATGAGGAGCAGATATAACTGCTTTGAAAGCCATATACAGTGGATTAATTAGATCTATATTAGATTATGGTTGTGTGGTGTTTGGATCAGCAGCAAGCACATCTCTCAAGAAACTTGATATTATTCAATATCTGGCAAAGAGAATATGCACTGGTGCCTTTAAAACAACCCCAGCGGCTGCATTACAGGTGGAAATGGGTGAAATGCCGCTAGAACTAAGTAGAACACAGTTAGCATTGAGCTATTGGGCAAATCTACAGGGACACAGTGAAGAACATCCAACACAGGAAACGTTAGAACCTTGCTGGGAAAAGGAGGAGAAGGAGACAAGAAGCTTTGGTGGACAGTAGCACAGAAAGCAACAGAACTTAACATATAGCTAAATTCAGTGGTGGGCCGTGCATTTTATACCTGGGCCTTCACTGCTGTCCTGCAGCTAAAATACCACCTTATAACCACATTGAGGAACCATGAGCCAGGACACACAAGAACAGCTTTCCAGGAAGTGTTTTAACAGCCGACACGCCCCCTCATTGTTCATCAGTTATGTGATGAACCGATCAGACTGATCTGATTTTTCTAAATATCACTGGAGTTTCAGAGTGAAGACAGATCAGATTAAAGTCTAGTTTTATATTTAATTAGTTTTCTGATTCACCGTCTGGTTTAAATAAATGTTTATTGTAGACTGAACAACAAAAGGACCACAAACAACAACTACTTGGAGATTACTGTTATTTATATTACGGTTATAACACTAACCAAAAATACAGTAAATGCTTTAATTACTTTGTTTGATTTCACAATCAAAACACTGCTACTGTATTAAAAAATACAATGCATGGTAACAATTACTGTGACTTGGGTTTATAGTAAGTTACTAGTCAATAGCTGCCAGTTAATAACTGAATTTCACGGTACGTTTCCTACAGTGCTTATTTAGCATTCGTTGGACTGCTTGTGTCCCCTCTGGTTGCAAAAACGACCAAAATGTTCATAATTTTAATAACTTGCAAAGAATAAATAGGAATATGAGATGTACCTTTATTTATTTGGCTAATGGTTTTCCCGATTCTGGGGCGTCATTCATGGACCTGGTACAAAATATGTGCAGGTTGAGTGTGCAAATACTGAAAGAATGCATACATCGTCATGTGCTCGAAAGGTTGTGCAACATGGCAAAACAAAAATGTTATATCTTTGGGGTTTCGTGCTCAGGAGATGTATAAGGGCTTGATAGCGTACCCTACAAAAAAGCCTCTTGGACCATAAAAGTCCACCTTAAAAAACAATTCCGCCATATAGAATTTTCTGAAAGCACACAGAGGGCCAGTACAACACAGCAGCATAATCACTATGTGCTCTAGTTTTTATATGGTGTTAGGTGAGGAGTTATGCTAAGTATAGCTCCAGTGTGTCATCGAGCAATGATTTCAGGCCTGCCCATACATTTCGCAAATCCCTTCTTTGGGTGCACTTTTTGCCACTGCAAAATAAAATCACAGAATGAACCATGGTGGCTTAATGTGTATTATTGTTTGACGTTAACCAAATTAATCAAATCTTGATTAACTGTTCTGTTACTGTAAGTAATTGAGTGTTCACAATGAGTCAGTCCGGTTTCAGTGTGTTGTTCAGGACAATTCAACACACACTGATAGCTGTCATTTGTGAGATGGAACCTGAGACCTTCTGGCAACAGAATGGATCCCTCCAACTGCTACCCTGTGTTCTATTCGGGGACAGCTAAAAATAAGAGAGCACTGGCAGATAGCACCGTGGGAGACGGAGACTAATGATGGCTGTCTGTCTCTCAGTTTTGGGGAAGGTGTCGTGTGATTGGACAGCAGTGACAAAGCCATATTCCCTTCTGACAAACCAACATTAGTGCACTTTGTTATCTGTGGCTTTCTGAGCACTCAGGCTGTTTAGACTTAAAAACAGGTGTGTGTCATATAGTTGAAGGTATTGAACTTAATTGGAGATAAAACTTAGCTGAATTTCAGGAGCAGGACCACACTTCAGCCACTCGCCCACTTCCGGCCACACTCCTATAACTACCTACCCACTCTAAGCCTCGGCACGCTCGCGTTTTCTGCACTCGCAACTGGAACACCACGCAGAGGACGCCGCCAACCGCCATCGAGAGGGTCCGGGCAGCCAAACCCGCGATCTCCACCTCGCCGACCAGCTGCATCCACCCGCCAGAATCTGACAATACGAAGAGTCGGACTCACGGCCATCCTCCTTTAACTCACATCTCAGTGGCAGAGGGAGACCCGCTACCTCCAGACGTAGACAACGGAAACGTAAATCCAGCTCTCTCCTTCTTCGCTCGCTCCAGACCCAGCTCGGGAACGAGCCTCCGACGACTCTGGCTCAAAGACGCCGCCACCCCTCTGCGCTCCAGCCAGGTCCCCCATCGAAGACACACCAGCTGATATCTCCAACTGGACCACAGTCCGCCTGCTAAGAGCATCGAAGCAACAAAGCAAACTGTGCCAACTCCTCACAAACTTCCCAAAGTCACGTCAGGAAAGAAAAACACAAACGTACCTACATCCACAACACACCGGGGTAACGCCAACGACCGTGACGCCACCACGCACCCCGAAACTCCCCCCCCAAACCACAAAGTTCCGGGTTGCCAGGTCTTCTTACCTCTGTCCCCCTTTCTAAGCTGTCCCCCCCTCTAAGCTGTCCCTTCACTGTTCTCTTACACCACCTTTCTTCTGCCGTACCTAGGCACCGGGTTGCCAGGTCTTCTTTCCTCCGTCCCCCTTTCTAAGCTGTCCCCCCCTCTAGGCTGTCCCTTTACTGTTCTCTTACACCACCTTTCTTCTGCCGTACCTAGGCACCGGGTTGCCAGGTCTTCTTTCCTCCGTCCCCCTTTCTAAGCTGTCCCCCCCTCTAAGCTGTCCCTTCACTGTTCTCTTACACCACCTTTCTTCTGCCCGTACCCAGGCACCGGGTTGCCAGGTTCCCTCTCCCCTGTCCCCCTCCTCTATCCCGCTTTTCCTACGACACATGCTCTTCCCACTATGCAGATTCCTGGCACCGGGTTGCCAGGTTCCCTCTCCTCTGTCCCCCTCCCCTATCCTGCTTTTCCTACTACGTGTGCTCTTCCCACTATGCAGATTCCTGGCACCGGGTTGCCAGGTCTTCTTGCCTCTGTCCCCCTCTCTAAGCTGTCCCCCTCTCTAAGCGCAACAACACAGCCACGGAACGCAACAACGCAACCACTGAACGCAACAACGCAACCACTGAACGCAGCAAGCAACAACGAACCGCAGCAAGCAACAACGAATCGCAGAGAGAGAGAAAAAGAAGAGAGGAAAGAAGAAAGAGAGAAGAAAGAGGAGAGAGAGAAAGGAAGAGAAAAGAAAAGAAGAGAGAGAGAAGAAAGAGAGAGGAAGAAAAGAAAAGACAGAAAAGTAGAGAAGAAAAGAGAAGAAAGACAAAGAAAGAGCGAGAGAGAGAAGAAAGAAGAGAGAGAAAAGAGAAAAAATAAATGAGAAGAAAGGAAGGAAAAGCAAGAGAGAAAGAAGAGAAGAAGAGAGAAGAAAGAGAAAAAGAAGAGAAGAAGAAAGAAAGGAGAGAGACAGAAGAAAGAGAGAAGAGAGAAAAGAGAGAGAGGCAACGGGACGCAGCAAGCACGGAACGCAAAGCAACAACGGAACGCAGGACGCCAGCGCCCCCCGGCCACCTACTTCCAGCAACCACAGCAACTTGCCGTAGCCGGGACACCGGGCCAGTGCCCCCACCCCGCCCACTTCCAGCGATGGACCCACAGAATTGGCCAACAACGATGCCGCTCCCTCTGCCGTCTTTTGGGGGGTTTTCCACGACGGACGACGTTTGCCGTAGACCAGCCTCCGATCTTGCAAGCAGATGCCAAGTCGTTTCCCCTCATGCTACGAAATCGGACCAATAGTAGCCACAGCCATCACGTGGGGCCGCGGATGGCCCAGCAAGTCCATCCCAGTGAGCACTAACCCGGATTTCAACGTTGATATCTGGTTGATAAAGCGTTGATATGGGGTCTGAACGTCTAAGACGTGTTTTAACCGCCTTTTGAACCGGCTAAATTACGGTTACAATATCAACCTGTCACAAAACACCAATTTCTTTTAAAATATTGATGGTTTGTTCAGTTGTAGGTTGAAAGAGACGCGATTTTGGTTACTTTAAACGTATTTCTCCAAAATCATATTACGCTGTCCGTTCATATGTGGTCTACACGAAGACGTTATTTCAACGCATTCAATGTCTCATATAAAACGTGGTAAATATGGAACTATAGACTGTGTGCTGTCAACAAGAAGCTCCCAGGACATCATAATGAGAGCAGGGCACATTATGTCTGTATATGTTCACTAAAATACAACTCAGTGTTTACTGCTGGAATACGCATGCGCACGGACTCTGCATTTTTCTAAGTAAGAGATGGCTGGAAACACGACAAGGTTTGAGCTCGCTAGCTCTTACTGGGTGATGAGGAAGTGAACGAGCTGACGGAATAAACGAGGCTTCACGCTAACGACGTATTCTGTAAGTACTTTAACTACTTTATTCCAATATTGCAAACCGAAATATCATTACCATACCATTAATATCATGTTGCTCATCATGCAGGCGAGGCTGCTAGCTTGTTAGCATATAGCGTTAGCATGTTACGAACAGTAAACCTAAACAGTAAACAGTAGACACGTGTGTTAGTTAATGTACTGTACTACCGTTAATACGACCCGATCATGGTCAAAACATTGTTGTTTGGGTTATGGCAATATATAAACATTATTGTGTAATATCCAGGTCAGCATCGTTCTGTTGAAGACACGTCTATGGTCTCCGGTGTAGAGACATTCAAAACTGGTCTAAAAGTCAATATGTTTTTTAATACTTGTTGTATTTACAGATGTCCAGCTTGAAAATATGGCAGGTCTCCTGAAACCGGCTCCTGTGTGGCTTTGAAAACGACATTTAAAGAAGGAAAAGGAGATAATGTTTTTTTATAAAGAACATTGTTTATAGTTATATTGTGCTTTAATAAATACAAATGAACTGTTGCTGTGTCACTTGGTATTTTGTCCTGTAAGTGGAAACTGTTGATGTGTTATATACCCAGAAGCACTGTAAGCATTTCGGCGTTGAATCCACGGTTAAAACACGGTGAGGTTGAATACACTGATAAATGTGGATGTGGTTTCTTAGTAAGAAAAATTATAGTATTGCAAATCACGTTTAAATCTGGTCTAAGCTTCAACGTTGAATCAACGTCTACAAATAGTCGGCGAAAAAACTTTCACTTTTGAACCAATTCTGAATGTTGTTTCAACGACGGCCGTAGACGTCTTTTAGACGACTATTCAACCAAAAAATGCTCACTGGGATCCCTTAAACTCCGGCCAACCTAGCAGTCGGTTACCCAATCATCAAATGACGCTGCGACACCCGTCCGCCAAGGGCGCGTCCTCGATGCAGCTCACGTCCGGGCCACCGCAATGCCATGGCTTTCTCGTTTCCCATTCCAGGAGTTCAGCCCTCCTGGAGACATACATCCAACATCGGTTCGGCCATATCCAACGCCGTCTTTAAACCCACAAATCCTCACTCGATCTTGCCGACCAGCGCACAGGCTTATTTTGGGGGTCTGCAAGGCCCGGGAGCCGCAGTGGATCCTCAGCTAAGCCTCCCCCAAACCGCATCAGGCCAAATCTCCATCAACCATTCCTCAACACTCCAAACAACCGACGAAGGCTCGCTCCGGCCGAGGTGGGGGCCTAAGCTCGTGAAATCCCTCTAAATAACTACGCCACCTGCTGTTGTAAATTGGTTTCTGCATTTAGCAACAGCAAAGTAATCCAACAGAGGATTTGCCACTTGATAACATGTCTGTGGGAAAAATAATGTTAACTAAGAGCACATAAAAGTTGAGCTGGCTTTATTTAGTTTGATATTAATTGTTTTGGATTAAATTTGCCATGTTTTTGCTAAATTAACCATTTGTTTTGTGTTTCATTGCTAACTAACAAGCTAGCATTATGTGATGCTGTCTCTAGAGAGAGCATGCACAAGAGATGACCATTCTACTCCATGTCCTTTCTCATAAATGTAGGTATGTTACAATATGTTGATCTATGTGGTAATGTTTTAAACATATGGATGAGCTATTTTCTAAACAGAGTTAATGTTTTAAAATGACAAATACTAAAAATGGTAACAGGTGTAAGAAATATAAATATTCTTTTGTTTAGGGACATGAGGCTGGTGAGGTGTCTGGTGATATGTATGGAGACAAATACCTTTATATAAGCCGTATGCATGATGTCAAACATGTGCAGACACATGGAAATAAACAATTGTATCTCTCGTCTTCAATAAAAATAGCTCCATACTGGCATCTGGTGACCCTCACAATGCTTTGCTTGCTTATTACCCCTCATCTGACAGTATAGCGCCAAACCCGATGGAAATGTTTCTGCACTAGCTCCTTATGTCTGACATGTTGTGAAATACGCTCAGGGATTGGCTGTCCTTCTCTGCTGCCCCAGATATATATCACCCACACTCACTTTCTCCCATCTAGCAGGTAATCAATGTCACCTGGAGCCGCACACAGAGGGATGCACACATGGGACGCACACAGAGGGATGCACACAGAGGGATGCACACATGGGACGCACACAGAGGGATGCACACAGAGGGATGCACACATGGGACGCACACAGAGGGACGCACACAGAGGGACGCACACAGAGGGATGGCTCCTGCTATTCTGGTCCCAAACGATCACTTACTTTTGTAAACCTTCAGAGTTCTGATTAATGAGGGGAAATTGGTGCAGTTGCTCTCTGATACTCTCTGACTCAGATGCACTGCTGCTCACTCACTTATTATTCATAAATGAATGGTTATATTAATTTATTATATTGTTTTTTAATTGTATTCGTCACCACACACGTCTAGACTGTTGAATGAATTAACTTAATACAATTATTATTATTTTTATTAGAGCGTGGCATAGACTGGTTCACAGTTTTAAACGTAAACTAATACTACTAATGTGTCCCTGTTTATTTCCTGCTGCAGTGTATGTTGACATCAATTGACATGAAGTAAATGTTGACCCAAACTGTTGCCTAGCAATGCAATTCCGTTGAAACAGTCCATAGTCTCAAATTGAACAACTGACTGTGCAAACATTTGGATAATTACAGGCAACATGCATTTAGTTTAGAATCTGGATAACTACAAATGTCTTTGTTGCCCAAAATACTATAATATGTACAAAGCAGAAGCATTTATGGTAACACAGAAGTATTTAGGCTCGTCGATATTATTCTTTTCCCGACTAATAAACTCCGGGACATTTCCTTTTCCATTTTTTTCCGTTGAGGCTTTTCCGGTCGTATTTCCGTTCAGTCCGCTTCACAAACTGGGTGACGGGTGCCTGTGTTACCCTGACTCTACATGCAGTCTATTTTGAGCCGCATATGCTCTGAGGGACCCTGGATGACTTTGTGGAAATGTGCTTGTAGTTTTGAGCACCTTTGACACCTTAGACATGGAGCCTCTAGATTTGGAAAACATGAACTTGACGGTGAAAGCCGCCGCTGCTGCGTACCCGTTATGTGAGGAATGGAGAGACACTTCGGAGGGCTCTGTGTTCCACCTCGCCAATATGTTCCTGTTCTTTGGCTTCATGGGCGGCAGCGGCTTTTATGGACTACTGTATCTATTCACCTGTGTGACTCTGGGCTTCTTCTGCTCCACTGTGTGGGCATGGTCGGACTACTGCACCACAGACTCTTTCCTGTGGAGTTTCGCCCTCTTCGGCGCGTGCTTGGGACAAGTCCTGCATGTTGCGTATCGGCTGAGGAGCGTCTCCTTCGATAAGGAATTCCAGGAGCTTCACAACTGTATGTTCAAAAAACTAGGAGTGTCACTCACACATTTTGGGAAGATAGTGGCCTGCTGTGACGGACAAGTCCACACCATAGAGAGGGACCACTGTTTCGCCATAGAGGGAAAAACCGCTATTGATAAGCTGTCGGTCCTCTTGTCTGGCAGGTGATCATTTCACTGATATTGTGCCAAACTGCATGAACACATTTGCCATGTTCAGGGCTAAACATTTAATCACAATAGAAGATTAACACGTAACACAGCATGACGTTTTACCGGCCCGGCTTTAATCTTTGGAATTCCAGCAAATTGACTATTGGATCTCAGGATTTCTCTTTGCTGTTATAGCACAGGGGTGGGCAAACTTTTGAGTGAACATTGAGTTTTAAAATTTGACAGACGGGCCGGGCCAGTAGCAGATGAATGGAGTGTTTGTGTGAACTAATATAAATTACAAGTAAAAGCCATGACCTAAAAAGTAACTTGCATTTAATTTCAGTGAAACAGTGTTGTTGATCACCCTTTTTAACCAGTGCGTCAAAGTTTGGTGTCAGTTTGGTTGTGGCAATTCTCAGAACAGATCTGAGGTGTTCATCAGTTAACTGGGATCTTACATGGTATTTTTTCATTGCATAAATGCATATTTTATCATGCACTTACTTATTAAGCAGTCATTTTTGGCACAGAGTTTCTCGTGTAAAGGTTAAGGCTGTGGTCTTTTTAGCAGTTTGATTCTTTGAAGGGATCATACAAATATTTGACTGTCACATCTAACATTATCAGAGGTCTGCTCTGTAAAGTCTTTCCTTCTCTCCCCCTATGTCACGGTGTGGGTACAGCTCACTGGCATCAGGAAACGTATCAGAATACCCTTATTTTATTGGTTAAACTGCATCACGTGACGTGATTTACAACGCATTGGTCTGTGTTTTTCCTGCACAGCTGAACAAGTGCCGTAAATGCTGGAAAGGAGCGTGAATAACTCCGCTGCATAAAGCAAAGGCCACTGAAAACGGGTCCGCGACGAACCACCAGTTGAGAATCACTGGTCTGCAGGATCGTGACGAGCGGTGAACAGCTGTTTGTGTGGCGTGTCTTCCGTCTCTTCCCGTTTCCTTCGCCTACATTCCCCTGGGTCCTAAGCCCCTCCCTGTACAGCTTGTTATCACCCTCTTTGCACCAACGTACATTTATAACAAATACCACACATATTACGGTAATCAGCGTTGCATATGTGTCAAACTCTATCGGTGCATCTCCGGTCTGTCTTTGTTCATCCTGCATCGCTCTGTTGTGTTCTTTAATGTAACGTAACTGGAGCGACAGAGCCTCTCCCAGCTGTTAGCAGACTGTTGTGCTAGCAGGCTCGCTCGCGAGCTGTACCCAGCATGCAGTTCGGCGGTGAAATTTTATAAATGTACAATTATTAGTGTTACAAATTGTTTGTGTCACAGACTGTTGTGTGCTGTGGTGTTTTTCTCTGTTAAAGAGCGTTAGTTGTGGGTTGTTAATTGTTGTGTTATAAAGTTATGACCATCACTAGAGTTCCCTCTCAATACATATAAGAGAACTAGCGCTGACAGCGGCAAAGAATACATTTAGCTGCCTGTTGAAAGCAGACAGCAGTTGTTTCGGCTGTGCACCGGTATAATGGTGTGTGAAGAATTCATATCATACCGGAAATAAAAAAACGGTGTACTGCCCAGCCCTAGTCTTTATTATAGTTTGGGCAATTTTGTACCAATATCTGACGGCCGGATTAAAAGGCCCAACGGTTTGCCCATGCCTGGTATAACAGCAGCTGGTGCCTGTTTCCCGGTGCTGCCCACGGTGCTCACAGCAGGTTTGGATCCTCTGCAACAGATGCGGAGCGTTCAATTCAAACTTGAGTCAACGTTTCTGGAGAAATTGCTATTACTATTACTATTAGGCATGTATTACTAAAGCGACACTTTACCTTCAAATACAGGTGAACTTGCATTGGGTGCGGAAGAATAACTTTGTTAAGTTTAAACATGGTTTTCTTCGGTTAGGTTAAATAGCTGGCGCTGGTGTCACATTCATGATGATAGTATGGTAAGCTTTTAGGAGGGGCTCCCCCATCCGTTGGCAAGTTGTTGTGTATTTAGTTTAAATATGCCAAATTATAATTTTATGGTTTAGGGATTCTGTTGTTTGGTCAGCTGTTACTTGTCACCACAGCAACATAAATTCTCGTAATGGCCAATAGCATTTAAATACAGAATCAAACTACGTCGTAAATACAGATGAGACTTGTTGTATTCAGCCCAAAATGCATGACTTTAGTAGGTTAACCTATATAAAATCATTGGTTTAATTTATAATGCTGTCCTTTGAATTGATTGTTCCTGTCCTTTGGGTTTATTTATTGTTTCCTATAAAAGAATAAGTCATACAAATTGTAATTATAAAGAATGAGTTAGATGAGTGTTAATGCCTTTTGATATATTAGAATTCATAGTACTTAATTATATCTGCCTATTTACATGCATCTTAGAATCGAGACATTTCCACACCGAGATGTAAAGATTTGAACTTTGTAGCTTGTTGCACTTAATGTCACAGCCTCAAACACTGATGTCACAGCTTTAAAATGCAGGACACCTGCTGTGATACAGTATCACTGCTAAACCTTTTAGCAGACGTGTTTGTGTCCTGTGAGATTAAGTGTTGACTTGCCTTTTAAGTTATGTGTTTCCCAGTGGAAAGTGAATTTGTGAATATCAACTTCCCCTTCACTCTCCAACAGAATCCGTGTGACAGTTAATGGAGAGTTTCTGCATTACATCTACCCTTTCCAGTTTCTGGATTCACCGGAGTGGGACTCTCTCAGACCATCAGAAGAGGGTGTCTTCCAGGTCCATTTTAGTCATGTGCATGGTGCATGTGCAAAAAAACAATTCAGCCATTAATAACTGAGAAATGGTGGTCCTGAAATCAGAGGATTGGCGGTTCGATCCCTGGCTAGTCCATGTTGATGTGTCCTTGAGCAAGACACTTAACCCCAAAATGGCTCCTGTAGCTGTGCCTATGGTGTGTGAATGAGTTAGTCTGATAGGTAGGTGGCACCTAGCCCCTGCCATCAGTGTGTGAATGGGTGAATGATGACATGTAGTGGTAAAGTGCTTTGGGTGGTCGGAAAGACTAGAAATACAAGTACAGTCCTTTTGTCAGCAAGCTCAAGTATCTTTGCTTGTCCCTAATTTAAGGTTCAATCATTTTTATGACCCCAACAAAAATGTCTTATTCAACTTCATGTGCAGTTACGTTCTTTATTTATCTTGTCAACAAATGCCATGGGAACAATGAATTGTTCATAAAAACAATTATTGGGTGTGTATTCAACTCCTGATGTATTTTATTTCTTTGTGCCATAGATCTGAATAGATTTTTTTCACAACAGCAATTTGGGCAAGTCATGGTATGAAAAGGAACAGAATAGGTGTAAAGTATTAGTATTCATGTTGACTGCATTCATTAATGTGAGCCTCCAGGGTCCTGGTATTTTGAATGGACTTAATGGACTTGAGCCATTCTTATTGTTATTAGTTTAACAGGTGCTTTACCTGCTGCGACGAGTCCAAATGTCTGTTGTAAAAACAATGATTAAAAACACATCAATGAGCCACATTGTTGCACTAGGTGGCTTCTTCCGTCTTTACTATGAACAAACAGACACACACACACACACACTGTAGTTTATTTTTTAATCAATCCTGCATGCTGCTGCCACAAATACTCACTAAGGCATCAAATGAATCTGCCGCTGAAAATACTTCCCGACAGATGCACTATTTCCTGCTGCGTGAGTTAGGTTTGTTACAAACTACAGTGGAATTACCAAAATATGTCTTTCAATGAATCTGTAATAATTGTTTTTTTTCAAGATTTACATCTTCAGCAGGAGCCAATGGGCTTAGAGTTGAGAGCAAATGACAGTGAAGGAAAGTATGAAAGTATCAATGGCCTGCTTACACAGACCTGTGTAAGAAAAATAAGACAAATATAGAATAGCACCTGCTTTATCCTTTTAGTGCAGCATTATGTTCTTTGTTTTTGTCAATGGAGAGATAGCATTTCTTAACCATTGTGTTGTCCTGGGGTCATTTTTGACCCTAGAGGATGTTTAAGGTCTCTAAATAAATGAGACATCATATTTTTGGTTTAATATTGAATGATTTTTCCTAATTTAATGGGGACAACTGGGTAAACACAAACTCAACATGTTGATATGTAAAGTGATATTTAAAGCCATTAAAACACCCAAAAAAGATCTCTTTCCAATTTTAGGTCAATCAGTGAGATTTGATGGTGATCTGCATATTTCTCCATAGTCCCGTAACAGGGATTCTGGATGTGTACAGGTTTGGGTGTCGGGGGGGAGGGGTTGTTTTATTTAAAGGGCTATTTAGTCAACAAAAAACTAAGTACCTGACATAAACTTTGGTAGCAATTTTAATTATAATAATGTTCTGCAGGTTCAAATTGACCCCACGATAACAAGTGTTAGTAAATTTGAAGGTAACAGGAGGCTTAAATGTTGCAGAAATGAATGCTGACATGTTTTATGTCAGGTAATGACTTGGAATAAAGTTGACTAAGGAGTTGAAACACAGAGGTGGGTGATCATTTATACTGTATGCTTTATAAACAGTCAAACCTGACGGGGTCATTTTTGACCCCAGAGAACAACAGGTGTTATTATGTGCTGCCATTAGAAAAATTAAAATGATTCAAGAACAGCATCCTCACTAAACTTAGATATGTACCTCTCTGTGATTAGTCAAATAGTAAAAAATAATATAAAGTCAAAATAATTCATTGTTTCATTGTATTTTCACTCAAAAACAGGGTCTACTTTTATGTAAACAAGGTCTATTGGCCCTAAATTCCAAAATGAAGGGAAACATTTGTGGTAATGTGTTGGACTGAAGTAAGACTAAAGGTGTAAAACTGAATTGATTGACAATTTATACTATATGCTTTAAAAACAGTCAAACCAGGAGGGGTCATTTTTGACCCCAGAGGACAACAAGTGTATGGCAGTCGGGAGGACAACACAATTAAAGAACACAATTAAAGGTCCATGCATCATTTACCAACAAAACTGTCAAAGTAGATTTAGTTGATCGATTGATTTTGGAAACAAATCCAGTTGATGAGTATTATTGGTCCTTTTGATAAATTATTAGACTTAGATTATTAGAATGTCAACTTCAAGTGAGTATTTGTTTTAAGTTTTACTTTGGGTTCAATTCCATCGTCGCCATTGAAGGACAATTGCAGTTTATTACAACTTTGTCCATCTTTTCCCTGATCACAGCAATCACTTTGGTTATAGGCTGAACTACAATATTTGACCCATGTTGTGATAACTGGAATCATCCCATAACTGACACACATGAAGGCCAACTTGTTTCCTTTCAGCCTGATCTCTTTCTTATCATTCTCCTCAGGTGACCCTGTGTGCTGATAACCCCTGCCGATATGTGGGGTGGAGAAGGAAGAAGCTCTATCTGCTTTTTGCTCAGCATCGCTACATAGCTAAGATCTTTGCCCTGGTTGTGCGCAATGACATTGCAGAGAAGCTGTACTCCCTCAACGACAAGGCTTTCGACAAGTCGGGGCACCGATACGATCTCCGCTTACCAAGTTACTGTCACATGCCAGGGACTGATTTAGAAAAGGCAGATGTCTTCCTGCAAGTGCCAGTTCAGGGGGCAAGGACTGCCTGAACACACTCACTTGCGCGTGCACACGCACGCACACACACACACACACACACACACACACACACACACACACACACACACACACACACACACACACACACACACACACACTTAACTGACTCCTTGCAGTGTCAGTTAGGTAGGGCAGTGTGGAATTATCTGCACCATGTAGGTTGGCACACTAGCAATAGGTGTGTAAGAGAGCTTTTTGGAAATGTTGAAGTGCCCTCTCATCCGCATGCCAAATAACCTATTTCACAGCCATAGGCAGTTATGCAGCCTGTTATTTATGGTAGTTTGATTCATTTTTTTCCCTGAAGACCCCCCCTTACTGTGCCTCTGACTGGCTAGTACTCATTGCCTTCTTCACAAAATTTGTTCAGTTTATTCATATTGTTGCTGATGAACAAGATTAGTGGAAGGTTGGAAGGGTTAATGGTTTTAAGATGTGGATGTTTTCATAAAGATGGCAGCCTTCTAATTACAATGTCCTGATTCTGAGACTGCTACGACATGTAAGGCCAGAGGTAATGTGACTGATAGACTAAGTCTAAGAGACCCTGGATCACTTCACTTGCCTTCGTCCAATGTTACTTCTACTGTTAGAGGAGCATTTTGTCGGGCAGTTCAAGATAGCAGCAAGAGGCCGATCATTTTCTAAAGAATGCTTTGAACAGATGTCATTTTAAAAAACTGCCCTTCAGGACTTATGTTTCTGGTAAAGTAAGATCTTAGATTTGTTTCTAAACACATTATACATGTTAGAAAATATTTGATGAAAACATGTAAATAGAACTGAATTGTGGTTTTAGAGTATCAAACTGTTTTTCACAGTTTTTCCGTTCAGGACTGAAATCATGGCTTGACACACTGCAGCCAGCACTTGCATAACTCCTCCCCTAACACTATGCAATAACAGCATCAGTGTTTTTGCTGCTCAATCTGAAGTTACAACACACAGCCTATAGTTTGCTAGCTAGCAGTGGTGTACTGGTCATCTGGCATACCGCTACAAATCCCGGTGGGCCACGGCATCTGCCTCATTCTGGGTGCACAAGATAGCGAGCTGCATGTTTGTTCCATTATTTTCATGCTTTTCACGTGTGTGGGAGCCAACAGGAACAGGGAGTCCAGACAGCTCAGGCAGGACGTCTCTACTACGCATGCTCTCAATGGGTTCAGCCTGAGAAGGATCACTATGATGCTCTATGGGCCCAATGCCGACCCAAACCTCTACGGCATGTGTTAGCAACTTTTATCAAAATGAATGAAATACTATCTTGAATTTCTTTTAATACATTATTGGTGCACAGTAAAAGTGACTGGCAGTTGTTTGCCAGCAGAAAGATATCATACATCTTTTTCCCAAAATGTTGGAGATGATGCATCCACAGAAGTCGTAAATATAACAGAGGAGAGTTTGTAAATGTTTGTGTGTGTTCAAATGGTTTTACGCTCAGATTATGCCGAAGCTAAAGGCAAACAGCTATACTCAACTTTATTTTTGGAGCAGCATTCATTTGTAAATGTCATGCCTCAATTAAAAGCAGCTACTTACTTTACTGTATAAGTATATTTTAAATACATAAAGTGAAATTAATAGGTGGCTGCAGATGTAATGTGTAATATTGACCGATTGACAGCCTAGTATTGTTCCATTGTTAAAATGTAAATGTGGATGTAAATTTAGTCTCCGTTTTACTGTAAAAAAATAAATGATACTTTACTTTACAATGTAGATTTTTCTTATTTGGAGTGGTGTGTGTGTTGCGTGACAACAAAAATGTTAATGAGATAACAGAGGTTGGGGTAGAATTTAATATACATAACATTGACCATGGAAGTTCATTGTTGACAACAGTAATTTAATAATAATCTTAACTCAAGGTTCATTAACTATTTTCCTCAATTGTTTGGGCTTTCAACAACAGGATGGAGCTGGTGTAGCGCACTGAAACATTTCATTTCATATTTCTTGCTGATTTAATATCAGTGTGTCTATGTAAAATCATTTGCTTTAAATATGTGTTTAAGTTCATTCATATTTGTATTACTTCAGTAGTGAATAACATTACCTAACTGTATGCTTGCTAACTGAAAAGGGAAGAAAGTTGTTGTACTGACCCTTTAGAAGAAAGCGCTGTCGCTTTAAGAGAGTTTTTAGAGAACGTGATATTTGCAGGCTGAAGGCAAAATGTGTGCTTGACCGTGGGGTTTGTAAATAAAAGTTGCAAAACGAAGATGGACGTGTTGTTGGACAGTTCATTTTAAGGGTGCAACATTTTCTCAGTTGTCACGGAGTTAAGTTTATTTTGTCAAATATATTAAATCCTTTTTGACCAAGGGTCTTTTAACATACGAATACAAATATTAAAAAAATATACAATATGAAAAAATAGTAAATATGTGTTAATATTAAAATACCAAAAACTAAAATATTGGGTTTTCCATTTAAAAAATCTAATATATAATATTTATAATAAATCAAATTTTAGCACAACTTCAAATGCAAAAGAAGCAAAGACTAGACTAGAAGATATGACTCAGTAACCATGTATTAAGTTACCACCAATTCGATCAAAATTAAAGTGGGTTGATTCACTCCAAAACACATTTAAACACTACGAGAGCATGCCTTTCTCTTCTATACACATATCTGATAGGTATAGATAGAGGAAGCCTAAGAATATTGAAATGGCCCATTTCTTCATATTCGCTAGCGAAAAAGAAGCATTTATGGATCGTAATACATTGACGTGTTTGTGACATTACAATCAGTTCTGATAATTATTATATATAATATCTGATAAATATGTGCTCTGTCTCCTCCGTTCGGAGCTCTCAGTCAGTGCAGACGCGCTGCTCTCTCTTTCCTGCCCATTTTAGTCTCTCAATGTCAGCTGTGAGGAATGTACGACGAACATTGAGCAGCCGCCCCCATAAGGGTTTAGCCTGCAGTCACCACCAGTGTCTCCAGTAGTTCACAGACATCATTCCTCCTACTTTGCTGCAACATCGGCTGCTGAATCGGTAAGTCACGGGACGTTTTCCTCTCGGTACTTTGACGAGCAGTTAGAAAGTTGTCGGTATGAGAAATTCCTCTATGTTTATCCCCACATCTATTTATATAAGAGCCCTCCCAGTGCTGGAGCACATCAGGCTGACACAGAAACAGCTCAGCAGCTGATACTGTTACACAGGGAGAATATTATGTCATTCAAGGGAATATATTAATTTTTCAACAAAATGTGAATATTATTCTATGAGCATGTGTACACTAATCTTTAAATATAACTGATGAAGCCAAATATAGTAGCTTTGTGCAAGCCACTGTGGAATGATAGGACGTATGTGTTTAGGTTGCTATGTGACATTGCTACATAAACTGGTCTTTGCCAATATTGTTTTAACAACAAATGTAACCCAACATAGGTGTTGTTGTATGCGATATGTCAGACAGAGACACAAAACACATTGAAGTGTGGCATTGGGCTTGTGCGAAAGATAGTGGTTGTCCAGTGGGTAAAACCTGAGATGTACTTAACATACAAAAACACTGGTGCTCTTGAAGAAAATGGGATAACATTTTCATTTGATTGCAAATGTCAATTTTTTGACAAGTTGTTATTTCCAAAATACTGCAATTGTATCTGTCAGGAAGACTCCTTAAAGGAGCTTTATTTTACATTCTGAAGATTAATATACCAGCAAACAACTATTTGCTATGTAAAGATACAGTGGATTAATGTCGAACTGAGCAGAGATTGAAGCTGCTCTCCCTCTGTGTGTTGTTATCTTGCTGTGTTGTCAGGCCACGCATGCTTTTAGTGCATATACGTCCATGTGAGAGTGCCCCACTGGCTAGCTCACGGCGGCTGCTCTGAACTGTGATCACATACTGTAGGTCAGTGGTCACCAACCTTTTTAAGCCCAAGATCCCCGACCTCTGCCTTGGTGACAGGCAAGATCTACCTATTGAGGCGTTGAGAGAAAAAGACTGTCCAGACTGTACTTACAACTTGAGGCTTTTTATTTGGCCGAATTGTAATTGAATGAAATCAAACACTGGTCCAGCTTTCAAATTGAGACCAAAAAACACACTAAATAACTTAATTTCAGTGCAAGATAAAAAGGAAATTATTTGTTAACCGCACACAATATGAAGAAGAAAAAACACATTTGCAATGAACAGGCTGGATGAACTACCAACATTAACTGTTGTATTTAACAACTGAAGTTACAACACATTGACAACATTCTCAGTCAGTGCAACTAATGTAAGTGCAGTTCAGCTCTGTGTCCCATCACAATGCCATCAGAAGTCATGTGACTCAAGTCAGTGTGATGGCTGTGACTGAACACTGTCTGTGAGTGCCTTGTAGTTCGGCTCATAAAATAAGATATGATAAGATAATCCTTTATTAGTCCCTCAGTGGGGAAATTACAGGATTACAGCAGCATTGCTCACAAGTAATAAAATAAAGATAAAATCAAGTAATACAAATAAACTAAACAGTAAACAGTAATAAAATACAGTAAAGAAGAATATTAAATATACCAGTATATACAGAATATACAGACGGAGTAAAATGTAAGATAAATACTTAAACGTATTGGATATTGCACGGGATATTGCACGGGATTGCACGCATTAGATATTGCACCAGGTGAATGAATTAAAGTGTTCAGAAGTGTCCAAGGTGTTCGTGTTCAAATCAAATGTACAGACAGCCAGTCTGAGGCAGTCTGTGAGGTGTCTGTCAGTAAGCCGGCTCCTGTACTTTGATTTGGGGATTTTCATCTGTGAAAATGCCATTTCACAGATGTAAGTTGATCCAAAGTAGGCACTCACTTTTAGTGCACATGCGCTGAGGAGAGGAAACTTCTCTCTGCTGACAAGTCCCCAAAAGTCACTTGACCTGGCTTTCAGCTCTATGTCATTTTGCATATCAACCATCTCCATGCCCACTCCACCTGGCAAAGCAAATGCTTTCTGGAATTTGGCTGCAACCTCCTCTGTATCAATAGGCAGGAATGGGTTTGAAACAAATGCAGCAATATCCTCCATGACGTCTAACTCACCAACACGTCGACTGAACTCTGCTGCCAGTTTGTCCAGGTGCACACAGTACTGCTCAGGGTGAAAATCATCATTGTCTTTGATGGACTGTGACATTTTCTCCATATTGGTAAAGTGTGTCAGCCTCCCTTTCTTAAGATGTGTGGTCCAGACACAGAGTTTGGCCTTGAACGCATTCACTGCGCTTATCATGTGGGGCAGGTGCCGGCCGGTCTTTTCCCTGGAGCTCCTTGTTGAGTGAGTTCAGTTTTGCCGTTCGGTCTGTCAGAAACCCCAGGTCCAGTAGCCACGCATCATCTGATAGTTCCTCGTGCTCCTCGTTCCTTTTCGACAGAAACTCCTTTATCTCAGGCAGCAAGTCAACAAATCGCTGCAGCACTTTGCCGCGACTCAACCACCGGACATCAGCATGCAGAAGCAGGTCTCCATACGCGGAATCGAGCTCATTCATTAACGCCTTGAATAAGCGATGCTGAAGCGCTTTTGCTCGAATCGAGTTTACCACTTTGACCACCAGTGTCATTACATGAGAAAAGTCCACAACTTTCCCAGCCAAGGCTTGCTGATGAATCACAGTGATACTTTGTTGGGATCAATAGGGGCTTGTGTTTGAGTTATCAGCTTTTAAGAAACTGAATTCTTGACATCAATAGAATTATTAATGTGAATAACAATTATTAATGATTATTAATAATAACGGGGCACCACCCTGCGAACAGGGACCGATAACCAAACGATAAAACTAAGTCTCATAATTAGTAGTCACTCATCAGTGACAGTGAAGGTGTGAATCCGAGCGCAGACTACTACATACAGATCATCACATACATATGCACCATTAATCACAGACGACTGCTCTTTAAAGTATAATAGTTTATTAAATTAGAATAATAAAAGATCAGATCAATTAATATCGCAATCAACAAACGCCATCATACAATTTTATGTACCTAATATCTAAAGAAATGAAATAAAAGGGGAGGAGGGTGTGTATATAAGTATGTGTGTATGTGTATGTGTGTGTGTGGGTCTGTGTATAAAAGGAAGGGGGGTGAGGGCCCTTAACACTCACAGTCAAAGACTACAAAGATGGCCGCTGGCCTACTAGCAGAAGGGGGGTTGAGACTGTGGGTTAAAAAGGGGGAGGACTTAAGGTATTACCGCTGAACACCACCAGATGGTGTAGTCGAGGGACTTAGACAAACTGGGGGGGGGGGGGGTGAACCTTAAGATGCTACCGTGACCCACCACTAGATGGCCTAGTCGAGTGACTTGGGCAAACTGGCGGAGGAGAGGGGGGGGGTCGCTGTGTGTGAGCACGTGTGGCAACGTGCATCGTGACTATAGGCAATCGATTGAACGGGGTTTCCCCCAGGGGTTAGACTATGTGCGTGCGTTTATGTGAGAGAGAGAAAGAGAGAGAGAGAGAGAGAGAGAGAGGGTCACCTCCTGCTGTGTTGGCAGGAGGGTGAGCCAAGAAAAGGTGGAGAGAAATCGTAAGTCAACATAAATCAAACTTCTGCTGCTCATATCCTGAGGAGCATAAGTACGTTATTCTCTCATGCATAAGCATACCGCTGTCGTCTTGAACTGTCGGCAGCTTACGCAGTGATGAACACGGCCCTCCGCTCACTCACAGAGTCGAGTTAATGAAGAGAGAAATATCCCACAAAGTTGAATACAAATGAATGAAAATAATCCCAAAGAAAAACAGTCAATGCAGTTAATACACAATACAAAAGGAGCTTCTCTGGTCCGTGATGTTTGTGTATTTACCTCCGTATACTGCGACGGTGTCTTTAACGCGAACAGAATACGGGCAATGCACAGTGGAGCGGAGCTGGGGTCCGCTGGGGGTTACGCAATACCTTGATATTACGCAATAGTAACGAAACACACAAGAACACGGGAATATCAACATATACATGAATTAACTTGAATGAACTTTAAGTTAATTTAAGCTAAGCTAGCCCAGATGCAGAAATGACCTTACTTTGGAGACGCTTCTTTGTGGCGGGGAGAGTGGCCGCTGAGAATCGTGCTTTCTTTGTCCTGAAGGAAAAAGTGGGGCTGCTTGTAGATCAGCGCGGCTGTTTAAGCGGCGGCTGTTTCGGTCCGTTGACGCGGCTCGTTCTGGAGCGGGCGGAGGACGTGATCAATCCTCGCTGCAGAGAGGATGATCTTACTTCAGCTTAAGACGGCGTGGTCTTGAAGGGAAGTCATCGGGGAAGAAGGGAGGTTTCAGCTTCTTTCTGCCGGAATGTGCACGCAAAAGAAAAACAACAACACGGGGAGGAATCGTGGAAGAGATTCGGCCCGGTGGAGTGAGAGGGCCTTGACTCAAAAAGAAAATATGGCTTCTTCGGCCAGCGAAGATAGCTCTGTGACCTGACAGGGTTTGGTGAGGGTTCGAGGCTTTGCCGCGGGTTCCTCGTGGCTTCCGTCGCCAGCGCGATGCTGGAGTTAGGAGGCTGGTGTCTTCTATAGCCAGGACGGGGAGTCCGAGCGAAGATGGCGATTTCGTTGTGCACTGGTCTGCCCGCTCAGCGGGAGACTGGCTGTCGGCGAATTGCCGGTGCCCCATCAGTAGTGTTTGCCACCAGTTTATGAATGGGGATGTTATTTTCACGGACATAGCTTTTAAACACATTGTAAATATCCTCACCTCTGCTTTAAATGGCGAAGAGTGTGGAAGTCCTCCTTTGTTGTAAAGTCCTGGAAAGCCATTCTGACAAATACAACAAGCTGAGCTGTGTCCATTACATCCAGCGATTCATCAAACTGCAGTGAAAAATATTCACAGAGTGACAAGTCCTGTGTTGACCAACGTCCTCTGACAGTAACTCGACCCTTCGTGTCACTGTTGCAGGACCAAGCGGCATTTGTTTTTGAAGTTGCTGCAACCAGTCTCTGCGGTGACGGCCATTGCTTCCTTAAATAAATCCCCATCTGTAAAAGGCTTCTTGTGTTTAGCCAAAAGGTGGCTAACATGAAATGACGCTTCAGTTGCAGCCTTATTTTGAGAAGTGGGTTTTGTGAAAAGTGACTGCTGAGCCTTCAACTCCACTTTCAGCTCTTGAACTTTCTTGGCGCGGATTGCGCTCTTTGGTGGATAGCCGTCTTTGAATTTCTGGTGGTTAGTGTTGTGGTGCTGCTCCAAATCCCCTCGCTTAGACAGTGCCTGTGACTGGTGGCACAACATACACACACACTTGTCTTTTACCAAGGTAAAAACAAATTCCTCCTCCCATTCTGGATGGAAATGGTAGGTTTTCGCTTCTTTTGTGGAGCCTCCGCCATGCTCGCTAACTGCCAACAACTGATAGCAGTCGACTCAGGTGCTATCAGGGTGCAATCACCATGGTGACGATGTTTGCGAACGTCAATCAGGCATAATGGACCTCATTCTCGAACGCAGTTAAGAAGAAGTTAGGAAGACATTTCTTCTGAACTCCACTGACGCGGTTTTCGGGACAAATTTGGCATTCATGAAAGTTGTATCATCTGGGATTTGTTCTGAACTTAGACCAGAATTTAATAGAATGGACACATCTACATTCTGCAGTATCTGCACCTCTGCACCGATGAAGTTAGGTCTCAGTTTACTCGACCGGTGCTCGCCTTCCGTATTGACATGATTTTAATCAGTCTGCAGTTGCTTTCGCGTTGCCAGTGGAGTCTGTCGATTGTGCACACGGCTCTTCAGTTGCATGCCCTTATAAGGAGCTGGCGGGGCGTTTCTGTATGCAAATCCAGGTGCACGAGATTTAAGAATCCTCATTCGGGGGAGCACAGCTGACAACTGTGCTCCCCCGAATGAGGAAGTGCACTTCGGCTGTGTAACAACCCATTTTCAGGCGGAGATCTTTTCTGACGTTGGTCTTCCGAAGTCCGTAAGAAAACATTTCAGAAGACACTTCAGAAAATGTTCGAGAATGAGGCCCAGTGTGTTTCTGAATTTATTTTTATTTTATTTTGGAGAGCGACCAGGGAAGGTCTCCGAGATCGTCAGGTCGATCGCGATCGACGGGTTGGCGACCACTGCTGTAGGTGTTACAGCTGATAACGCTGTCCTGACCTGTGGTAACAGGTAACCCAGTTGGAAGTGTATCTAAGCTAAAAAAAACAACTAACAAGAAGCTATTTCCAGTGAAAAGGCATGAAGGTTAGACTGGTGTTGATTTTAACAAAGGATAGTTTTAACACTTTGGATTTCTCCATGCAGGGACAAGCTACTCAGTTTAATCCTTTTTTTTAGTGAGGAAGAAACATTGCAAGTTTATTTATTTTTTCTTAATTTATTTTATTGATAGCAGTGCCAGCTTTGTAGTTAAATGTATCAAACATTAATCATGTTTATTATGTGTTCTAATTATTATTATTATGTTATGTCTTCCATGCAAGTTTTTCGTGCTAAGAGGGAGTTGTTAGGTGTCATGTATGCTAGTTTATGGCTGCAAGACTCTGGTATAGTTGCAACATGTGAGAAAATGTTACATCCTACCCAAACCAACATTTTATTTGTACACATGCACATGTGTTTGATTTAATTTCAGCATGGTTAGGTCTTGGATGAGAAAGATTGACTTGGCACACATTCACAAACACAAACTGTACATTCAGCTAATTAAAAGCAATCCATACACTGGCTGATTGTATCTGGTTACACTTGTGAACAAACCTCCAAATATGTAACACCCTAAAAGTGTTGGCAAAGTTTTGGCAATTAAGGTTATTTGTATGATGTGACAGCGAGGCTAGTGGAATATTTCGAGATTACACCCAAATCAGTTTTTTGGTTCAGACCAAACCAGAGCTAAAAGAAAAGTGAATATTCAACATTCATCAGGTTGACACTAACACAACTCCAAATGAATTAATAAACGAATGCTGCTGGAAGTGTAAATAGACAACTGTTTGCTAACATGTTTACCATAACACCTTTATAAAACATACAAAGCAACAAAACTCTGGGCTCAATCGATGAGCATATGCCATTTTCTTTCAAACAAGACAATAATGATAACAATAATGCTAACAAGACAATAGTGTAGTATAATAGAACAAACAAACAAACTATACATGCGCAGAAATAGCAATTTGACAAGTATGTTACCTATATGTCCTGAGCAAATCATCATTCACTGCTCACATTTTCTCTCATGTTGCCCTAGTGTTCAAGGTGACTCTACTGCAAGATGTCTTCTACCCCAGAGCTGCACTCCCTCCTCTATACCACGTTGCCCTCCTTCCCCTCGGCCACTCCAGGAGTCCCGGCTGTGGAGCTCAATGCCACCTCTTGCGAGGAGTGGGAGCAGACCCACCACCTCCTTTTCCATCTGGGGAGCCTGTCCCTGCTGTTGGGTCTGGTCATCCCCACCACCCTTGGTGTGCACATGATCCTGTTGCGCCTCCTCTTGATGACAGGTATCCACAGTGCCACCTGCTGATGGCATTCATGTAGTGAATATTGTCTAATTTATCACAGCCTCTACAGATCTATACTCTATTCACAAGTTCCCAAAGTATTTGTAAATCATTAACACAAGCTAGTTGAGGATTAGTTTTATTTAACATTTGAAAGATTTAGATATTTTAAAAGCTGTCCTGCACAAAGAGGGATCTCTTCTACAGAGCCAAGGCCCTAAAAGGCTCTGACATGGCAGATAAAGGAAGGAGAGAACGGCCGATGGAAAAAGCCCTTCCAACATGTTTATCTTATGCTTGGAAGGAGAGTGGAGACAGGAAGCAGCCAGATTCATGGGACATTTTAACAGTTCAATTATTTGTATTGTCCTGTGGCACAAGCTAGTCTCAGAGGGTTTTACAGAGAAGCAGAAACAGATAGAGGAAAGAGGAAACATGGTAACTTTAAAATAAACTTGGATGTTCATTAACAAATATTAGATGGGTCATCATAATTATATTATTAAAATAAATGATTAAATAAAGAAATCAGTTTATATGATAAATAAATAAATGGTATAAGCTTGAACTGAATAACATATTTCTAGATCAAGTATGTTTAATTACGTTTTGTTACAATGTAGCATTTTTATGCATTCCATCTTGTTTGTGTAACATGCTATTTCATTATATTTCTTTATTTTAGTCTAGGTATTTGCATGTCAGTGCTCCATATTGATTGAATCTTTATTTTGTGTTTTGGTTATTGGTGTTTTTAGTTCATTCGGACAAGCACAATAAATGAGCCACAATAGTTACACACAATGTTGTCTTTAGTAATGGATAATAAACTAGACTGAAGTATTGAACTTTGAATTTAGATCTTGAAGTGTTAACATTTTCTATCTAGGCATATCTACATCTTTCTTCTGTGTCTTTAACCCTGACAGGATGTGGTCTCTTCATTGTGTGGGCGACTCTGTACAGGTGCAACCTGGATGTGATGGTTTGGAATGTGGTATTTCTGGTGGTCAACTTCATGCACTTGTTCTTCCTCCTGTACAAGCGCAGACCGGTGAGTTCTACTCTATATCAGCATGCCCTCATATACATTATAACAGTTGCTTTACATTTCACCAAAATTGAAATACCGGCTTCAGGTGTTGGGGGAACAGTAGGTTAATTTATGTTGAACCTCAGTGATTTCCAATCTCAGGTAGGAGGCTGCATATCCTCCTGGGGTTGGTCCTGCTTTATGGTGATAAAATTGATACAATGCCACGTAGGAATTCGGTATTAAGGGGCCTTCAGCAAGCTGATAGAATCACACGGTACTTTTCACAATAAGACAGGAGACCTGTACTTCTCAGTCACTGAAATTCATCAACTTGATTCAGCAGCTAAACTGTTGGAAAGCCTGTGCTGCAGCACTCCTCAGTGGGTAATAAAGTCAGAGCCAATCAGTCACTGGTTAGTTGCTGCAGCTGATCTGTGTGTGCTCTTCTATATGAGGGCAAATCAATGTCCTCTTTCCGTAAACCCAAATGAGATCCACGTGCACGTGTGTGTAGAGGTGTCGTGTGTACAATGGTGCACACATATTACTTTTGCGAGCGATTTCACATCATTCCGCGCAGAATATCTCTAAATGCGTGAGCATAATTATTGCCTAAAAAAGAAAACAATGCTTTGAGAGCGAGGAGCGTCGCCTGGCGCACGACTTCTATGACTGCTCTTCTGCTCGCCAAAACCTTCACCTGCTCGCTCGTGAGTGTTTTTTCTTTTTGACACAAAGTGGGCGGACCCAGTTGTCATTGTATCGCTAAATTTAATTGGTTCCAATCCTCGTCTTTGGATAGGCAAAAAGTTACAATATTTACCTCTGAGATGTCGTGGAATAGTGTTTAGTGGCAGATCGCAAACCAAGTTTATACCGCCACCGAGCTACTGCGTCGGGAGCAATATCCGGCCAATCCAAAGACGAGGATTGTAACCAATTCAATTTAGTGATACAATTAAAACTAGGTCCGCCCACTAGTTTTTTGTTTTTCAAAATGAAAAACTACTCGCGAGCGAGCAGATGAATGTTTCGCGAGCAGGAGAGCAGTGATGGAAGTTGTGGGACAGCGGACGCCCCTCACTCTTAAAGCATGGTTTTCTCCTCGTAGGCTACAATTTTGCTCTCAGGAGCAGAGATATGCTGCACGGGGTGATGTGTTATATTGACAGTGAATTGCCTCATTCTGTGCATTAATAGCATACCAGTGTGTAAAGATCAATATTGAATTTACTATTCACCAAGTACTGGAGTTGATTTACAGCATGCAAGACTTTTCTTTGAAAGTATTTATTTTGTCTATCAAGTCTAGTTATTCTAATTTGTTGGTATTAGTTGGACACACATTTGCCAATTCAGTTGTTAAATTGTTGAATATTAGTTGTAAATGAGCATAATAGTTCTAAATGTATTACATATTACAATACTAATAATTCCTCAGACAATCAGACCATGATTATTTCAGACCAGACACATGCAAAACAACCCCTACAGATTGGAATTGAAATGCATGAATATGAATCTCACTGATTTTCTTGCCAGGACTTAACCGGCATAGCATTCAAGAGATAGGATTGGTTATTCGTCCATGCTTGCGCGAGGTACCAGCAACGCAATGGGTTCAGGTCCTATGCCTTGACCAATGTGCTATCCTGACCTCTTACCACTCGAGGTCACTGCCCAACTTCAACAAGCTATGCTGGGCAGGTTTTCAAGAAAAGCAGTGGGATTCATAATTAGATAACTGTAGCTCATTGTGATTTCTGGTATGAAGTCCTTTCCCTGACTATTTGATTGGAGCCATGTCATTAAATCATCACCAGCCCAGACAAGTGGTCCCAGAGGTCTCCCTTATCAACAATTACTGAAGTTTGCTTTCTATGTTACATTTTCATTTAAAGATGACTTAAGGCTGTGACTGTGCTCTGCCAGATTAAGATCGACAGGGAGTTGCGGTCAGTCTACAAGCGGATGTTTGAGCCCCTCCATGTGCAGGATGCTCTTTTTCAGAGGCTCACAGGGCAGTTCTGCACCATCCAGACGCTTAAGAAGGGCCAGGCCTACGCTGCCGAGGACAAAACATCTGTGGACGAACGCCTCAGCATTCTCCTCAAAGGAAAGTATGTGCTGTTTGTTTGATTCTGGGTAGATGTGACATGTTCTAATGACTTACCATTCTGTGATGGAACCATATGGCGGCCATCATGCCTGGGTCCAGTTTTAAACTTGCTGTAATTGGAACCTATGGTGAAAGAGGCTTATGCGGTCTTCGTAATGCTTGTATTTTACTGTTTTTATTCAAGGTTACAAATCATGCTTTCAATCATGAAGATTATCTCATAATTGTGCATTTCATTTTGTTGAAATTTGTCTGAACTCTATATGTGAAAATTAACTTTAGCACTTCATTAAGCAATATATTTAATAATTTTGAGGACTAAGAAAAAACTCCTTCAAGGCTTGGCTTGTCACAAGTTCCAGGCTGCTGCTCATATACCAGTGTCCACTGAAATAGAAAAGCCTATTCAAACCTAATGCTCCGGAGCTGGGCTATGAGGATGGCAGGTATGTTGGCAAAGCAGAGTAAGTGAGAGGGGGGAAATTGACACAATGAAAAACATAGAGAGAAAAACACAGGGAGGCTGGTGTGGCTGTGGCGACACCAAACTGTTTCCTCTAGCATGATGTAGGAATTTTTCAAAGTATTTTGAAAGGACAAATAAATATATATGTAGCAAACAAAGAAAATATCTTAATATATCAGAAGATGAAATAATAATAATAATACCCAGAAAGGATTTGAATTCAACAATTTGACAACCAAAAGCGCAAACATGGCAAGAACACATTATCACTACAGATAATCTGGGTAAACTGCTCAGTAATCAAATACAGATAAAGGAAAACGCTAGATTGATTCCCTTCATCAAATCTGCAAAAGAAAACATAATATATGAGGCAGAATTTTTTTTTAATATTTTTAACCATTTTATTATGACCTGTTTCAAGCCGAGGGGAAATTAAATGTCACCATGTGTGAGCTATTTCTGAATAAAATATCTCCTAACCTAGATTACCAGTAGAGTCCCAGGGAGTAGTAGAGTTAAAAGAAAAGTGAATGAATAACTACATTATTACAAATGAAATCCTTAAGGCAACTACAACTAGTTGCACACAGGGACCCGATGCCACACAGGGCACACAGGATGGCACACAGGGACCCGATGGCACACAGGGCACACACACTGAAAAAAAAAATAAGTAACATTTACTTGAAAAAAGCTAGGTAACAATTTGCACTCGGAAATTGTGAGTAATTTTTACTCAGGAATTCTCAAGTTAAGTTTACTTACTAGTAAGAATTGTTTTTTATCCAAAATATGCAAGTAACTTTTACTTGAAAATTTCTCCCTTAGACATAAAATGTACTAAGCCTTTTATAGTAATCTTTACTCAGGCTACCTTTGGATCTAATTACAAAACCCCAGTAGAAATCAATTAGGTGTTTCATGTATATTTAACTAGCTTTTCTTTACTTTTTCTGTTGAGAAATATTAAGTAATATTTACACAATATATCTTTTATCTACTACTTCTCTACACTAATCAAATATGACTGTTGCATTTTCTAAACTGGGCTACTGTTATTTAATAAAATTGTCTTAACATAAGGCTTCTACAAAACATGAAACATCTTTTAAACTGCAGCAGCCTTACTTGTGAACTGTAAAAGAGGTCACTGCTGACCGACACACACCAATACCAACATATATAATCTGGTTGGCATTGCCAGACAAAACATTTCTAAATCAGTGCTGCCAATAACAAATTTAAGGACACAAACGCTGAGTCATTTAACAAACACATTTAATTAGAAACGATGGGTATGCTTGACAACACTTAGATACACATAAATGAAGCCCATGAGCAGAAGGCAAGCCTTTGCCACACTTTGACAGTCATCAAGAACCTCTTTTCCCTCTATGACATTGCCAGGAGTGAAGCCTTTCTGTGTTGCATTTCCATGGATGACAAGGATCTTCATGACATGTTGAGCATAGTCCTCTTCAATGACATCTTTGAAATTCAAATTTACTAATGTTCATTTTTACATCTTCGAGTCTGATGTGTTCTCAAAAAAGGACAATAGTGGGGGAAACTACCAAAAATATTGAATGTGTTCAAATGCGTCATTATGTATCTATTCTCAGTGTATATGAGCCCAACATAATTTTATATAATATTAATATATAATATCTAAACTTTACCAGGCTGGGTGAATCCAGCATGGGTCTTTGGTTCCTGCAACTCCGCCCTTTGTCCCAAGTATCTCCAGAAAGTTGGTAGTGCAATTGTCGAATTTCGACAAAAAGGTTCGCTCCAGATGAACTGTGGTTATTCTTCTGAACTCCTCATTGATTGAGGTACCTTGCTAAAACAATTAATGCAGTAGTCCTGCCAGTATAATTGAGCAGCAACACAAACTACGGCCTTCAAAATGAATCAGGGTGTTTTTCTAAGAATTCAAATGTATATGTCAAGTTAACTCTCTGCTACCGAGGGTGTCCTAGGGGCCGCTTTTGAGACTGTATTTCATAAAACATCGAAAATAAGTATTCATTACAAAACGAATATAATGATGTCGCATACCTCGTGAAACGTCAGAAACCTGGGATAAAATCGTATAAAAGACATTTGAACATACTCCAAACACAACTCAGTACTCAAACTTAGCATAACTACAACACCATATTCATATTTCGCCAGGAGTGTACACACTCGGGACATTTCCGGACTTAGCAATCATAGCTTGATGCTAACAAACAAAGCGAGATAGCAGAAAGAACGCCACGAACACAACAGTTACGGTCATAACCGTAACATTTCACTCTGTCATACTATCGCTGAGATATGAGCCCAACAGACACCAGCAACACAAATCACATTATCGCTTTATGATCATAAATATGACTCACTTTTGACGATTTGAAGCCGAAAAATTGAATATCCCCGCATTTTCTCTCCGGAAAAGGTTCAATGGACTTCCTGTCTTGCAACAGAGACACGCCTTTCCTTCGGAGGGGGTCATTTCACCCCACAGGGGAAGGCGTAACTTGCTGTGTCCACCAAAGCGTGCAAGTCACTATTTTCGGAGACTTGATGATTTTGACTGGCTAACAGTGCTGTCACTCATTTTCAAGTGATTAGCTCAATTCTATTGGAGCTAACGAATACAGAGAGGTATGTACCATGGAGGTCGGCCAATGGGAGCCAGAGTTATTGTTCTGCGTAAGTATGAAAACTAGGAGCAAGCTGCCAGCTGCTTTTACGCACAGCTGATTACAGCTGGAGCTTGGTTTCAGATAGATGATAGATGAGATTTCGGCTGCCTTTTCACCGTTCGTTCATTTTTAGGATTACCGGTAATTAGTAAGATGTCGAAACAGAAGACTTACAAATATAATATAAAATAATATAATATAAAATATAATATAAAAAAATATATTATTTTTTTTTTTTTCCAAAAAAAGCCAGAAATTGCTGCATTTGGATGTATTTAACACCATTAGTAATTTATAAGTGAAATATGTAGTTTAGTACATGAGGAAATTCAAATGGCACACATGGCACACATGGTGCCCAAATGCACATTTTGGAAATCTCGCCTAAACTTTCTGTACTAAAAATTCTCTAATTTTCTCTGCTTCACTTCATCAAAGTAAAACTTTGCAGAGAGACTGTTCACATATATGTGCTATGATTTGGAAGATGTTTTAGGCTGGGGGCTGCATCATTTCAATGAAATAATAACAATGAAGGGGCTTTTTTTTCAGGCGAACCTGAAACTTTTCAATTTGAGCTGTGTGCCATGTTCATTTACTCTTAACCAGTAACTTATACACTGATATTTACACATCTGAACAAATCTCACAAGTGTTCCTTTATTACAACACACCAAATTATTCAAATAGACCTTGGCTTGCAAAGATGCACTCTTTTGAGTTTGGGTATGCAATTTTCGAGCAGAGGCCTAAAAATAGGGCTAGGGAGCAAGAGGTTAAACTATAACACTACTAAGTTGATTTTACCTTGCGTCAACTTGCTGATGTCAACTTGCTGAGCGTCAACGTCGTTTAATATCCTGTGAAATATATAGAGAATTATGTTAAAACATAAACACACAACATTAAATCTCAATTTGACTTAAGTCTTCATATCGATAGCATGTTTTATCCCCACACAAAAAAACAGCACATAAACAAGTCACCATAACGTTAATACTGAGATACACAGCAGGCCTGGTCATGTTGATATGTGGCACTAACTCAACACAGTACTGGAACCTTGTTTCATGCCCACAGCCTTCATCACCGCATTGGATAGAGACATAAGAGACAAGTTTAAAACTGATGACAGAAATATTAGTTACTGTAAAAACATGTCAGAATATGATAGTGACAAAATATTGTTACGTTTAGCACACGACCAAAGTGTGCTCGTTACTACTCAGCTATGACTCCCTGTCTTGTCACATTTCCCTCATTCGACCTCGGCTGCAGTTGAGGATGTGAGAGAGAGCGCGCTGTGTGCGTGACTCAGCACAGCAAAGCACATGTGTGGCAGAAGTGGGCTTCACTTAACCGACGTAATTCAGCCCCCCTCCCCCCCACCTCGACGGGGCGCAGCCGGTCGAGCACCGTGTCCCCAGGCCAACAACTTTTCAAGAGAGAATCCTGTAAAGTCGCGACCAAAAACAGCCACAAAATGTAGCGCCGTGAGCCATGCCTGTAATGCTGCCCCAAGTTAGCTAGCATGATAGCCTAACTAGCTAGCACGCTAAACTGACCAGTTCGCTACTCTTCCGTATTCACAACTCAAACACCGACTTGACCGAAGGCTCAACAGCAACGTAGAGCATTAATTAAACATATAACCTACCCCAATGGCTCCCGTCCATGAAGTTCCTCTCCTCAGGTGAAACTCAGCCGTCAGGTTCTCCTGGTCCGTCGTCTCATTGAAGAAAGCAGCGCAAAATCTCCTCTGACGTCACCCGGTGTACGCGCTATAGGTTGCCAGGTTTTACTCGTATTACCCAAGTACATTTTACTTTGTTGTGTCAGGTAGTGCATTCAATACAGTAGTTAGATACAGTAGATATTACTTGGTGTGAATGATTACAATTTACTAATAAAAATGAGGATACATAATTACAAACAAATACCAAGTAACACATTAAGTAAAAGGTGATATTTTAAAGTAAAAGCACTGAAATGATAATTTCTTGTAAAATTTACAAAAATAATCGAGGTAATAATTACAGGGCCAAAAACTCTTTTTTTTCAGTGCAGGATGGCACACAGGGACCCGATGGCTTCCCATTAGAGTTTTTTAAGAAATTTTGAGATCTGCTCTGCTATTAAGATATGCTTAATGAATCTTCATAAAAAGGGCCTCCAACTTTTGAATTGGTGAGATTTATGTTTTTCATAAACCATTTAAGGATGAAAACATATGTGGGTTATATAGACCACTATCATCAGAATCAGAACCGTTTATTGAAGAAGAAACCATTTCTATTGTCATATACATTTACACATACAAGAAATTTGACCCATCCCTGTATATAGGGAGCAGGGGGCTGCCATTGATCGGCGCCCAGGGTTCAGTGTATTGCTCAGGTACACGTCCCAGTCGGGGATTGAACCGTTGACCTTCCGATTCCCAGACTACCCTCTTAACCCAGTGCGCCACGTTCGCCCTAAGGGGGCCATGGTATGTTGAACATACAAGGAATTTGACATGACGGGAAGAAACTGTTCATGTGTTGTGAGGTCTTGGTCCTGATGGACCTCATCCTCCTACCAGATGGAAGGGGCACAAACAGTTTTTGTCCAGGGTGAGAGGGGTCGGCTACAATCCTTCTTGGTCGCTTTAGGGTCCTTGAAGTGAACAAGTCCTGGAGGGACGGCAGATTGCAGGAAATCACCCTCTCGGCAGAGCGAATGATGCGCTGCAGTCTGCCCTTGTCCTTGGCAGTGGGGCTGCAGCGTACCAGACTGTGATGGAGGAGCAGAGGATGGACTCAATGATGGCTCTGTAGAAGTGCACCAACATTGTATTTGGCAGGTTGAATTTCTTCAGCTGCCTCAGGAAGTACATCCTCTGCTGAGCCTTCTTTGTGATGGAGCAGATGTTCAGCTCCCACTTGATGTCCTGGGTTATGATGGAGCCCAGGAAGCGGAAGGACTCCATCGCGTCGACGGGGGAGTCACACAGAGTGATCGGGGCTGGTGGTGCTGCATTCTTCCGGAAATCCACAACCATCTCCACTGTCTTTAGAGCGTTGAGCTCCAAGTTGTTCAGACCAGCACCAGGTCACCAGATGGTCAGTCTCCCACCTGTAGGTGGACTCATCCCCACCAGAGATGAGTTCAATGAGGGTGGTGTCATCCGCGAACTTCAGGAGCTTGACGGACTGGTGACTGAAGGTGCAGCTGTTGGTGTACAGGGAGAAGAGCAGAGGGGAAAGAACGCAGCCTTGGGGGGAACTAGTGCTGATGGTCCGAGAGGCTGAGACGTGCTTTCCCAGCTTGACGTGCTGCTTCCTGTCAGACAGGAAGTCTGTGAACCACTTGCAGGTGGAGTCGGGCACCTGCAGCTGAGAGAGCTTGTCGTGCAGCAAAGATGGGATGATGGTGTTGAAGGCAGAGCGGAAGTCCACAAACAGGATCCTGGCGCAGGTTCCTGGGGAGTCCAGATGCTGGAGGATGAAATGAAGGGCCAAGTTGACTGCGTCATTTCTCAATGTAGATTTTAAAATATTCTCTAAACCCTTAGACTGGAACCAGTAATAACTTTAGTGACCCATGAGCTCCATAATCGACAATATCTGTGAATTATATCATATGATCGAGCTATCCAAAATTGAAAAAGATCAAAGATTAGAAATGTCAATGGATTCAGGAAAAACGTTTTTCAAATGAAACATTTGTTAAAGTGATAAAAGTACCACATAGAACTCCAAACGCCCAGGGGTCTCATTTATAACTGTTGGGTAACAAAACGGGGTCTGAAAGAGGCATATGCCACAGGGCTGGGCGGTATACCGGTTTTAATTTCCCGTACGATATGAATTTTTCTGTATTGAGAGTCATGCATAATGACTAATGTTATAATGACTTATAACAACAATTAACAACAATTAGCAACCCACAACTAACGCTCTTTAACAGGGCAAAACACCACGACACAACAGTTTGTGACACAAACAATTTGTAACACTAATAATTGTACATTTATAAAATTTCATCGCCGAACTGCAGCTCACTAACAACAGTCTGCTAACAGCTGGGAGAGGCTCTGTCGCTCCAGTAACGTTACATTAAAGAACAGAAAAGAGCGATGCAGGATGAACAAAGACTGAACAACAAAATGTATTTTGGTCAGACACATATGCAACACTGATTACCATGTAATATGTGTGGTATTTGTTATAAATGTAAGTTGGTACATAGAGGGTGATAAGAAGCTGTACATGGAGGGGCTTAGTACCCAGGGGAATGTAGGTGAAGGAAACAGGAAGTGACGGAACGGAAGACACGCCACACAAACGGCTGTTTGCCGCCTGCTGGCCGGTTCTTTTCGGCGTTAATTAATTAATGCTTTAACGTGGAAAAAAAAAATACCGTGATATACTGTGAAACCGCCAGAATCTTACAAAATACTGTGATATGCATTTTTGGTCATACCGCCCAGCCCTATGCCATTTCCCATGCAAAAGTTGTGATCTATAAACTCAAACTTGACGGGAGAATCTGCGCACCTGTACGGAAACTCTGACCTATCTTGTAATACTGTGCATATATCACAAAGTACGATTTCAGTTTTCATAAATTGTCTGTGAGTAAAATCGCTGCATTTAACACTTCATTCAGTTATAGTTTATTCCATCGGGACAGATACACTGTACACACACAAACTGAAAACAGCTATCCGATGCGAGTATCAGAGCTAATTGGAGTCACCACACTTTCCATTCACCTCACCTGGCAATTCACCTGCACGTAAGGATTGTGTAAATAAACAGTCTGGAAATACAGCCAGTGACAGCTGTCGCACAATCACTCTATATCCTCAATTATCAGTCCGAATCATAATGCCATAAGAAAACATTAATAAATAACTAGAAAATGCATTTCCTGCTGAAAATGCGTTGGAATGCTGAAAGCTGAAATGAATTGTAAAATAATTGCTGAAAATTAAGAAATGGGAGACTACCCGTCTGAAAAATGTTGAAGCCCGAAAGCATTTAAACTGCACTGCTGAAAACCCTTCTAGTTGAAATGTCTAACGATGGTGTCTGTAGCTGAAAGTATGAGGAAGAAGAAGGCTTTGAAAGTTGAAGAAGTTTAACAGGATTTGAAAATTTTCTCCATAGAGATCCCATTCAAAAAATTGCAAATAGCTTAATATTTCAAAGAATTTAAAGATTACAAATATGCAAATTCATATCACCCCTCTCCTGAAAGAGCTGAACATTTTGAATGGTCGATTTGAATGGTTTCTGTGGCTTAAAAAATGTCAGCAGTAGTGATATTTGTAGTAGTAGTACTAGAAGTTGTAGTTGTAGTAGAAGTATCATTAGTAGTAGAAGTATTAGTATTTAGAAGAAGTAGTAGTATCAGTAGTAGTAGTAATAGCTGTAGTAGCGATCGTAGTATTTAATATAACAGTAGTAGTAGCAGAAGTAGTAGTAATAGTAATGGCAGTATTTGAAGTAGCAGTAATAGCAGTAGTAGTAGTACTAGTAGCAGTCGTACTAATAGCTGTAGTAGTATTAGTACTGGTAGTAGCATAAATAGCAGTATAAGTAATAGTAGTAGTGGTAGTAATAGCAGTAGTGGTAGTAATAATATTGATGGTAGCAGTAATAGCAGTAGTAATAGTAGCAAAAGTTGTAGTAGTAGTAGTAGTAGTAATACTAGAAATATTAGCAGTAGTAGTAGTTGTCGCAGTATTAGTAAGGGCATTCATTATTTCAACAAAAAAGCCTAATTTTGAGCTTAATGTTTAAATACAGTTAATCCATGGGGCTTTTATTTTGAAAGGGTGGGGCTGGGTGGGGGAGAGGAGACATCATCATAATGTTTGACAAATAAACAGAGGTTATTAAATGACAGGCTTCATCACAAGCATTTCAGTTATATTGCACTCTGTGGGGCTTTTATTTTGAAATGGGGTTTGGGGAGTGGGGAGAAGGGGAGAAGAGATGGACTCATAATGTTAGATAAACACAAACAGGTTATTAAATGTCAGGCTTCATCATAAGCATTTCAGTTAGAATTCATTCTGTGGGGCTTTTATTTTAAAATGGGGGGTGTGTGTGTGTGGGGGGGGATCTTAAAGATATCTAAGAACCTGAATGACTGTATGCGACGTACAGCTCTGGATGCCAACCTACAGCTACAGTATTTTTTTCATGATTCAACAATGGCAGGACGTCAGTGATGACAGGAGTAGCATCTCAACATTAATAGGCTTTCGTAACACAGCATCACGCATATTTCTCGCCCAAGTTGAAAAATCTCAACTCACACAAATGCGTTATTTGCATCATCGCGCCGCCCGGCACAAATTTGCGTTTACTCTATTTGCATCTTTGCATTGACTTGATATGTAATCTCCTCGCGTGAAAGATTTGCGCCGTGTTTGGCATTATGCTGCACCATGGATACTCTGGCACTGTTAGGACTGCGTAAATGGAAGAATTAGAGTGTTCAGGGATCTCTTCATCCAGACCGAAGTATCATTATATGCTGAAATATATATGGGGAGAAAAGGGGAGAGCGAAAAACTCAGACTGTCTGATGCCCATATGGAGGTTATCCAAGAACTGTGTATGTTAGGCCTCATCTTTAGCCTCCCTATAGAGTATGGAGCTTTTATTTTGAAGTTTTAGGGCAGAGGTCTTCAACAGGGGGTCCGCGGAGGTACTGCAGGGGGAGTAACAGAGTTTATTAGATTCTAATAACATTAATCAAGTTCAATAATACAAACAACCCAACAACTACTATGCAATTACGAACCTATCTAAAATCAACAAACAATCATGTGGTGAGAGAGAGTGTGTGTGTGTGTGTGTGTGTGTTTGTAGGGGGAGAAGCAAAAAAACTACCAAAATGACGGATTGACTACAATTGACTATTGAAATGGCATATGGCACACCACACCTCCCAAACACCTCCCCCTCTGTCCCCCCTGGTGAGCTGCATGGACTCAGTGCCCTCCACTTCAAAGGGCTCTGCCACCACGGACATAATGACCCCCCCCCCTCTCTGTGACAGCTGGAGAAACTCCACCAAGGCAAGGCTGCGGGACCTGATGGCATCAGCCCCAGGGTCCTGAAGACCTGTGCCATCCAGCTGTCTAATGTCCTTCAACACCTCTTCAACCTGAGCCTGAAGCAGGAGGAAGTCCCGGTGCTGTGGAAGACGTCGTGCCTGGTTCCTGTACCGAAGAAGACGACACCATCTGGCCTCAATGACTACCGACCAGTTGCCCTCACATCCCATGTGATGAAGGTGCTGGAGAGGCTGGTCTTGGCCCGCCTCCGGCCGCAGGTGAAATCCTCACTGGACCCTCTGCAATTTGCATACCAGCCTCATGTGGGGGTGGACGACGCCATCATCTACCTGCTGCAGCGAGCTCAGTCGCACCTGGATGGATCCGGTGGCTCTGTGGGAATCACTTCCTTTGATTTCTCCAGTGCATTTAACACCATCCAACCAGTGCTGCTGAGTGAGAAGCTACGGGTGGTGGGGGTGAACGCGTCCACCGTCTCCTGGATCACTGACTACCTCACGGGCAGACCACAGTTTGTCCGACTGGGCCATGTGCTGTCTGATACGGTGGTCAGTGATATTGGAGCCCCGCAGGGAACTGTTCTGTCTCCCTTCCTGTTCACCTTGTACACCACTGAATTCCAGTACAACTCGGGGTCATGCCATCTGCAGAAGTTCTCTGATGACTCTGCAGTGGTCGGGTGTATAAGGGACGGACGGGAGGAGGAGTACAGGGCAGTAGTGGATGACTTTGTGGAGTGGGCCGGTAGAAATCACCTGCGTCTGAACGTGGCCAAGACCAGAGAGATGGTGGTCGACTTCAGGAGGAAGACGACGACTCCACAACCGCTGAGAGTTCTGGGAGAGGATGTGGACATGGTGGAGGAGTACAAGTACCTGGGTGTCTCCATCGACAGCAGACTGAACTGGAAGACCAACATCAATGCTGTGTACAAGAAGGGGATGAGTCGACTCTTTTTCTTGAGGAAACTTCGATCCTTCAACGTGTGCAGCAAGATGCTGGAGATGTTCTACCAGTCTGTTGTGGCCAGTGCACTGTACTTCGCCGTAGTCTGCTGGGGGAGCAGCATTGGAGCCGGAGACACCAACAGACTTAACAAACTAGTTAAGAAGGCCGGCTCCATCATTGGCTGCAAACAAGACAGTCTGGAAGAGGTGGTGGAGAGGAGGACACTGAAGAAACTATTATCCATATTGGATAACCCGGACCACCCTCTCCATCACCTCCTGCAGGGACAGCGGAGCACTTTCTCCAACAGACTGATCCAGCTCCGCTGTCACAAGGACAGATTCAGAAAAACATTCCTGCCCTCTGCTATTAGACTTTATAATAAAACACCGCGGGCCTGATCATCGTCCTTCACATGACTACAACAACGCTACACGGTTGTTGCTTGTTGTTGGTGATCCTGGCTCTACTGTCCAGGTTGTTTAGTTTAGTTTACTAGTTGTTAATTTTATTTAATTAATACCACTTTATTCATGGTATATACTGTGCATTTCTATTTTCTATTCTATTCTAGCTTATTTTTTATGAATCTATTCCTTTCAATTCAATATCTGCTCTGTTATTTTATTGTACTGTAGATATTGTGCATTCCACACGTTATATTTTACGATGTAAATTGCTGCTGCTGCAAACGAATTTCCCCCTGGGGATAAATAAAGTTTACATCTATCTATCTATCTATCTATCTATCTATCTATCTATCTATCTATCTATATAGGACTCCAAAATGGCGGATGTAGTCTCGTACGTGATCACACTACTCAAAACTACAAAAATGGTGGCGGGGCCACGATAGAGGCCATGTTTACACACCACATGAGATGAGATGAGTAGCAAAACCTATATGTGTGTGTGGGTTAGTTAAACCAGTGTTTTTCAACCTTGTCTGAGCCGCGGGCACATTTTTTACATTAAAAATATCCTGCGGCACACCAACAACCAAAAATGTTTCAAAATGACACCTTTTAGCATAATACAGCATATATGCAGTGGTGTCAAACTCAATCCCAGGGAGGGACAACATAAGAAATTGTGACTGTGAGGGCCAAATAGAGTCACAGGATAGAAAGGATATTGAACAAAGTGCAAATAGAATACATGTTTAGGTAGGCTACATTATTTTATGCATACGTACCAGAGCCAGATGTTTGGCATCTTTTCTAGGCTGCCAGTTCATTAATGTCTGGGGTTAGGTTCTGTGGAAACCGTCAAGATGGAGTGAAGGTGCATCAGTGAGATGACTCCTGTGTGGGTTTGTGTTCATCTTCATCACAGAGAAAAGCTGCTCACACAGGTATGTGCTTCCAAACATGCAGAGCATTTGAGCAGCATGGAGGCGGAGTTAAAGCATTGTTTCGGGGGTGAAGCTTGGAAACTGTGCAGCGCCCTCAGAGTCACACTTTACCTTGAGTGTCATTACACTGGAGGTCTATCAGCTCCACAGGTGCTCTTTCCACGTCAACTGCAAAGGGATTGCTGAGCAGTTCAGATGTATGATATTTTTTGTTGTACAGAGGGCCGCCAAAAAATATTAAAAATATGCTGACAATTTAATGAAAAGTCTCTCAATGAGTTGATCCTTATAGGCTTTACAACTGGGTTATTTTGTCCAGGGCCCAGTTCAGAGTCTGCATTTTTCCTTTTCAAATATTTCTCCATCGCTGTTCGTCTTGTCATCGCAACCTCTCCTGCGCGTCATTTCATTCTACTGTCCTAAATGAACACATCATGACTGCGCTACCTACTGCCACCCACTGGCATGGAAGAGTATTTAATACTTAGCCAGCCACTATATTGCAGCTCAGACGCTCAACAATGGCAAAGTATTTGCAATAACTAAGTAATGTTTTTTTGGACTCATTAAGTGAAATTGGACATTTTCCCACAGCGGTTGAAAATCACTGAGTTAAACAATAAGGCAAAGAAAAAGAAGAGAAAAAGAAACACTCAAGCAAATGAATATATTTCACCCTATGTATTTACAGACCACTTACAGACCTCTGTAAGTGGCCATAGTGTCTCTAGAAGTGCAGCTGTAGGCTACCAGTTAACTAGGCTGTGCCGTCTTTGAGCTAACTGGCTTTGCAAAACAGAAGGAACATAACATTTTATTAACATAAAAAACTGTGAAAAAGTTGCATTTTAATGTTACTCAGTAAAGCAGCATTAAAAGTGGCTTTAAAAAAAGTTGTCCGTTATTTGGTTGCTGTGAACGAGTGGCAGCCTTTTACAGCAGGTCCTGCTCATCACTGAGACTAAACAAACTCGTCAAGAAGGCCAGCAGTGTGCTGGGGTGTCCACTGGATGCTGGGGTGTTCACTGGATACGGGGAAGTGGTGGGAAACAGGAGGATGATGGCTAAGATATCATCCCTGATGTTGAGGAGAAAACTCGGATGAACAGACTGAGTTCGAGGTGTTTAGCTCAATTCAAGCAACAAGGTTTATTTGTAACAGAAGTATTATGCCCAGCAGTTAAACGTGCACGGGCCTAAGAATGTCCGCTCTGTAGGAGCAGAGAAAAGATAAAAAGGCGCTTAAACAGAGTGCGCATCATATTTAATAGGTTCTCCTTATGGAAGCCTATTGGTGGAATACAAAGTAGGAGGCGACTCTGTTTCTAGCTTACAGAGAGCCTCGTTGGAGCACTGGGCATCTCCGCCCACACTGGCTCACGTCCAGGACCCTCCTTCTCTGCATCATCAGTGTGCGTGCATGTTGTGGAACACTTATTGTGCCGATAGGGTGTGATTCTAAGCTACTGCAGAAGTCTCTGCTGGACTAGATAAGCGAGGTATTCTCTTGTTATCGCGGTTTAAGCAGGCGTCTCCTTCCAGGGTCACATTATCTGTTTATATCGTGCGAGCAGGCGCCGAATGCCCTGCTCGGAGTATTTGACCTACTTACATGTGACCTCACAATTCCGCGATATAAGCATACAAGTATAGCGCATATTATTTACATAACAAATCCCCCTTTTCACACCTGCTAGGTGTGAACTTCTTAGACCTGTGTGTCATCGTCTAACTGGGAGTTTGTCAACGAAAGCAACTCTGGTTTCTCTTCCTCTTCCTCAGACTCCTCTCCATCCTGCTGGAGATCTGTAAGTACACTAGAGTTTGTTTAGTCATATCAACATCAATTCATCGCTGCAGTAATCTCCTCAAACATGGTATGAAAGTACAATCAAGATGAACCAAACACTTTTGTAGACCCCCCCTCTCTCCGCCAGCAGCACGTCTTGACCCCTCTACGTATTGTTGCCCACCAAAATAGTACTGTTTCAAACCCCGCAGCAATTTGATTTCCCCTCGGGACCCCAATGTCATCTATGTACACAGACTGACTGAAACTGCCAGATGGGCTGACCTTTGTGGTCGTGGTCTGTCTCTAGGTTACGCAGGGAGGCGTCATCCATAGGCAATGCATCGAATGACCTCACCAACTGTGCCAACGCACGAGTTCTGCTCCACTGCTTCGCTTACCCCCACAGAACCACCAGGTGCCAGCCCTGGGCATCGTCCATATCCATCAGCTGTCTGTGTGATGTTCTACATAGTTCTATTTCATCCTTACTGACCGCCAGAGGCAGTGCTTAACACTGGATATCTTCCGTCTCGCGCATGCGCAGGTCGAATATTTATATCAACAAAGTCACTCGTGACCTCGGATGGCCCCGTAGTCTATAAGTTCCGGTGCCATCCTGAGTTCAGTCCTTTTTCATCTTCTCGCTACGCAAGATATATTCGAGTTTGTCGCGGTAGCCTTGTGACCACCGGTCGGAGTTGTGGATCTTCGCCCTCCAAAGGCTATGACAAGCGATCCCTCTTAGGAGGGAACGGCGTTTGCGCCGTGCGGACTATCGAGCCCCGGACTCAGTCTGACGGGGCCACCCAAATCACGAAGACAGCAATCGGTGAGATCGACTAACGTTGTTCGTTATAACCATTGTTCGTGTGTCCTCGGTTGGCAGAACGTTTCCGCTCTGGCTGATCGGGTGGCGTGCTAACGTGAGCGTTGAGTTACGCTGTCGGGCCGCCCCTCACAGTAAACATTACGGCCAGATCAGTTAGCAGGGCGTTTCGCTCCGGCTAATTAGACTAAAGATACTCGGTAAATACTCTGATTGTGTCCATTGATTGTGGTGAACATTACGGCCATATCAGTAGCGGATATCACAGTTAGCAGAGTACAGCAACTGGCTATCTGCGGCAACTATCCTAGTGAGCTATCGTGGCTGTTTCCACAGTGGCAGAGTGCTCTCGCTCAAGCTAGCTGGTGGGACACCAATAGCTACAGCAACTAGCCTAGTGAGGGGTGTGTGTCCTCGCTCACCTCTCACTAGAGGGACTGTTCTCCTGACCTGTTTTCCACAGTGACAGAGGGCTTTCGCTCAAGCTAGCTGGTGGGACACCAGTATCTGCGGCAACTAGCCTAGTGAGGGGTGTGTGTCCTCGCTCCCCTCTCACTAGAAGGACTCTGCAGCGACTAGCTTAGTGAAGAGAGTGTCCTCGCTCCCCTCTCACTGACTGTCCCCTGCCTGTTCTCAAACATTCAGCAGAGCGTCCGCTCAGGCTGACCTAGAGAGTCGGCCATGTTTGACTTTCCCGGCTGTAGGACCTGTATGGCTCCTCTACAGCCTGATGATGGCCATGACCTCTGCCCCGCTTGCCTTGGCATCGAGCATCTGAGGGAGGGCCTCTCTGAGAACCCATGCATGAACTGTGGCATCATGCCTCGAGCGGTAAGGGCTGCTAGGCTCGCCGAGGCGGAACACCTGACGGGTATGGTCGACCTCCCCCTTTCGGGTCAGTTGGATCCAGCCCAGCCTACCCGTTCCAAGCGCAGGGCCACAGAAACCGCAGGGGCTCCCTCCAAGAGGGCTAAACCCGGCGGGCTGTCTTCTAGGGTGGATCTGCTGACCTCCGAGCTAGCTCAGATGAAGTCGCTTTTACTGGCCCTCCAACCTGGTGTAGGGGGGGCGGAAGCACTAGATCCACCCGCGGCTGAGCTTTGCTCAGAGGAGGACGTGATGTCACTGGCAGCGTCAGCCACTCTCTTTACTGAGTACAGTGAAGAGCGGCCCCCCCATGCTTCTGGACCTGCCTCCCGTTCCTCAGCTCAGAGCTCTTCGGAAGGGGCAGTTGATAGCTCCATGGGGTCTGTCATTCGCAGGGCACTGGCACGCCTGCAGTTAGATACGCAGCAGCCGGAACCCCAGCCTGCGAGTGCCTTCTTCAGGCGTGTTCTCGCCCCCACCACCTTTGCTGTTCCTCCCTCCGAGGAATATCTGAGGGAGCTACATGCGTGCTGGAGAGACACCAGTGCCCTGTCCCGCCTTACATCAGATGGCCGAACCCTGGCGGCCATGAAGGAAGCGGCAAAGTTTGGCCTCACCCGTATGCCAGCTGTTGAGCCGACTACTGCGTCCCTCATAGTTTCCCCTGAGGAGACCCTGAGGCCCGATGCCAGGTGCCCTCGACCCCAATGTCGGGTCACGGATGATATGTTATCCAGGGCGTATGACACAGCATGGGTCGTATTGGCAACTCCCTCTCCCACCTCATGCTTGCCCTCTCAGCTTCTCTGCAGCAGGCTACTTCCGACGCTTCCGCAACCAGCCTCAGTGATGCCTCACTGCAGGCGTTTGCGCTCATGTCGAGGGAACTTGGACGGCTGATGTCCACCCTGATCCAGACTCGCCGCCAGGTTTGGCTGGCGCAGTCACCCCTGTCTGAGGCATGTAGGAGGACCCTCCGTACTATCCCAGTGGAGCCGGGTGAGCTGTTTGGGTCAGCTGCTATACAGGCGCTTCAGCGGACTGTTGAAGCTGGCCAGACCAGGCAGCAGTTCTCTGCTCTTCGCAGGGACGTGCCCGCACCCCGCAGACCTAGGGGTCCTACACTATCCCCCCGGGGCCGCTTTCAGCCCCCAGCTCACCCAAGTAGCCGCCACAGGCCTCGGCGTACCGCTGGGAGGCCGGACCGCTACCCGGGGAACCCTGCCTACGTCCCCCCTAGACAGCCTCCGGACGTGGGGACTCCCAGTCGCCCCCCAAGAGTCTCGAGAGGCAGGGGGTACAGGAGATGATGTCTCCCGGCCGGCCGTCGGTTATTTCTCCCAGCAGCACATCAGCTACTGGGCAGCTCATGCTTCAGACCCCTGGGTGGTGTCCACCCTAACCCGGGGATACAAGCTTCAGTTCCGACGCTGGCCACCAACCTCCAGCCGGGTCAAAATGACCAGTATCACCGATCCGGCAAAATCCCTAGCCCTGAACCAGGAGTTAGCCGCGCTCCTGGTCAAGGGTGCAATCGAGAGGGTGGACCCCCTGTCACAGCCCGGGGGGTTCTACTCGACTTACTTTCTTGTAAAAAAGAGAGGCGGCGGGCTGCGCCCAATCCTAGACCTGAGGGGACTGAACAGGTTCCTGAAGGTGTTACCATTTCACATGCTGACCACAGCAGACGTCCTTCGGGCGGTTTCCAGGGGAGACTGGTTCACGTCTGTCGACCTGAAGGATGCCTATTTCCATGTTCCCATTGTACCTCACCACAGGCGGTTTCTTCGCTTCGCCTTTCAAGGCGGTCACTTCCAGTTCAGGGTGCTCCCATTCGGACTCTCCCTCTCCCCACGGGTGTTCACAAGGTGTGTCGCTGCGGCCCTTTCCCCCCTGCAATCGCAGGGCATGAAAATACTGCCGTACTTGGACGATTGGCTGATCTGTGCGCCATCCCAGCTTCAGGCGGCACGGGACACTGCTCGCCTTCTTTCTCACGCGGCCCGGTCGGGCCTCAGGGTAAACATGGAGAAGAGCTCCCTGAGCCCTTCCCAGAGCATAACCTTCATTGGTGTGGCTCTGGATACGGTCACTATGAGTGCCTGTCCATCACCCCAACGGGTGGACAACATCCTCCACAGCCTCTCTCCCTTCCGAGGGGGCAGGCGGTTGCCCTACATTCTTTTTCTCCGCCTATTGGGCAAACTGACAGCTGCCTCAGCTGTCGTTCCATTAGGGTTGCTGTCACTGCGCCCCCTGCAGAGGTGGCTGAACAGCTTTCACTTGGATGCCAAGCGGCACAGACACAGGGCAATAGTAGTATCGGAGCAGTGCCTCCTCGCTCTATCCCCATGGAGGAAGAGAGCATACCTTGCAAACGGTGTTCCCATGGGTTCGGTCCCATTCCGCAGAGAGGTGGTCACAACAGATGCCTGCCTCTCAGGATGGGGGGCAGTGTGGCAGAACAGGACTGCTCAGGGGCTGTGGTCTGCTCAAGACCACATGGAGCATGTCAATGTTCTGGAGCTACGGGCCGTGCACCTAGCGCTCAAACATTTTCTGCCATACTTGAGGGGAAAGCATGTGCTTGTCCGGTCGGACAACACCTCTGCTGTGTTTCACATAAACCATCAAGGGGGCACCAGATCCGCAGAATTACTACGGGTATCCCGTGCCCTTCTCACCTGGGCTGCCCCTCGCCTTACCAGCCTTCGGGCAATGTACCTACCAGGGGAACGGAACCAGGTCGCAGATTTTCTGTCCCGTCACAAACCTCCACCGGGGGAGTGGCGGCTCCATCCAGAGGTGGTACAGAGCATTTGGGGTCTCTTCGGCAGAGCAGAGGTGGATCTCTTTGCCTCGGAGATGTCGACCCACTGTCCCCATTGGTTTTCCCTGACGGAGAGGACCAGTCCTCTGGGTCAGGATTCCCTGGCTCACACGTGGCCAGAGGGGCTTCTTTATGCCTTTCCACCGGTCCCTCTGATCTTGCCAACGCTTCTCAGGGTCCTTCAACAGGGCCACAGACTCTTGCTAGTGGCCCCCTTATGGCCAGCCAGGATCTGGTTCTCCCTACTGCACAGACTCTGCTGCAGGACACCCTGGCGCCTCCCCGACAGGAGGGATCTCCTGTCGCAGCTAGGAGGTCGGATTTGGCATCCCAATCCCAGCCACCTCCAACTATGGGTCTGGCCACTGGAGGGCCCGACCAGCTGCTGACTGGCTGCATAGAGCCAGTCAGAAGAACTATCCTGAATGCCAGGGCACCATTTACCCGGCTGCAGTACGAAAACAGGTGGAGGCTGTTTTCTGACTGGTGTGTGGTTCGGGACAAGGACCCAGTGCAGTGCCCCATACCTGTGGTACTTGAGTTTCTGCAGTCCCTGTTAGATAAGGGCCGGTCTCCCTCTACCCTGAGGGTGTACGTGGCCGCTCTTTCATGGCACCATGCTAGGGTCGACAATGGCACAGTAGGGAGCCACAGACTGGTGTCCCTCTTCCTAAAAGGGGCTCGGCGGTTGCATCCCCCGCACGCCCCGAAGGCCCCTGCATGGGACCTGCATTTGGTGTTGGACACCCTATGCTTGCCTCCTTTTGAACCCCTGGCAGGGGCAGAGCCGAGATGGCTGGCAACCAAAACGGTGTTTCTCCTTGCCATCACTTCAGCTAAACGTGTAGGCGAGCTGCATGCCCTGTCGGTGAGTGAATCATGTCTGAGGTGGAACTCAGATGGATCAGGGGTTACATTGTGGCCTAATGCAGCGTTTCTCCCAAAGGTGCTGACACGCTCTCATATCAACCAGCCTATCCAGCTGGCGGAGTTTGACCCCCCATCGGGGGAGGAGAGGTCAAGGCTGCTGTGCCCAGTGCGGGCCCTGACAGCTTATGTGGAGGCCACCGCTTGCATACGGCGGTCGGAGCAGCTCTTCATCAGTTATTGTGGGCCTAAGAAGGGCTGTGCTCTTTCGAAACAGCGCCTGTCCCACTGGATAGTGGAGGCCATTGCCCAGGCATACAAGGCGAGCGACCGTCCTCTACCATCCGGAGTGAGGGGCCACTCTACCAGGAGTGTCTCCACGTCATGGGCAGCCCTGAGAGGGGTGCCGGTGGAAGATATATGTGCGGCAGCCTCATAGGCATCACCAAGCACATTCACCAGACACTACAGGGTGAACGTTGCCACCCCTCACCCACTGGGGAGTGCTCTTGGCCAGCTTCCTCTGCCTGACCTATAAGAGGTGGGTACTTGTGATTCCTCGTGACTCTTTTGGTATAAGTCATCCAGTGTTAAGCACTGCCTCTGGCGGTCAGTACGGATGAAATAGAACGAAAGTTACGAATGTAACTACGGTTCTATGAATCCTGGATGACCGCCAGAGTTCTTGGTCATTCGGAATCCCGTGAACTCGCGAGAAGATTCCATAGGACTGAACTCAGGATGGCACCGGAACTTATAGACGACGGGGCCATCCGAGGTCACGAGTGACTTTGTTGATATAAATATTCGACCTGCGCATGCGCGAGACGGAAGATATCCAGTGTTAAGCACTGCCTCTGGCGGTCATCCAGGATTCATAGAACCGTAGTTACATTCGTAACTTTCGTTTGCTGCATCGGGTGAGAAACAGGGTGTCATTTTGTTCTAACAGGTGGCAACAGATAGTGCAGAGTGATACAATTGTCGCTACTAGACAGTTTGAGGAGGAGAAAACTATTTGTAAGGCACATTTGAAACCTGTTTGGTAAATTTCTGGTGTCATGCGGAACAGAATTGTTCCCAGCGTGTAATGTTCATTTGGTTGTATTTTTGTATTTATTGATTGTCAATTTTATCAACTCAATTTCCCGCTATAATATTGGACTAATTATTATTGATTCTGATTCAGATTAAAGCAAAGCAAAGCAAAGCAAAACATAGTTCCCCTTATCCCACATAGCCCTGGCTGTCTAAAGTTATCAATTTCCGCGATGTTAGGTCAACCACTGAGCTCTTTTGTTTCTTACAGACACCACTAACCCCTCTGAGCGTGTTAGTATCTTCACTGGTCAGACAAATGGCCCCAGAGGCTTTCAAATCCCTGTTCTTCCAGACTCACCCAGAGGGAACAGGTGCCCCAAGATTAAGAGTTATCAGTGCCACTATTTTGTTGTTTTCTTTCTCTGCTATGCGGACAGCTGTTGGTGTGCTGAGGAGAACTTGAAACGGTCCCTCCCACCTCGGTGCATTCCAAGTTTTCATAACCTTGTGCGTGGACTATTATGATCCTCCCGAGTGGGAAAGACAACAATTTATTTTCTTTTTAACATTTTTCTGTATTTTCTCCCATTATGTTCATCTTGTCCAACAAATGGTTTAGGCTCGGCAAGATATGTGTTCTTAATTTTTAGTTAATTGTACCATTATTTATTTCAATTAACCCTGCTGACTGTGGGTGATAAGAGCAATGATATTTCATGTTTATTCCAAATACCTCAGCCAAATGTTTTATTACTTTGTTTACAAAATGTATATCATTATCACAATAATTTATTACTGGTATTTCATAATGTTCTTTATCTTTAGTCAAAGCTTTTGCTTCCATAATAACATCTCGATCAATTTAGAGTATCTGTCAATTATTGTCAAACAATATTTCTTCTTTGCATATTAGTTTAGTTCAATGAAATCCATGCAAATATGATGAAATGGATTATATTTTGCACATACAGTGTATGCTAGACCCAAAACAAATTTTTTTGTTGTAGTTTTTGAAACCATATGCTGCAAAGACCCTCTTTATCATAGATACCTTCCCACCTGTTGAGACATGGTCCAACCCATGGCTCAAAAGAGCCGTATATCTATATAAGGTCTTAGGTAATATTAGTTTGCCCTCAGGTCATTCCCAGAAATTTTGTTTATTTTGCAGTTTTGTTTTATCCAATAGGTTTTTTTATTCTTGCTCTGCAGCATTTGTTTGCATGTCTTTTAAGATCTCGTGATCTAAATGTTGCACTTCAAAAGAAAATTTGGTATCAATTCTCTATGTATAATAGGTTTGTTAGTTGATGTCACCATCTCTCTATTTTTCCACTGCTGAGCAAACACATGTAAGCATGAGTATGCATAGTTACTATCTGTATCGATAGTGATGACCTTGTCTTTTCTCAGTTCGCCTCTGTGAGAGTAATTAGTTCTGCAGGTTTGTGTTGAAAAAAATGTTTGAGACTCAAATTTTAACACTTTATTATTTGTCACTACTGCATATCCCGTTGCATTTTTACCATCTAATTTCTTCTTACACGAGTCATCAACAAACATAGTCACATCTGCATCTTCAAATGGAATGTAAAACCCCCTCTGTAGTCTACTGTTTGTGTAAATGACTTGTCATAATTTGGCAATCCCAACACTGATGGACTTGTTAACATCGTATTTAATACCATTCAAGCTTCGTCTGCTTCAAGAGTCCAGCACAATTTGTCGTGTGCTGCCCTAGGTTTATCATGAATGAATTTTGATAAAGGTTTAGCTAATTCAGCGTAATTAGGAACCCAACTTTTACAGAAATTAGTCATTGCTAAGAATGACATCATTTGTGTGTTTGTTTGCTTTGAGAATGGCTTCTTTTCTTTTGTATCGGCCATTCTTAGATAAATCATAACCCAAATATTTTACTTTTTCTTTCCAAAGCTGGAGTTTGTTTTTGCTTACTTTATGATCATGTTCATCCATATACAGTAAGATTCTTCCCCTGGTGGGTCGAATTTAGCTATTTTAGTTGCCTTAATTGTTTTCAAAGCCTCTTTCTCTGCAGAGGAGAGAGAAATGTCTCACTTATTTTGTTTAAATTTAGATAAGAGCACGGCCTTTGCTGTGACCGTGTCCTAGTTTATCAACACTGCAGTAATAATTTGGTGAGTTAGAAACCTCTTGCACACAACAGTCAATCATTTATTCAAACCACTTTCATTCTCTTAATGGTACCGATAGATATTCTGTTTGTACCTGCTCCAAAACCACACAAAAAATACTACTTCACACCCTTCAATAGCTCTAACCCCACAATTATATTTGATATAGTTCTAATATTTCTATCCATTATTCTTTACCGTCAGTTTGTGTCTGTGCATCAGTGTGTGTGCATTTTTTTACATGACCTGCATCCGGTGAATATGGTGTCCAGACGTCCCCCTCCTTCGATGTCCTCCCCATGTCCACTCTTTCTCTGCTCCTGCATGTGCGTGCCAAATGCTCCCCCCTTCCACAGACGAAGCAAGCCCCACTCCGTCCACCTCTGCTCCCTCCTCCGAGCCCTCCTCCCCCTCTGCTCGTCCCTCATCCTCCGCTCCGTCCGCGGAAAGCTCCACGTCTTGGATTGTCTCGGAAATACACATTAGAACAAACATGTTCAGACACCTCATTATTACCATCATCATAGTCAATAACATATGTGTCAGCATTCTGTTTGCGTTTTTTTTTTTTTTTTTTTGGTTATTCAGCACTGTTGCTGAAGTAAAATCTGATTCGTCTGACATTTGTAAAGGTGGCTTACCGTATGTTATGACCCTTCTGTTGGATTCTGGCTCGTAGAGCGGTCTGCCAAAAGTCTCGCTCATGACTTTTCTCAGCACCGTCGCGAGCTCAGTTGTTGTTTCCTTGTTTTTTCTGAGAGCCTCCGAGACAGTGGGAGGCGGGAGAGAGAGGAGAGGAGTTTTCGGATGGTTGGGAGCTCGTGAAGTCTGAGCAAGCTCCGCTGCCTGTGGAAGATCTGGGGGTGAAGCAGAGTGTGGGGGAACATCCGGAGGGGGCCGTCTCCCTCACACCACCTCACAAAGGTGTACGCTTGGATACAAATCAGGAGAATTAGTCACATTATGTTCACATTCTTTGTCATTTTCTTGTTTTCTGTCATTGTTCTGTCTCTTGTCATTGTAGTCGTTTCAGTCTTTGTCTTTTCTGTTCCCTTTTTTTCGCTCTTGCGCCTCTGATAACCACATTTTTGCTTTGGTTAAAACCTCTTTTCTTTCCTCTTTGCTAGTATTAGCCCATTCTTCTCAAAAGTCTTAATTATCATAGTCTTTACTTTATAGGGAAGAAATTGTTCTGATGGCTTAAGGGAGGACCAATTCCGGATTTCCCAAAGTAAATGATTCTCACCAGTCTGGTTCACTAAAAAAGGATCTCGTCACTCTGTTCTCTTCAGCAAAATCCTGGCCTCTCAATTTACCAAAGGATTCTCGTGTGAGAATCTGGCGGAGGTCTTTGTCAAGAGTCCTGGACTCTCCCGTGCACGGTTTCAGGTTCAAAGCTGAAGAGAAGTGGAGGTATTGAGATCCGGCTACGAAGGACCATTATGTTAGAAAAATTCACTCGAGACTGGTGTCAAAAAGCATTAATCATTGGCCATTTATTCTTTGCAAAGAAGGAGACAGGGTTGATTCACATACAGAATGTACATCAAGACCGCTCGAAGATCTGTCTCCGAGTCTGGTATTTATGCTAAGTAAACAACATGCAGTGGGCTGGCACAGGGTAACACACACACATTTCGCGTTTCACACAGGCGTCTAGGTATCTGGACACTTTAACTATTCGTTCTAGTACAAAGGTCACTTTCTATCGCAAATCAGGCCTGCGTAAGTATTGACGCTTTCTACACGTTTGTTATCATTCTTATTCAGTACAAACAGCTGAAGTGTTCTTTCGGCAATCAACTTCTTCTTAATAGACTAAACATTTGCTGAAGGACACAGGCCCTAAACACTACAGAAGAGATGAGCTTCTGTTAAATGTGTAACATTCTTCAATCATTTAAACGCATACTAATTAGTCATTTCGATTTTTCCCAACATTCCCACCTGTTTACACTATCAGTATAAATTCTAATAAAAATCAATGAATAAATCAATAAGTCAATGAATCAATAAGTCAAGAAATGAAGAAATGAAGAAATGTAGAAATGAAGAAATGAATAAAAGTAGAAATGAAGAAATGTCCAATCTAACTACTTGAAAAGAAACATCAAAATCAATAAGAATTGAATATAATCAAAAACACATGTATTTTAATGTTATATGGATTAACATATTTAATAAAAAGAATGTTTTAACAAACATTCTGTGTCCTGTCTTTATTAGCTAGGTAATACTGCAATCATCATTTCGTCTATTCTCTAAATTTTCGGCATACGAATCAGTATTACTTCACAGTTCAGTGTAATCGTCACTTCCCAGCTCCTCACCATCCTCAGTCTAGACTCTAGTGTTCGTGGTTCTGTGATGTGTGCAAGGCCCGTGTCTGATGCATGTGCTTCGCTCCACTGACCGTCAAAAACTGGCAACACACGAACCTGGTGGAAAGATTCTAACTCCAATCGTTCTTCGCTCTCACTATCAACTGCACTTTCTAAATTTGAATCGATGTCTCCCTGAGACATTACGCTGTACTCAAGCAACCATACACTGCCGCAATTCTGCAATTACTCGCACACAAACCACGTCTGGAAAAGATCTCTGCCGATCTGCGTTTTATAGTGTACGCCTTGCACGAACTCGGTCCCGGAGGAAATGGCGCTATATTGTGCTAAATTTGAATCAATATCTCCCTGAGACATTACGCTGTACTCAATCAACCATACACTGCCGCAATTCTGCAATTACTCGCACACAAACCACGTCTGGAAAAGATCTCTGCCAATCTGCGTTTTATAGTGTACGCCTTGCACGAACTCGGTCCCGGAGGAAATGGCGATATATTGTGCAGTTCTGTTACTTGTACTTCTTCACGTTATTGCGTACTTCAACAATTGCTGTATACTTGATCCAAACTTTAGCTTGTTACGTCGCGTAAATCAACCATGTGGCCTGGAATTCAGTCTTTTCAGACCGTCATTGGTCAGCGTGTCACAGCTTTCGCCACGGTTGCGTAACCGCCGAACAGTTATCGAGACCTACACAGTGTACACAATGTCAACCTACGCAATTTCACAATCCTCAGTTTCTGTCAGATCCACATACGCTCATGTACATTCTATGCTAAAACCCCCTCTACTGTCATAACAATTCTGTCACAATGTTACGTAGTTTATCATTAGCAATTTAGTCAATGCAATTCATACTCACCCTCAGTACTCCTGATCAATTCAATTTAGTACCTACAGCCAATCTGCAGAATTAATTTAAATAGGTTTCTGCTCACCTTTTGAGTTCAGCGCTGTTTGATCAGTTTCCCGAGGTGAGCAGAATGGCTCCGGACGGCAACCGGAGTCCCGGCCTCTCGGGAAAATGCCTTTTTTTTTTTCTTATCTGTGGGCAGAAGAAAAGTCCGTCACTCGATGAGTCTCCTCTCAGATCGTTACAACCATCCTCTGCTACCAACTTTGTTGAGGAGAAAACTCGGATGAACAGACTGAGTTCGAGGCGTTTAGCTCAATTCAAGCAATAAGGTTTATTTGTAACAGAAGTATTATGCCCAGCAGTTAAACGTGCACGGGCCTAAGAATGTCCGCTCTGTAGGAGCAGAGAAAAGATAAAAAGGCGCTTAAACAGAGTGCGCATCATATTTAATAGGTTCTCCTTATGGAAGCCTATTGGTGGAATACAAAGTAGGAGGCGGCTCTGTTTCTAGCTTACAGAGAGCCTCGTTGGAGCACTGGGCATCTCCACCCACACTGGCTCACGTCCAGGACCCTCCTTCTCTGCATCATCAGTGTGCGTGCATGTTGTGGAACACTTATTGTGCCGATAGGGTGTGATTCTAAGCTACTGCAGAAGTCTCTGCTGGACTAGATAAGCGAGGTATTCTCTTGTTATGGCGGTTTAAGCAGGCGTCTCCTTCCAGGGTCACAGTATCTGTTTCTATCGTGCGAGCAGGCGCCGGAATGCCCTGCTCGGAGTATTTGACCTACTTACATGTGACCTCACAATTCCGCGATATAAGCATACAAGTATAGCGCATATTATTTACATAACACTGATATCTCCCACCCCATGCGGGACGCCCTGGCAGCTCTATGCAGCTACTTCAGCCACCAGCTGATTCACCCCCGGTGTGTGAAGGAGAGGTACCGCAGGTCCTTCCTTCCTGCTGCTGTCAGGCTGCACAACCAGCTGTGCTGCTTTAGTGTTCAAAAGTTAGGGCCGAACTTTTGAACACAGAGAGAAATCGCCCCCCTCCCTGCAGCCATGTGCTCTCAATCACCTCCAAAACACAACAGCAGGTTTAAGTCATAATCAAATGGATTTATTATCCATACAAACATAAAAACAGTTACAAACCGAATCACACTATTAACAACAAAACAAACATAAATTCCATGAAATTGAGGCCCTGTCCGCACCACACGACAGATTGGTGTATCTTCCCCATGGTACCGAGGAGGTCTGAATCTCTCCGGGATTCACATCTCCTTTTTCCCCCAAAGTCTCTGAAAAGTCTCACATTACATATCGATCAGCTCAATGATTGGCTGAAATCCAATAAGCCCCTCCTCGGCCGTTGACCTATTGTTTTACTCTTAACACCTCACCCAGCCACTTTCGCCCAACCCCCGCTCCAGCACATTCCTCAAACCTCATCACACAGACACTCAAACACACTTCTTGGGCTAAACTTCCTTCAGTAAATACATTGTATCACATAATATCCATAATTAGGAGCTTCAAAACTTAAATTCCTCACACCACCCAACACAACACTAAAAATCTGCACTATATAAATACACCATGCAATAAAACATTATTCTGTCTGTATATATAATATTTTTAGTTATATGTAAGTTATTGTGGATTTTAACTGTTTTACTTGGTTAATATTCTTTACTGTTTATTGATTATTTATAATACTTATTTTGATCTTGTTTTTACTTTGTCTCTTGTTTGCACTATCCACTATGCTGCTGTAATCCTGTAAATGTACGTGACTAATAAAGGATTATTTTATCTTATTTTAACAGTGAAGTTACCTTCCTACCTTTACTAACTTTTTTAGTTTTAGTTGACCTATATGTAAAAAAATAAATGAGGTGAGACATATAGGGTGCTATATGTCTCACATGTGGACCACATTGATATTAATCAATGTGATTGATTAATATTGTAGAACTTGTAAGTAATGGGCTGACACACTTTACTGAATGAATTCTCAGTGGACGTTGGGGTCTATATTCTTTTTTAATACTGCTATTCATATTATAATTTGGTGCTGAAATGACAAAACAATCTGCAGAATGTTAGCTCTGGCTGCTAATTTTGGTTTAATAGATTATCAATCAAAAATGCACATGCTGTTGTTCAGGCTTTGGATTGCTGTTAAATTGCAATTAAAATCACCTTGGCCTTTGGGATAGATATTTAGAACTATGTTCTGACATTTATAATTGTTGTGAAGTGGAGCTTCTAGTGAGGACCAAGACACGTCTTGTTTGAACGGAGCACTTTACTGTCTGAACAAAACGCCCTCTTGCATTCGACATCTGGTATTCTTCGTATCATCATCATCTTTGTTAGCGTCAATAAGACACGTACCGTGCTACTTCCTGGCTCTTCAAACTAAAAGCACTTCCTGTCAACTAAGCATCTCACATCTACAGCTTAACAATATAAACAGTGTTACACAAGCAACATGAACCATATTAATTATGTTATGCAATCAAACAATTCACAACAATAATAAGTTGGAGCCCATTTTGCTAGTCATTGTTCTGAGGATGTTTTTTTGTGTTTTATTATGGCATCATTTACACAATGGAACCACCCTATTAAACAGTTTGTCATAGCTTCCAATGATTCCCTAAATCCTTTCATTTTCTCCCACTACACTTGATCTCACGTGAGAGAGAGACTGACATTAAAGGTCTTTCCTTTATAAAAGGTTGTGGACGTTTTGAGCAATTTTGATGGTGAACTTGTGACTTTTATTAATTTGAAAGTGTATTTGGAACTTCTTTAGTCATTTTTTAATGTGAATTTGGAGCTATCTGATTAATTTTGTTAAGGAATCTTTAACATTTTGAACAATCTTGACAGGTTCCAAATTACCTGTCAAGATTGTTCAAACTAAGTTTGAGGGTTCATTTGGAACCTTATTAAATGATTATTGAGAGTGAATTTGTTTTAGTTTTTTGAGTCATTCTGAGAGTAGTCGAAGACTTAGGCTAAATGGAATAGGGACAGCCTTTTTTGGGTTCACCAGTCAACACAAGAAGATTAAGGCTTAAAATCACATAAGAGATGGCGTTTTTGTTTTAAAGATGAATCTGGGTTTTGACTTTGACGTTTCTTTGTGACAGGATGAAGGTATCGTATCGAGGCCATTTTCTTCACAACATCTATACCAATTCATTCATTGACTCCCCAGAGTTCAGGTCTACTGAGATGCACAGAGGAGAGAAGTTTCAGGTAATTAATTAGAAGATCAGATGGACAACAGAAATAAACAAACTGCTTTTGTGCCTTCATTGCTTAATTGCCTCAAATAAAAACGTATCGGCCTTGTCATCTACATGTAGCCTTAAAGATTGCAGTGCTAAAATTAATAATAGGTCAGAGCTAGTGTAGTAACGGACCACTGTTGATCCGTGATCCATACGGATCCCCCCCTCACGGTTCGGCATGCATGGGAAACGTGGATTAATTCCAGTTTAACGTTTCACGTGTGAAATAAGAGCTAGTTACGTTAGCAGCACCGCTAACGGTCAACGATTGAAGGTTCCGTTTGGTTAAAATATGATGCGTTCAGGCTCTGTTTAGTGAAAATGAGTATTAGGCGAAGCTAAATTATAAGATAATCATGTAATTCACTTGTAATCTCGCAAAAAGTAGTTTTGGTTAGAAACTTGAATAAATCCAGTTGTTTGAAGATGTTTTCACAACAACATAGATATTAGAGATGAATTATGACCTGTTTGCAATACCTCTAAGCAGCTTATAATACATCTTTAAAACTACTATTAACAAGATTTGTTTAAATCCATAAATATGCAATCTTTTTTTTCCTAATCATTTGAATTGTGTGTTTTTAAGAAGATAGACAAAACTAAAAGTACAACATTTCGAGTATTTGATGGTTTACAGACTTCAGAGCGATCAAAATGATATTTTTGGATGGTAGCAAAAAAGAAATTGTCTCGAGCTTGGAACCAGCTGTATAATTAAACATATCTGCCAATATAGATCATCAATGATCATCAATTAGTATCGGCGGCAAAAAAACGTGCTCAGGGATCTGTAAAAGTTACATTTGCCCCCTTTTTTTCTTTTGTGTTGATCCGTGATACGATCCGAACTCTGAGCTTTATGATCCGTTGCACATCTAATCAAAACTTGAACTAACTGCTTTTTTGAAAGACAACTGATGTGTTTGACAGGTGACCATCATGGCAGAGGAGAACTGCAAATTCCTTTGTTGGTCTCGAGAGAGGCTCACCTATTTCCTGGAGTCTAATACTTTCCTAAATGAGGTGTTCAGGCACCTCATTGGCAAAGACATCACCAACAAACTGTACTCTCTGAATGACCCCACACTCAGTGACAAGGTAGGTCCAGGTCTCATGTCAAATTATAATAAAAACCTTTTAGTGGCACAAACACTGGAAGTAACACATCAACAGCATAATGGATGACAGCTACAGAAATTATGGTGTTGATGATGATGGTGGTGGATGTGTTCCAGGCGGTGAAGAAGATGGACCGTCAGCCCAGCCTATGCTCTCAGCTGTCTATGATGCAGATGAGGAACAGCATGGCGAGCAGCAGCGATACTGATGATGTCCTTAACCAGATCCTACGAGGAGGTTCTGCGGGATCATCACTCCGTAAGTCACATTATCACCCCACGAGATGTTTCCATGTGGTGTTCAGGTTATTGTAACCACGAGTACAGCGGTACAGTTTACGGCAGAGTATTGCATTGGCTGATCTCGCAATTTCTAAACCTTTAATTTGAAATAATCAGTTATATCTAAGTAATACAAGCAAATGTACATTTACAGCTATTACAGTTACTATGTGTAAAATGAAAAAAATATTACAGCATTATTCAGATTTTTCCGTTATGTCTAGTACTGTATAGGTTCAGAGTTTAAATTGAATCATCCATTAAAAACATGGGAAGCCCAGTGCTCCAATCCTAATCAAGCAATACTGATTACCATGGGAAATAAATACCAACAAAATAAAACCATGTTTTGAGAGGACTTATTTTGTAACAGGCATGTATCCTCATACAACGGTTTGTATGTAATATGAAAAGTTATTTCTCGTTTTCCGTGTGTTCTCCTAAGAACATCCAGCAACATCCAGTAAGTGTGCCTACAAAACCTCCTGCAGTGTCAAACTTATTTTGGCAACAAAACCACTGTTTAGGACATTAGTTACATATCGTAACTCCTGATTCTATGAGTATCAGGCATGTATACCATGACGCTCCGGTTCATCTCCAGCACTCAGTCAAGGAATCAAGGGATTAATGGGACTGGTGGAAAAGCATGAAGAAGCATCCATGCCTGGCAATGCTAATGAGCTGCGCTGAACGCACTCCTTTGTGATTTATTCAATTCAATTCAATTCATTTTTGTATAGCCCAAAATCACAAATTACAAATTTGCCTCAGAGGGCTTTACAATATGTACACATTTGACATCCTCTTGTCCCGGGACCCTCACATCAGAACAGGAAAAACTCCCCCCCAAAAGAAAACCCCTTTAACGGGGAGGAAAGAGAAAGAAACCTGTGGGAGAGCAATAGAGGAGGGATCCCTCTCCCAGGATGGACAGAAGTGCAATAGATGTCATGTGTAGAACAGGATAGTGAATTACAACACATTCAATGTAATTACAGCACATTCAGTGTATGACAGAACCACGGCAGGAGGCAAGACCTGGTCCAGGTATAACCCGGATACACAGGAACCTGTGAGGCGAGAAAGCACAGAGACTCTGGTGAAGAAGCAGGTCAATAATGTGCATTAATGGTATCGGTAATATGAAATAGTAATGTGAGTAATAATAAAAGTGATATTAGCAGTTGGAGTCAGCAGGGCCATGGTAGGAGGAAGGACCAGGGTCCAGATGAAACCATGCTCCATGGAAACCTGTGAGGAGAGAAAGCACAAGGACTCCGGGGAAGAGACAAAATCAGTACTGTGCATTAATGGTATCGGTAATAGGATTAATAATGTTAATAATGAAGATCGTAGTAGGTGTCAGCAGGGCCATGGATGGTTGAAGAACCAGTGTCCAGATAAAACTGCGGTCATGGGAACCTGTGAGGCGAGAAAGCACAAATACTCCGGGGAAGAAGTAAAGTTAGTAATGAGCATTAATGGGACATCAATGCATACAGACAGAGGGGAAGAAGAGGAGGAGAGAGGCGCTCAGTGTATCCTACGGAAGTACCCCTGTAGTTTTTGCCTATACCAGTTTGTCCATGGGCCGGTCCAAGGCAAGCCAGAGCCAGCCCTAACTATAAGCACTATCAAAGAGGAAAGTCTTAAGCCTACTCTTAAATGTGGTGAGTGTGTCTGCCCCCCGGACTGAAACGGGAAGCTGGTTCCACAGAAGAGGTGCTTGATAACTGAAGGCTCTGGCTCCCATCCTACTTTTTAAGACTCTAGGAACCACAAGTAACCCTGACTTAATGGAGCGCAGCTCTCTAGTAGGGCAGTATGGTACTATAAGCTCTTTAAGATATGATGGAGCCTGACCAATTCGGGCTTTGTAGGTAAGTAAAAGGATTTTAAATTCTATTCTAGATTTTACAGGGAGCCAGTGCAGAGAAGCTAATACAGGAGTAATATGATCTCTTTTCTTAGTTCTTGTTAGTACACGAGCTGCAGCATTCTGGATCAACTGGAGAGATTTAAGAGACTTATTAGAGCAGCCTGAAATTAAGGAATTGCAGTAATCTAGTCTAGAAGTAATAAATGCATGAACTAATTTCTCTGCATCGCTTTGAGACAGGAAGTGCCTGATTTTTGAAATATTACTGTTGTGGAATATTTCCTTTAAAAGTTCAGGAGTGAAGTTGGTTTTATCCAAAGTGTTTAAAGAGTCTTGATGAATGATCAAAGTTTCAAAAAGTCAATTTAATGTTTGCAAACAGAGAACACAAACACAGCCACGTATCACAGTGAAATGTGGACGTGCTCTAGAGACGCAGAATCAAAACAAGGTATTTATACCGGCCGGCACAGAGAAGACAGATAACGCACAGGAGACAGACAGAAAGGTGGGGGCGTGTGTCCCTGTGCGAACCTTCACTGACATTAGGTCACTGACTGTCTTCAGGAAATGTTTAGTCTATCAAGAAGCAGTTGATTATAGAAAGAACACTTCATTCTGTACCAGAACAAATATGTCAATGTGTCCAGACATCTAGACGCCTGTGCGAATGAATCTTTCTAACAGCAACATATCACACAGAAAATGTCAGGAGGACATGTTAAAACATTTTTTATCATCACACTCCTCTCTTTTGGTTACAACATAACCACAATTAAACACAGTAAAAAATGTAAAAATACTAAAACTAGAGAACAAAGGGTAGACTGCCTTTGTCTCTCAGACCCCAGAGGATTATTCTGCCTCTGTCTTGAGGGGTCTGTTCCCAGCTAGATCATGAAATGTTGGCAAGAAGAGGGTTGTTCTCCTCTTCGTTTCTCTCAAGGCCTGGAAGATGAGTTGTAGACAGTTAGCACAGATCACGCAAGTGTCTGTCGGCCACTGCCCGTTGTGATCCTGTCCGCGAATCACTGCTTGTCCTCCTGTGATGGCACCGTTGGTTCTTTCGGTGGTGTCAGTTGGCTGACACTTGATGTAGGTCACCTGAAGGTTCTCCTGGGTCTGGAACCTTTTTGCAGTGTGATGCGTGGACCCAAGTTGCTCTCTCAGCTACCTTTACTGCCGTGTGGGTGATGAGGAGAATCTGGAATGGGCCCAACCAGTGTTGTGCTCTCCAGTTCTTTCGTCTGAAGTCTTTCACCACTACGAAGTCACCGGGTTTCAGCTTGTGGAGCGGTCCCTCAGCCACCTGTTGTCTTTGTTAGATAGAGCAGAGGACAGTTGTGCACAATATGTTCTACATACATTACCATCTGCTGTTGGGCAGCGGAGTGTCCAACAGGTCAGGACGAGGAGTGCACTGAGCTTGGAGCTCAGCCAAACAGTTGTGCTCCTCACCATCCCCAGGAATAGGAAGTAACGATGCAGGGTTAAGATTAGTACAGCATTTGACAGTTACGTTCGGCATGTCTAGGAGACATGTGTGATAACGCAAGTATCGCGCTGCAGAGAGATGAGAGGACTTTTGTTTAGTCTATCAAGAAGCAGTTGATTATAGAAAGAACACTTCATTCTGTACCAGAACAAATATGTCAATGTGTCCAGACATCTAGACGCCTGTGCGAATGAATCTTTCTAACAGCAACATATCACACAGAAAATGTCAGGAGGACATGTTAAAACATTTTTTATCATCACATTACGTAGGTGAAAAAAGGAAGTCCGAGAAATAATGTTTTTATCTGAGAGTTGAAAGACAAATCCTGATCAAAGGTAACTCCAAGATTCTTTACGGTGCTGCTGGATACCAGCGCAATGCCATCTAGAGAAACTATATCATTAGATAACTGATTTCGGAGGTGTTCTGGGCCTAGTAGAATAACTTCAGTTTTGTCTGAGTTTAACATCAGGAAGTTGCAGGTCATCCAGGTTTTTATGTCCTTGAGACATGCTTGCAGTTTAGCGAGCAGGTTGGTTTCATCTGGTTTGATTGATATATATAATTGAGTATCATCTGCAAAACAATGAAAGTTTATTTCACAAGATTGGTCCAAGCACAGAACCTTGTGGAACTCCATAATTGACGTTGGTCTTCATCGAGGCTTCATCGTTTACATAAACAAACTGAGATCGATCCGTCTCTGCAACAGGATGTAGTGGTCTATAGTGTCAAACGCAGCACTAAGGTCGAACAGGACAAGAACCGAGACGAGTCCTTTGTCTGATGCGATTAGGTCATTAGTTATTTTTACCAGAGCTGTCTCTGTGCTATGATGCTTTCTAAATCCTGACTGAAAATCCTCAAATAAACTATTGTTACGTAGAAAGTCACACAACTGATTTGCAACTGCTTTCTCAAGGATCTTAGAGATCGGTCTATAGTTGGCCAACACCTCTGGATCGAGATTGGGCTTCTTAAGAAGAGGTTTAATCACAGCTACTTTGAAGGACTGTGGTACATGACCTGTTAGTAAAGACAGGTTGATCATATCTGATAAAGTCATGCTAATTAGTGGTAGCACTTCTTTAAGCAGCCTAGTCGGTATAGGGTCTAAGAGACAGGTGGAAGGTTTAGACCAGGGGTGTCAAACTCATTTTCACTCTGGGGCCACATCAGCATCACGGTCGCCCTCAAAGGGCCGGTTGTAAATGTAAGATGGTGTAAATGTAACTACTCCTAACATATTTAGTTTAGTTTCCCGGGATATCTGTGACTTCCACAACACGTACTAAGCAGAAATAGAGGTTATTTTTTCCATGGTTAATGGCGGACAGTTGAACGGCTTTCAGGGCGATAAGCCCCGCCCCCTCTCCAGCGCGTCCAGTGCGAATGAACACAAATAGCCCAAAATAGGCAAATAATATATGTATATGTATATACATATATAAATAAATATATGTATGTGGATCAGATCCCGCTAGCAACACCTCACATCTCCGAAATCGTCGGAACAGATTTTTAAATTGGCTGAATCTTGACAAACCGACCACAGATTTGGTGCTTAAACAACTAACTTCTCGCCTCAAAACATCCTAAAATTACTTTCTGTGACTTAACAACTGTCACGGGAGTTCACGGGTAGGACCCAAACGTAAGACCACAGGAGACAGAAGTTACTGGAAACAGGTTTTATTTCGAAGGTGCGTGGAGGTGTGGAGCCCGTGGTCCGACACCAGAGTAGGCAAAGCGGCGGTGTGAGTCCCGTGGCTCGACACCGGAGAGCTGGCCGCAGAGCGGCGGAGTGTAATCCGTAGAACACCAGTACTCTAGACGTAGCAGAGAGGAGAGAGATTAGAACAGGACGAAACAACTGGGTTCAACTCACGGAACGGCGGCGGAGGCTACCGAGGCAGAAGACGATACGGACTGACAACCCAGGCCTGCAAGACCAGGGCTGATATGCTGCCGGGGAACGAGCCAGATTGTCCGCAGCTGTGCATCCCTCCGGGCGTTGGCAGTGGGAGGAGTCTGGAGGCAGGTCCGAGACAACACCAAACACATGGCATAACAAAACAAACAGGGGAATGACAGACACATGAGGAAAGGAGATTGGGGGGGAAACAGAGGTTAACACACAATGGGTCAGACAGGGATCCTGACAGTACCCCCCCCTCAACGGGAGGCTCCAGTCTTGTCCGGGTGCAGTCGATGAAACTCCCGAATTAGAGTGGGGTCGAGGATCCTAGTACGGGGCACCCATGAGCGTTCCTCAGGACCATAGCCCCCCCAGTCCACGAGGTATTGGAACCCCCGACCCCGACGGCGAACATCCAGCAGTCTGTTGACCGTATGCGCCGGGCCTCCGTCGATGAGTCGGGCGGGTGGCGGGGGTCTGGCCGGAGGGCACAGGTGGACACCGGTTTGATCAGTGACACGTGGAACGTCGGGTGGATCCTCATGGATGAGGGGAGTCTCAGACGAACTGCGGAAGGGTTGATAATGGCCAGGACCTCAAAAGGACCGATGAACCGGGGGGACAGCTTCCGGGATTCGGTCCGTAATGGGATGTCCTTGGCGGAAAGCCACACCATTTGACCGACTCGGTAATGTGGAGCAGGGATGCGGCGGCGATCCGCCAAACGCTTGTTTTGTTCCGCCGTGCGGAGAAGGGCGGCCCGGGTCTCCCTCCACACCTTCCTACAGCGACGAAGGTGGCGCTGAACTGAGGGAACGGCTATCTCCACCTCCTGGGCGGGGAACAGAGGTGGCTGGTAACCCAGGGAGGCCTCGAACGGAGTGTGACCAGTAGCCGATGATGTATGGGAGTTGTGGGCATATTCCACCCAAGGCAGGTGAGTACTCCAGCTGGAGGGATTTGATGCTGCCACGCAGCGGAGGGAGGCCTCAAGCTCCTGATTAAGTCTCTCTGTCTGCCCGTGGGTGGAACCCAGAGGACAGACTGATGGTGGCGCCGAGGGCCCGGCCGAAGGCTCTCCAGACCTGGGATATGAACTGCGGGCCTCGGTCTGACACAATGTCCACAGGGATCCCATGCAGACGGAACACCTGGCTGACCATGATGTCAGCCGCCTCCTGAGCTGAGGGAAGCTTGGGCAGAGCGAGGAAATGAGCCACCTTGGAGAAGTGGTCAACCACCGTAATGATGACCGTGTTTCCTTGTGAGGGTGGCAGGCCTGTGACGAAGTCCAGGGCGATATGAGACCAGGGACGATGTGGCGCTGGGAGTGGTTGCAGCAAGCCGGCGGGAGGTCGGTGTGACGCCTTATTGCGGGCACAGGTTGAGCAGGCGAGGACAAATGCTCTCGTGTCCGCCTCCAGCGATGTCCACCAAAAGGTTCTCCGAAGCAGATCAATGGTGCGTCTGACGCCAGGGTGACAGGAGAACCGGGAGGTGTGCGCCCACTGGAGCACTTGGGAGCGTGCGGACAGGGGAACAAAGAGGCGGCCGGGAGGCCCGCCTCCGGGGTCCGGCTGGGTCCGTAGAGCGTCCTGCACCACTGATTCGATCTCCCAAGTGAGCGAGGCTGCCACACAGGTTGCAGGGAGGATGGTACCAGGACTGGAGGAGTGACCCTCGGGAGAGAACTGGCGCGAGAGAGCATCAGGCTTGGTATTCTTGTGGCCCGGGCGGTAGGAGATGGTGAAGTCAAAACGTCCGAAGAATAATGACCACCGAGCCTGGCGAGAGTTTAACCGCTTGGCCGTCCGAATGTACTCCAGGTTCTTATGGTCCGTCCAGACCACGAACGGATGAACAGCCCCCTCTAGCCAGTGTCTCCACTCCTCGAGAGCCAGCTTAATTGCCAGCAGTTCCCGGTCTCCAACGTCGTAGTTTCTCTCTGCTGGGTTCAACCGGCGGGAATAGTAGGCGCAAGGGCGAAACTTCGAGTCAGACTCCGAACGTTGTGACAGGATGGCCCCCACGCCCGTGTCAGAGGCGTCCACTTCAACAAAGAACTGTCGGGTGTCGTCGGGCTGCATCAGGATGGGGGCGGAGGAGAACCGTTCCTTGAGGAGTTTGAATGCCTGACCGGCCTCCGGTGTCCATACAAAGATGGTCTTGGAAGAGGTGAGGCCGGTGAGTGGGGCTGCTAGCTTACTGTAGTTCCTGATGAATCGGCGGTAGAAGTTGGCAAACCCCAGAAATTGTTGGAGCTGTTTCCGGGAGGAGGAAGTCGGCCATTCAGTTACAGCCTTGACCTTCTCTGGATCCGTCCTCACTTGACCCCTCTCAATGATGAATCCCAGGAACTGAACTGAGGTCACATGGAACTCGCATTTCTCTGCCTTCACAAACAGCTTGTTCTCCAGTAGGCGCTGGAGGACCAACCGAATGTGGCGCTGATGCTCCTGAAGGTCCGCAGAATAGATGAGGATATCATCTATGTACACGAACACAAAATGGTTCAGGAAGTCCCGGAGTACGTCGTTTACCAACGCCTGGAAAACGGCTGGGGCATTGGTTAGTCCAAACGGCATGACCAAGTACTCGAAGTGACCGAGGGGGGTGTTGAACCCAGTCTTCCACTCATCCCCTGCTCGGATCCGCACCAGGTGGTATGCATTGCGAAGGTCAAGCTTGGTGAAGATTGTGGCTCCAGACAGGGGTTCAAACGCAGAATTAATCAGTGGCAGAGGGTATTTGTTCCGGGTGGTGATGCTGTTCAGACCCCGATAGTCGATGCAGGGCCGGAGGCTCTTATCCTTCTTAGAGACAAAGAAGAATCCAGCTCCGAGTGGTGATGAGGATGGGCGAATGATTCCAGCCTTCAAAGATTGCGAGATGTACTCCTCCATGGACGCCTTCTCAGGTCTAGACAGGTTATATAACCGACTGGCAGGGAGCTAAGCGCCCGGGTGGAGGTCAATAGCGCAGTCGTAGGGGCGGTGAGGTGGTAAGGAGAGGGCCCGAGCCTTGCTAAACACTTCCCCGATGTCGTGGTAGGCGGTGGGCACGGAGGCGAGATCTGGCAACGGCTCGTGGTAGCCCTGGGGGGGTCCTCCAGGGGGTAGCGCAGATCTTAGGCAGTTAGCATGACAGTAGGGGCTCCATGCGGCAATCCTCCCTGCCGCCCAGTCAATCCGAGGGTTATGGGTGGTGAGCCAGGGGTGGCCCAGAACCAGGGGGTTTTGCGGAGAAGGAAAAACGTAAAACTGCAGTCTCTCTCTGTGATTACCGGACAGGATGAGCTGCAGCGGCTGGGTCCGGTGAGTGACTCTGGCTAGGAAGCTGCCGTCTAGGGCATTAACCACTAGCGGACACTCTAGCATCTCCAAGGGAATCTGGGCTCTGGCTACAAATTCAGTGTCCATGAAATTTTGTTCTGCTCCAGAGTCCACCAGAGCAGAGAGAGAGAGGGAGCGAGAGTGCAGAGAGAGAGACGCAGGCAACAACAGTCTTGGTAGGGAGTTGAGAGAAGGCTCGGGTCCGCTCACCAGTATCCCAACCATTACTGGCGAGCGCCCCCGTTTGACTGAACTGGACAGGAGGAAATGGAATGTCCCAGACGGCCACAGTACAGGCACTCGCCTGCTCTGATCCGCCTATCTCTCTCCTGTGGCGAAAGGTGGGCACGGCCGAGCTGCATAGGCTCCACCTCCGAGGTGGAAGAGGGGAACGAATCCGAAGCCTGAGGACCTATCCGCTCGTCCTGATAGGCTGACGCAGGAGCACGAGGGCGGAAGCTGGAAGAGGATGACGTCCCGGGCGATGCCCCTTGGGACCTGTAGTTCCTCTCCCGTCGCCTCTGCCGCATCCGATTATCCAGCCCGATCGAGAGTTTAATCAGCTCCTCCAACGAGCCGGCCCTATTACAGGTTGCCAGTTCATCTTTCACGGCTTCGGATAGTCCGTGAAGGAAAACTCCCCTGAGCGCCGTCTCTCCCCACCCGGACTCGGCGGCGAGAATGCGGAAGTCCACTGAGTGTTCCGCTACACTCGCTTGACCCTGTCGTAAGCGGAGGAGGCGCTGGGCTGCATCCTCGGAGTCCACCGGGTGGTCAAAAACCCTCCTCAGATCCTCCACAAAGTTGACATAATCCACAAGATTAGGCTGGTCGATGCTCAGTGTGTTCGTTGCCCAGTCCAAAGCCCTTCCCCGCAGTAGGCCGACCACGTAAGAAACGTTGGACCTGTCTGAGGCGAAAGTCTGGGGCTGTCGGTCAAACACCTGCCTGCATTGAAACAGGAAGCCCCGGCATCTCCCCAGCGTTCCGTCATAGGGATCTGGAGATGGCACGGGGGACTCCCGAACCGGCGGGGCGAGGACTGGAGAGGGGAGTGCAGGTGTGGGGTCCAGTGCTGGAGCCGGCTGACGCTGGACTGTCCGAGCCAGTTCCTGCACGATGAGGCCAATCTGTGAGACCTCAGCTGCCATGGATTGCTGTGTTTGACTCATCTCCTGGAGCATCTGCTGGTGTGCCTCCAGCAGCGTGCTATGTCCGGCCAGCGTAGGTGCTCCTGTGGTCGCTGAATCCATCTTCAGGTCAGTCCGTTCTGTCACGGGAGTTCACGGGTAGGACCCAAACGCAAGACCACAGGAGACAGAAGTTACTGGAAACAGGTTTTATTTCGAAGGTGCGTGGAGGTGTGGAGCCCGTGGTCCGACACCAGAGTAGGCAAAGCGGCGGCGTGAGTCCCGTGGCTCGACACCGGAGAGCTGGCCGCAGAGCGGCGGAGTGTAATCCGTAGAACACCAGTACTCTAGACGTAGCAGAGAGGAGAGAGATTAGAACAGGACGAAACAACTGGGTTCAACTCACGGAACGGCGGCGGAGGCTACCGAGGCAGAAGACGATACGGACTGACAACCCAGGCCTGCAAGACCAGGGCTGATATGCTGCCGGGGAACGAGTCAGATTGTCCGCAGCTGTGCATCCCTCCGGGCGTTGGCAGTGGGAGGAGTCTGGAGGCAGGTCCGAGACAACACCAAACACATGGCATAACAAAACAAACAGGGGAATGACAGACACATGAGGAAAGGAGATTGGGGGGGAAACAGAGGTTAACACACAATGGGTCAGACAGGGATCCTGACAACAACAGTAGTATTTCGAAAGTTTCAACTTCCAGTTGTGTGATTTCTCCTCCGCCATTGTTTCCTGTTGCTGGTGCAACATGCATTCTGGGATATTTGGCTGTCCCAAGTACAGACAAGTCACCTCCGATGCATTCCCGGTAAAATGGGCGGAGCCACATCCTGGCATTAGGACCGTGCTTGGCTCGATGTGAACTTTGAATTGGAACAGTACTTGGGCTGAGACTGATGACGTTTCACAAGTCCACGAGTTTACAAATACAGAGAAGTACGCATGTTGAGAAAGGCACGATTACTTGTTGGAAATCCTCTTTATGGGTTGTTGCATCTCCTGTCCACCTGTTGTGATTGTTTTAATGTCGGCACGCAGACAACATGCTATCTCATCACTTCGACTTTCTATCTCATAATTTCGACCATGGGGATATTTTTATTTTCACATAACTTTTAATTTTTGAAAATTTTTTTTTGCTGGCGGATTCGCGGGCCACATAAAATGACGTGGCGGGCCGTATGTTTGACACCCCTGGTTTAGACGTAAAAATTGTTGAAGTCAGTTTGTCAAGGTTGATGGGAGTAAAGCCATCTAAACATATATCAGGGTTTACAGCTGTTTCTAAGGTTACTCTATTTGTGGAAAGATCGGTCGAGGGCAGGAGATTATTAATGTTCTCTCTAATAATTATAATCTTATCATTAAAGAAGTTCATGAAGTCATTGCTACTGAGGTCTATAGGGATACTCGGCACAACAGAGCTGTGACTCTGTCTGGCTACAGTGCTGAAGAGGACCCTGGGGTTGTTCTTATTTTTCTCTATTAACGATGAGTAATAAGCTGCTCTGGCATCATGGAGGGCCTTCTTATACGTTTTAAGACTGTCTCGCCAGAGTAACCGAGATTCTTCCAAGTTAGTGGAACGCCATGTTCTTTCAAGTTTTCGCGATGTTTGCTTTAATTTGCGGGTTTCAGGGTTATACCATGAAGCGAACCTCCTTTGTTTTACTGACATATTTTTTAAAGGAGCAATAGAGTCTAGTGTCTTCTCAGTGAGCTTGTAGCACTATCGACAAGATGATCAATCTGGGTAGGACTAAAGTTAGCACAGGAGTCCTCTGTTATATTGAAGCATGGTATTGAGTTAAATACAGACGGAATCGCTTCTTTAAATTGAGCTACGGCACCATCAGATAGACATCTAGTGTAGTCCAATACCGGCCCACCTCCATTACTAACCGGCCCTCGCTCTGAGATCGCCGACCCCAACTATATTCTATGCTTCACAGAACACGTTAAATTGACTCTAATACTTAAAGTCAATAATCGCTGACTGAGATTTATACTACTCCTCGCGATCTGTATTCACACTCATGGTTTCCATCTGTGAGCCGGCAGCACCCCTACACACACACACACACACTCATACACCCAGCATGAGTGTGTAAGACTACAACTCTGCTTCCTGGTCTGATCGCTGGGTTGTCATGGACCAGGTCCATACAGAAACCGTAAGGTGATGTAGGCTACTGTTGTCTTTGCGAATCAGCACTCTGATTCTGCAGGAGCAGGCCGCATAAGGATGCACATAAACTCTTGATCTCTAGCACCCCCTAATTGTATTTAGCTTTTTTGGCACCCTTTGATACACTTGAAAATTCACAAAACGTGGGGCACACAACAAAGACTGTGAACATTACAAGTAGGGATGCCCCCCAATACCCGGTTCTAAACGGGAATCGATAAGACAGTAGTAAATACCTGGAGCATCGATAATGTCCGTAGTCAACGGTTCTGCTCTCGGTGCTTTAGAAGTTATGGAATGAGATCTCGGCTGAGGCTGCAGCCCTGACCCAGCCAACCCCCCTCCCTCCACCAGCACCGGTCCTAGCCCAAGTCCCTTCTTGCAAGCAGCTACACTGTAAAATGTAATTGATGACCTTACTTAAAAAAAAAAGTGACCGTAACTCATTTCTGCTTAATTAGTTGACTATACTGAAGGAAACGTGGTAAAGAACACTTTCTGGTGAGTAAAGTTGTGAAACTCATCAGCTCAAGTAACCTTTAATATATAAAAACCAGTGAGGTGGACCATCTGTAAAGTCCGGAGAAAGACGAGACCGAACTCGGCCGCATTCGACGACTACACATGCGCAGTTCAACACTTCACCTGACTGAAGTCGGTCTTTGCTCGAGACGTAATGGCGGATGCACGAAGCGAGAGGAGAGCGCTACTTCGTCAAGTTATTTGAAGGTAAGTTTCAGCTACATAATGAAATAAAATGTCACTGGCTATCTATTTAGCAAACATGGCCCTTTACCGTATTATCTATCTGTTAATTAGGGGTTGGAGGTTAACTTTATGTCTTCGATTCTGAAAGCTAGCGAACGTTAAAGCTAACCTAGCTAACGCTAGCCCGTGCCAAACCCCGCTACAATAAATGTATTGTAACAACGACTTGGCAGACGGAGCGTACTTTTTAGCGGGTGCAATGGCAACTGTGTCGATATTTCAGGGCCACTCTTGAATTCGGCAAGCATATCTTCTTTTTGTTTGAGTCCGTGGCTCCTACAACCTACGGCGCAGTCAAATGGGACTGTCAGAGAAGCGACCTTATCGGGAAACGAGTCAAAATGTTACATCTGTTTATCCGTTTACCAATTTAGAAGTAACGTACAGTACACTTGACATAACGCCACGTTTCATTTATTATTCTTGATGTTACCGAAGCATTTTTTTAAAGGCAGACAGGATGGTGGCGGGTATATTAATAACAGTGGCTGTCTGAATCGCGTACATTGAAATAACGTTACACCGCATTACGGGAGTCTCACAACGTTACTGTCAGTGAATGAAGATGGAATGTAGTGTTCGGTTGAGCTGAACGAGGAATAATTATACAACAACCGTATGATGGTGGGCCTCTCGGGCACAGAGCGAGTGACACTGTGTCCCAACAGCAAGCGTTACGTTACGGTTTTCAACGTTAAAATAACATCTTATATTGTGATATTTACTGGAAAGTATGTACAATATAACCAATAGCAAGTTGGAAACTTTCAGCTTACCAGACATCCACTTGTGGTTGGGTAATTCAGTCGTTACAAACAAACACAAACTTATGAATAATAGAGAAAAAAACATATAATATATATCATGGCTAGCAAGGACAAGTATTTGTGATTTAAGTTTTAACATCTTGAAATCTTCCATTAAACTGATGGCTAGTTAGCCATAAACATGCAACTTGACTGAGTTATTTGCAGTTTGACTGAATGATTTTGTTGTTTCTTTTGTAGTCTTTGCTGAAACCTGGCAATGAATTGGAAGTGTAAGTACTGCTTGTTTTCTTCTGAAAAGAGGGCTCAACTATTCAAACACTACTGCTTAAAATATGGAAGCTATACCAGATTGAATCCAATTCCATGCCTCCACACAGATTGTTTTCCTGAGGGTGAAGATGAGACAAGTATGGAGTCCAAACGACTGGAACTTGTAGAGGAGATGAAGAAACATTGTCCAACTGCTGCTCTGATATCCAAGAATATGGACTCATGACCGGAGCCTCCAGTGAAAGAGTTGAAAGGTGGCCAGCACTCTTTACGGAGGGTCAGGTAAATCAGAATTTTTCACGTTCAAGTTTTTAGTTGTAATATATCTTTTATGTCACCAAATTAGCTTTACTGTCATACTACTGAAAAAGCCAGGAATATCTGCAACAAATCACACCAGGGGTAGGTTTCTCAAGCATAGTTTAAAACAAATGTATGTGGTGACCAAAATAGTCCCACCACATTGTGTATGCAGAGCCGTCAATTGATTGTCCTTGAATACTTAGGAATTTTGTGTTTGAAATTTTTTTTATAGAGTACAGATGTTACTGAGAAGCGAATCACAGTCCTCCGTGGGCTTCCTGTCATCCTTGGAGAAGAGAACACAGACTTCTTCAAGATCTGCTTTGTAAGTAGACTTTGTCAAATTTATTTAATTCCACACCACAGGATGCCCAATCTATCTAATGCATTCCTTCTGTTCATCTCTTGGTATTAGTTACTTCTCTTCCACTCAGCCTGAATTGTGCTGCTATACTTTAATTTTTGATGCACTGATCACCTATGCCTAATTGATTTTGTGGAGCCTTGTTTTGCTGTGAGGCACAAATATATTCATTGTGTGTTCTACTACAGAAATGCAAAATGACATTTGACATGCATTTGTGGTTTTAATGCTGCTATTGTTGTTAGGACTGAGATGACCCTCCAGACATGTCCCACACCGCCATGGGAATCCTGACAGTGATTGCCGAAGACTGTGTGGCCTCTCCTCACTCGCTGCACCAGGAGTCTACAGCTATAATGCAATCGTTTGGTGGTGATGGATGACCGTGACAATCTTCCGCATGCCATGTGCCTACTCTTCGGACTTTACGCCCTGAATACCCTCAACAGCTCAGGTACACCATTGAGTTTATTCAAGGGGTGCTTCTCTCACTTGGACAGAAATACCTAAAACCTAAAATACAATCACTCAAAAATCGACTGATGCAGTGAGTGACTGTCTTCACGATGTGGATGGTATGTGACATGCTGGGTCAGGCCTGAGACCTTTACCCTTCCATCTCCAATAGAACTCTTTACTGGAAACGTGATGTTTTTTTTGTAATTTTGTCCAGTTGACTATGGACTTTGTTTATCTGTTGTTTCTGAATCTGTAGTCAAAAGAGAGAAATTCATGATTTTTCATCGGAGTGATGAAAGGCATTTAGATTTTTATAAAAGTTAAGGAAGTTCATGTCAAGATATAGACATAAAGACATTGCCAGTAACGGTATGTTATTTTTCTTTTGTAATTTGACAGCTTGGTTTGCAGAAGTTCAATTTATTCTACTATTTAAATACAAAAATACATTGTTTACATGAGAAACTTGTAAAAAATGTTTTCCCTTTTTCAAAAGCTGTAGTTAATAATAACTTTGCCATTTGTGCATAAACTGTCACTATATCCTGACAGACGATCTGTAAAAAAGTCAGGCTCCTCTACCTCCTTTTAGTGCCCCAAATGGCATTTGCAAGATTCCACTGCACCCAAAGTAAAACAACCAATCAGAGCTGAGGATTCTCTAATGCAAGATTCTGGTCCTGCATTGCCTATTTCTCACCTCAGACACCTAATTTAGTGTATTGTAGGGGTGTAACTGTTCACAAAATTCACGGTTGGGTACGATACAGTGGAGCCACGGTTCGGTACAGTAGAAAACTATAAATGCCAGAGAAATGTACTTGATTTTAAAATATATTTATTCATTACAACTAACATCATAAAGTTATTCTTTGACTTTGAACAATGATGGAACTATACCTGAGTGACCCATCTTCTGGGGTGTCTTCTTAGCAACACATAAGCATAAAAAACAAAAACTGCTCCTTAATGTTATGTAGTATTGTTACTTACATCTTGCTTACATCTTGTATTGTTACTTACATCTTACACCTCTTTTTTTTATTCAAACGTATTCGGTTCGTCATGCGTACCGAACCGTGAGCCTCGTACCGAACAGTTCAATACGAATACGCGTATCGTTACACCCCTAGTGTATTGTTAAGCTGTAAAATGAGAAAGTTAACTCTGGCCTGTTTTCCCAACTGTCAACCTACCTACTAAATGGCAGCCGGGTAACAAACATAATTTCACAGCTAAACAGTACACTGACAAGTTTCTGAAAACATTTTAGGCGAGAAATAAAGAAACAGAGTATTGATTCATATTAGGTAAACTGCCTAAAGTTTTACAGTTAAATTAGAATTCACAAGTAGTGATTGACAGCTGTGTTGGAGACTCATCGACTTAGTTGTTTTTCTGCGGGCGTGGTGGAATCTTGCAACTGGCAGGAGCACTAAAAAGAAGTAGAGGAATCTGTTTTTTCAGTGTGTCTGTCTCTTCCCTTAATGTCAGGATATAGTGACAGTTTAAACAACTATGATTAAAAAGGTGTTTTTGTAAAAATGAACTGCTGCTTTAAACTGTTAAACAAGACTAACAAAACTGTGTTAATCATAGTGAACTATGGTCTGCGTTCCAAAAAAAATGGATTTTTGTTTCAATTTTTCACATTATAATGGCGACATCAGATCTGTTGTTCTATGTCATAACTTAATCTGGCAACGTGTCCAGCATTGTGTTAGCACTTAGTTTGAAGTCAACAAACTGCCTCAAAGACTTGTTTTTTGTAAAAATAAACTCTCTGTCTTTCATTACAACTGTTGTCTATCTTTTGTTTCACCAAATTACAGTTTGTAGTTCAGCTTACTTGAGAATTTTAAGGCAATCGGTTTCCTGATAATTTCCTAGTAATGTGAATGCTTGGACTTGTAAGGATAACTTGTTCTTATTAGTACTGCTGACTTGATATAACTCAGATATTTAAGTTGTCTGAATTGACAATTTATAGTTAACGTAATTCATAATTTTGAGTTAACTGTACTACCGTTTACTGCAATGACATGAGTTGCCTTAACTCAGTTACTTTAAGCTTTAACAACTTAAAATGAATGAGCTACTTTACTTAGAAATTTTAAGGCAATCGGTTTCCTGACTTTTTTTAAGTAAGGTCAACTTATTACATTTTACAGTGTACAGGGAAGATGACCCAGGAGAAGGTGAATGAGTGTCACAGGGCTGTTACCCAGTTTATTGTTAAAGGCATTTCCTCTGTTCCTCAGTGAATGCAAACCCAGAACTTCCTCCATGTTAATTTGTTGTCTTGATAAGTAATCATAATGTATATTTCCACCATGTCATGTCATAGACAGCACTCTGCCGCTCCCACTTTCTCTAGTTTACTGTTTTAATTTTTTTATTATTTCCAATTACCTGATTATTTCCATTTCTGGATCGGTGTTAAGCTACTATCAATGAATATTGAACATTAAGTTACTATCAATGAATATTAAACATTCACATCAAATTACCAATGCCTCAGCTGGCATAGTCTTTACCTTTCCTTGTCAGCTTTTAATGTGAAAAATGTTAAGGTAGTGTAAGCGTCGTGGGTGTATGATAAAGGAATTAATCAGTCCAACACGTTTTGGGTTTTTCTCATAACTTTAGTCAAGCTTCTAAACACAGGATTTCAGTCTTACAGTAGTGTTACATTTCAGTGGCAAAACTCGAAAGGGATAGATTTGAAGTGGGGTTGTATACTGTGTACTTACCAATATTGCATCAGTTTATTACCTGCAGTAATGAACTGCTGTGGACGGGAGCAGCAGCAAAATGTGTTTTAGCCACCTAAAAGAAAGAACCACCTAAAAATCTGTCAATTTAATGGTGAAAGATCTGAGATATGGAGCAGTTCAATTTCCTCTCAACGGCACATAGCAGCCCTTTCACCTTAGTATACTGTTAGCACCATTAGCGAACAGTTTTTACCTAAGGAGGTAACAGGGCAGGTGGCACATGCCATAGGCACAGCTCACAGGAGCAATATGGGGTTAAGCGTCTTGTCCAAGGACACATCGACATGGACTGAAGGAGCCGTGGCATTTTTTCTGGGGCATCTTTTATTTGCTCCCGCCGGCCACACCAGAATGGCCATGAATTGAATACTGGCTTTAAAAAAAAAAAAACATTACCACAATGAAGCAATGGAAAGCATGCTTAAATATTGGAGTGATTATTAACATTTATCCGGATATCACCATTAATTGTCCAATGGTTGAAGTAGTGTTCATGTTAGCACTCGTCTTTGCTGATACAGGGGTATTTGTCTCAGGACAGGTTATTTTCTTTTCTTTTTGTAAATTACTTTTTTAATTCATTTTTTTCTAGAAAAATCCCCTGGCACCAAGACCTCCTTAAAGATGAAGCCAATAGAAGAAGGCATGGAAGATGATGTTTTTGAAGAATCTGCTTCTTCCAAGTCTCGCCGTATGCCCAGCACTTCCACCGAGGACGTGTAGCCAGCAGGGGAAGATTACACAATATCCAATGTATGCACTTCTTGTTGTTTAGCAACAACAACAACTACAATCTGATAGATACACCCGCAAGGCCGACATTACCACATGTTATTTTCGTAAGTAAATGGATATCCTCCTGCTGGCAACAAATGTCAGTTGAGAAATATCAAAGATATGTTTCTGGTTATTTAGTAACAGTTTCTCCATTACATAGTTTGCCCACCAGAGAGCACTGAAAAGTTTATTTTTACACTGGTAAATGTTCTTCTTAGAAGCCACTAGAAATACCTTCTTATAAATATGTCATATGTTAATGCTCCACTTGTTCATTGGCTACTTGTTAACTGTGTTTGGTGCTTATTTTGGGAAGCAGGGGTTATGGCTCCAGGGGGCCTGGCCCGCCCACAGAGCTGCCATGGCCCCATATAGTCACATCATGTATCATTTTGTTGTTTTTGCTATTTTAATATAGATACATATAGCTCAAACAGAGGAGGCAAAAATACAACTGACCAACTGCCTGATCAATACACTCAAATGCCAGCCCACGGATTTATGTCTGCTGCTGGTTCAGTTGGGTAGTAGTGAACTTCATGTAATAAAACTAGTAGCGGAACTACATTTTGCAGCAGCTTGCTGGTAGTTTAACTACATTCATATTTGTATATTGATTCAAAAAATGTAATTAAATTTTAAGTACTTTTGTTACTTTTCTTTTTTGTGTACAAATGAAACTACAAACAATTTTAGGCCATAAAAGGAAATATTTTACCATTCCTTCTAGACTGTAAGTGAACCCCTTTGACCAGACTGTTTTAGGTGTTAAGATTACACAAGTCAGATGTTACAAAACTGACAAGTAAGACAACAGGCCACATTTTTTAGACCATTGCTCTGAAAAGGATAAAGTTAAACAAAATGAGCAGGGTATTGTATTTTTTGTTTCAGTTGAGTTGCATTTTTTTGTGACATCACATACATTTGTGTGTACATTGACAATTTAGATTTTTCCCTTTTGCTGTAGTTCAGCTTCTTCCAATGTGAAGTAATTGGCAGGTTATGCTCCCCAACGCTGCTGAGGCAGTACAGCAGTAATAGTGTACAGTGTGGCTTCAGAGCTTTTTCACTGAAAACAGCTGCCTGTTGGAAACAAGGCTGATGGAAATGCTGAAACTGAACCAAAACAATGAAGATTGAGAGCTGTAAAACCCAAACTATGATGCTAGAAAGCTGCGTAGAGCTGACGGTAACTGCAGGGTAGATTCATTCTCTGTGGGTTCATTATAAAAAGTGACACCATTAGTCATTTATTCTATTGGTAATATATAAATATTGATTCATGCAGTTTTAAAGTGTCAACCATTAAGATTTCAGTCCTGGTTGATTTCGATTTTCTTTTCGAGTGAAAACAATGGAATTGCGCTCAGCATTTAGTCTGGAGTCTAGTTGGGCTGATTCAGAAACTCCATACTAACATGCTATTCTTCAAAATTGTGTGCATTGTTCCATTTTTGTATGTATACAACAGAGACAAACTGTAATGCAGCATTTCCCCCCGGATTGTCGTCACAGACACCCAGTTGGCAAATATATAAATATTGCTATACTTTCATCAGTGGGCCTCAATCACCATTCGGTTAGCTCTGGCAATAGACAGTGACTTAACAGACATTTATTAAAATGAAAATCTTCAAGCTTGCCACTTGAAATTGTCAAATATCAACATCCTTTATTGGTGCCTAACAACTTATACACTTACGGTGACCGTACAATATCGTCCTGGACAGATAACTCATGTTCTGAAAACAGAACATGAGTTAATTTGTTTCTGTAAAACATAACTGATCAGCATTGATGCAAATCCATTATTATGTTTTTGATAGTATATCGACACAAACATTCCCTGTTTTAGCCACATGTTTTAGTCACAACACAACAGCATATTAGTAAGTGAGGATTTTCATTTTTTTTGGAGAAATGATTTTATTCAACAAAGTATTCTTTTTAAAATGTTGAAACAGAAGGCGGTAAACTGTACTTGTATATCTTTTTTCTAGTCTTCCGCCCACCAAAGCGCTTTAACACTACATATCATCATTCACCCATTCACACCAATTCATACACTGATGAATACACAGGGGCTACCATGTACCTGCCCATCAGAACTTACACTGACACACCGTAGGCACAGCTAGCACAGCGTGCGACTAGTGGTGCCAGGGATCAAACCACCGATCCTTTGATTGAAGGATGACCCTACTCTCCACTGAGCCGCAGTCACTACACACGCGGGGCATGCGAGGGAAATGTCTTGTCCTGATACTGTTAGCTGTATATTAAAGCTTTAGATTCAATTATTGTTGGGAATTTATTGTTGCAACCCATAAAATGCATGAGACCTAACTCAGTTGTTAGGTCACAACAGAATTGAGAAGTGTTTCTGAGCTTCTGCAAAGCATGCTGATTGTCATTATAAAGGCGAAATGCCCTAACTGAGTTATTGCTTAATTATAGTTGTATATAAAGATGGAATTGAAAGTAATTTGTAATATCAATATTAATAATTGATGTTGGCAAAAGGAAATGTCACATTTTATACTTGTATTTACTCCTCCTAGCCAGTTGACCAGATCAGTCTCAAATTTAGTAAGGAAAGCCTTACGACATTGAAGATGCTTCATCATGAATATTGTGAGTTTTTGTGGAACGCTGTTGCCGTGGCAATGCATCATTCGCCATGAAAAAGAAGCTGATAGTTCAGTGGCTTGGGATGCTCAAAAACTCATGGAACTTTATACATGTGTCATAGGTCATGGGAATACATATTTTATATGGGTTTTTGGCTTGGCCATTTTAAATTGTCTCCATAGCGCCCCCTACAATATTTCAAAAGAGCAGCCCCAGCGCTTCATTTGAGTTACATGTAGGAAACTTGGTAGGCACATGTATAAGACTTTAAAAAAGTCTCATGGAACCATGCTGTAAACCGTACCGGAAGTCAGCCATTGTTTTGAGCCAACTTTTTTGTTGGACTTCGCTGGCAATTAGTTTGGGAGGAGTAAATGGTGCCAAAAATCCGAGGGTCATAGATGGAGCTTATGACAACAATTTTGAATATCAATGCATCAGATTGCAGTGCAGACCAAGAGCTCTCTTCACAGGAAAGTAGTCTTTGTCCAAGTTGAGCTGCTTGGTTGCCTTATATCGATCGATGCTGATTAGGAATGCCCAACTGTTAGCATCCATTTTGAAAGCTGAAACCCACCATTGGAACATGCAGTGAGGTTTTTTACCAGCTGCAATGCCTCTGCTCTGAACAAACAACAGAACCCCTCTGGCAAAGGAAATTATGTTGGCAGTGACTGTAGGGCAGCTACTCTTCCAAAAGTCACTCTCACCTCCTCTTTGTGAACCATTCACAACCTACCCCAGTAGGGTGCAAACAGCATCAGGTTCATTGTCACAGATGTTGATAGTTTCCCATGGTTCAAGAAGTATTTGGGCATTGGAGAAAATCCACCTCAGCATCAAGATAGAGAGCTTTGATCCTTTTAAGATGAGGCCATCTTCTGAAGTCTTCCTGTGTCACAATGCTGCTTTGGTGACAGGCATGATCTTTTGAGTAAAGACATCAGGGAGATAAAAACAGTCACCATTGTAACTAGAGACTAACAATTCAGTCAAAACAAGGATGCTCACAGTATTCTCCTGGCCCATGGTGACCAAGCTGCAGCTACCCCCTGTTCCAGCTGCCACCGCCGAGTCGCAGCTACCCCATGTTCCTGCAGCGATCTCCTGTTCTTGCCCCTCAAAGGCCCTAGCTTTCCCCGGCTGCCGCCAGTCCCCAGAGCAACTCGGGCAGTCCGGTCGTCATCCTCCTGCCCGTCCTTCTGGCCACCCCCCGAAAACGCTTCTGCCAGTCCGCCTGGAAAGAGATACAGAAGTGTCAGTTGCTGAACTACCAGACTTCAAAACAGCTTCTTTCCTTTGGCTACGAGACTCCTTAATTCATCCTCCACCCTCTATATATATATATATATATATATATATATATATATATATATATATATATATATATATATATATATATATATCATTTCTTCTGTAGCAAATTGTGACTACAATCAAAATTTCGTTGTGCAACCCTGTTGTACAGTGACAAATAAAAACCTTGTAACCTTTTCATACATGACAACATTTTAGGTGAACAATAATACATTTTTTGTTTCACTTTTTACTTTACTCCCATGATATTTTGCCTCTGAACATCGTCTGCTTTCTGGCTGGCTACTTGAGGCTGGTGTCACAATAATAATATGTTAGTCACAATATGTGCAGTGCTGCCACAGCTAGATGGAGAGAAACTGGAGACATTGGTTGCTGAGTTGGTGTCCAAGTTTGGTGTGGAAACGCCAGATGAGCTACAGTTCATTACGGAGGGAGACATTGGACATCTGCTAACACCCATTCAGTGCAGAAAAATGATTCATTACTTCAAAAAGGGTAAGAATTTCCGTATAGCTGCTTATTTTGCTATGCTTTGTATGTAAATGTTGAATATGTTGTTTATATCTTGAAAATTATTCCATACATCTTGCACAATGAAGGCAAATATATTTCTCACTTTTGGTTTTGTGCTTATACTGATTTGTATGCAGATCAAAGAAGTCCTCTGTTGGCCACTTCTTCACCTGTGGCAGAAAGGGTTGCTTCCTCCAGCTCTGTGTCTTTTACCAGTCCAATAGCTAGTTCATGTGAGAACAGCATTTGGGTGGACACATTCCAGGTGCCATGGGACAGAATGAGGCCCACTCTCAAAAGAGCCCTGGTCGATGATCAGAAACCAGAGGCAGAAGATCGCCGACACATGGTGAAAGTCACTGTCGATGCCATGAGAGAACACTCCTTAAACCCGACACGCAGAGACTGCACAGCAGTTGCAAAAGCTATGACCCAGAAATATCCAGGCAGCATTGTAGATAAAACTGAAGAGGGAGAAATTATTGGATGTGGATACTTCAGTTTACTGAATCAGCTCAAGACAAGAGTTGAGTATGTCAATAGAGGCAACACCCTCTCCCGTCCAAGGAAGCCCAGGTGCTCTCAGACCAGTGATGATGACCAGCCGTCAGTTGCCAAATGTGCCAGAATTGACAGTTATGGGTGTATCAGCTGGCAGCCACAGGAGTACCCAGAGGGAGAAACATCAGTATCACTTGAAGAAAAGAGGAAAGAAATGGTGAATATATTCAATCAAGAGGGGCTAAGAGCAACTGAGAGAGGAAGTGTAAAGGAGCTAATGACAATTACATATTCAAAACAGAGAGGACATAAATGCATCCCCCTCCCCCAGCATTCTGGACTTAAGTACGCAGTGGCCATTTCTACTATCTTGGAAGTTCTTACTTTCCCACTTCACCACCCTCACAACTGGAGTTGAACTGTACACAAGACTAAATGAAGACTTGGACAAAAAGGGGAAGAGGCTCCTGGAGTTCTTCGGAGGTCAGTTGCTGAAGTGGCGTAATTACATTAAAGCTGTTCTTAAAGAAGCCTTGAAGGAGGATAGAGAGGGCACCGATGGTCTTGCGGCGATGCTGGTCATGATGGTGCACTTTAAAGAAGCAGATGATGCCCTTTTTCTCCTTGCTGATGTAAGTTTTTGTATTTGTTTATTATTCTGCACAGGAACCCTTAAATATGCATTAATTTCTTTAATGTATTGCTTGTTATCATAATGAGATCATGCTAAAGAAATTGGAAATTACTCTTAAACGGCTTAAAAACTAAGTTACAGACTAATGCTTGGACTAAAGTGTTTTTCTATTCTTTTGTTCTAATCTAAATTCAAATACTCAGGCGACTACGACTCCTGCGGATACCGAGACCCACTTCTCACTTCCCACCACCCGAGGCTTATTGTGCTAGGTAAAACTCTCATTAAACATAAGTAGTCTTTTGAAGATTAATACAATTAAGTGGACATAGAAAATACAGTCAGGTAACTCTTAATAAAGTACCATTTTAAAGATGTCATTGGGTCTGTTTTCAATTCCATACAGGATACAAATGAAGAGAAGTCTGCTAGAATTTCTATAATACATTTATTCATGTTTTTATTATTACAGGAGACACTCTGTGGTCTGCCAAGATTGGATGCTCTCCATCGAAGGCCGTGTGGTATTCACACATTCACCACCCATACCAGATTTTGCAACTGCCCTGGCTGTCTAGTTCGCCAGTTTCTACGTCTTTAATATTGAGTACCAGGTGGAAGCAGCCACGACGCTGGAGTTTGTTCAGAGGTATTTCTCTAAATTCTTATGTACATCACGTTTCTTTGTATTTACTTTACCTGCATTTCTCCTTTTAAAGTCTGCTTGTAGCATTGACCCGGTAAATAGGGATTTAAAAGTATTTAAACCCAGTCAGGTTGAAATGTCCACATTCGTTGAGCCATATGATAAGTATTAAACTACAAAAATAAGGGAAAAAACAAGGAACATTTCTTAGTGGCGAAAGAATATTAATTTGTATCCCGAGATGAAAACAGAGGCGAAATGAAAAACTAAAATTACATGGACAATCAATTTATGTCTATTAAATGCATATACTGGTGTCATTATGTGGAGAAAAATATATTCACAATGGACATTTGTCTGCTATCGGACAGTACAAGAATTAGACTTCTTACAATCAAGACTGCAATCAGCATCTAATTAATTTTGCTGCAAAACAGCCCAATTATTATCTTAAAATAGTTTGATCGTTGTATAAACTTGCTGATATGCCCTGAAAGGACTGATGTGCTTGGTGGTTCTAAATATTAACTTTCATTTTCATTTTGTATTAGGTTCCTTGTCAGGATAAATACCGACGCCAGCAAGTGCAGTGCAAAGGTCAAGAAAAGCCTGGAATCTGGAAGACCAGTGAAGCGCAAGACGACTGATATGAACCCACGCGTCATCTCCTTCATGAGGGACTTCACTGCCTTTGACTGGCAAAATGACTAGATGGAGGTGAGGCTCTTATAATAATGGCTTTTAAAGAGTTCCCTGTTATGGTAGTTATCCATGAAGAAGTTTGTTTTTTATTTGTCACAGTTTTGTGATATTAGTCTCTTTGATAATGTTCATGTTTAATTTGCTTACAGTTTGCCCAATTATTATCTTAATAGAGTTTGATTGTTGTATAAACTTGTTAATATGCCCTGAAAGGACTGATGTGCTTGGTGGTTGTAAATATTAACTTCCATTTTCATTTGTATCCTTGTCAGGATGAATCCAGACGCAAAGCAATGCCAAGGTCAAAAGAAACTGGAAGACCGGGTGTAGAAGCCCAGTTGTGTGGCTGTAGGCTCCTGAGATGCTGCTCCCTCCGGAATTGCCTGGTTGACGCGCTCTCTGTCAGCTATGCTACTATCTGTGAGGTGTGGTGCACTTGACACATCACAGAGACCCTTACGTTATGATCTGTAGCTCGTTTATTTTCGTTGTGGAAACAATGCACACAACAGACACTCTTTCCCACACCGCAGCAAATGCATGACGTAATGCGGTTAAAACCATTTGCCCTTCCGGGGTCAAACACCTGACGAACCCGGCAATTTCAGAACTTATATACCCGAGCCCAGGACAGAAATACAGCGCCACCCAGTGTACAAACACAGAAATACAGTGGTATTTATAATGCCATATTTGGCTCTAACACACCGACCCCTAATTGTTAACCCAGACAGACATAACAATTCATACTAAATACAACAAAGGAGCCAAAATGTTAAGTTATGACCAAGTGCATTACAGACAAATTATTTTACACTCCCTGTAGCAAAGAGAGTTTTGTTGACTGGTATTTGCCCTCTGATATGAAGCACGGTGGGATGAGTTTTACCACATTCTTTGCAGGACAAGCGGCTTTCGCAGTCTCGGCTCATGTGACCAACACACAAGCATGCAAAGCAAACTCCCTGTTCCCTAAGAAAGTCAAGTTTTTCATTGTGCTTCATTCCTTTGAACTGTTTGCATTCCTCCAATGGGTGATTATGGGCACAGCACAGGCATCCAGTTTTTTCGGCCTTCCCTGTATCTGATGTTGGTTCCATAGCTTCCTCAGGCCAGTCCATAGAGGTTACTGTAGCGGCAACAACATTTCCCCTCACTCTGTTGCTGGGCTGGGATTTAAACCTGTCATAAGTCCTTGTCCCAGTAACCCTGGTTGATGGGTCCTGTATGTCACCAAACAGAGGATCACAAAGAATTCTGACACGACGCTCAAGGAATGTGACAAGGTCCATGAAGTGAGCTCTGTGGTTAGCCGTCTCCATAATGCCATGAGCTGTAGTCCTCCATTGATCCCTCATTTTGAATGGTAACTTTGATATAATGGCTCTCATGTGTACAGGCATATCCAGTTCCTGCATGTACTGGAGCTCCTCCATGACGTTGCAGCAGCCACGCAAGAATAAAGCATAGGCTTGAAGTGCTTTGCCATCCTCAGATTTTATCATTTGCCATGCCAAAGCCTTTTCCATGTATGCAGCTGCAATTTTATACTGATTTCCAAAGTGTTCCTGGAGAAGTCCTTTAGCCACTGCATAGCCACGCTCCGGAGCCATATGCTGGCAGCTGCGCACCAGTTCTCTGGGCTGTCCTCCTGTACATTGTTCCAAATAGTGTAAACAATCTGCTCTTTCTGCCTTTTCCTCTACTCCTTGTTCAAAGGCTTTGATGAAGGCTCTGTACTGGAGAGGGTCCCCTTCAAATGTAGGAATTTGTCGTGGTGGCAGAGATGATGAACGCTGCTGGTGCACCAGAGCTGCTGTTATGTAATTTTGCCGGTGCATGATGGCAAGTATGTCTTCAGGCGGATTTAGAGTGACTTGATGGTGGTTTGTAGAATGTCTGTCTTCCTCCTTTAACTGAGCCTGCTGTTCATTGGGGTTGCATTGATGTTGCGAAGCAGCCTTAACCCATTGCTCAGTTTCCTTTGGTCGCACATCCGTTGATCGTGGTTTATCAGGTGGCAATGGCCATTCTGTCAAGTCGTTTTGTGTTTTTGCTTCCGGTTTGTATTCCTTTGCCATAGGGTTTAAGCAGTTGACAGATTCCTTTTTCCTTTTTTCCCGTTCGAAGTAGGAAGCCATGCCATCTGAGGGTCCTTGAGGACAACTGTTCAGCTCAGAGGCCTGATATACTGCCAACATAGCATTGGAAGCAGCTAGCTCGGCTTCCAAATCAAGCTGCTCTGTTTTCCTCCTGAGCTGTTGCTCCTGCTCCTCCAACGCATGTCTTTCTTTTAAAGCTGATATGCGAGTGATAAGTGCAGCTCTACGTGCCTCCACCATTATCCGTGCAGAGGACGTGGTACTGGAGTTACCACTTTTATTACTCCTTTGACTTGCCTGTTTACTACCAGCATTAGATACACTGTCATTTGGATCAATATCGTCCTCAACATTTTCGTACACAGCACCTTCAGTTAGCACACCAGTCCTGGTAGCTTCGTTCAACGCCGCCTCGCGGCTCTCCATGATAAATAGTCAAAATGTCAAATGCAAAGTCTATTGTTCTTGTCCGCACGCTTCGGCCACCAATGCATTGGGTTTATGCCCAGTTATGTGTGCGCACAATGTAAATGGCCATACAGAGTAGCGCTACGCATACCTCTCTGTGTGTTGGGCGCCGGGCGATGATCCGGTGGTCCGATGCTTCACGGCCGCGTTAGCATTAGCCCCGTAGCTCCGTCCTCCACCCTTGCCAGAGACCCGAACAGCTCCGAGCGGCCCTCGTCGTGCTGGATTCCTCCACGGCCGCGTAGCTCCGTCCTCCAACCCTTGCCTCCACGCTCCGTCCTCCGTTACGTATCCAACGTGCCGATGTTTTCCACACAAAGTTCCAACGTTGGCGTTTGGTTTTGACAAATGTTGTAGAAGCCCAGTTGTGTGGCTGTAGGCTCCTGAGATGCTGCTCCCTCCGGAATTGCCTGGTTGACGCGCTCTCTGTCAGTTATGCTACTATCTGTGAGGTGTGGTGCACTTGACACATCACAGAGACCCTTACGTTATGATCTGTAGCTCGTTTATTTTCGTTGTGGAAACAATGCACACAACAGACACTCTTTCCCACACCGCAGCAAATGCATGACGTAATGCGGTCAAAACCATTTGCCCTTTCGGGGTCAAACACCTGACGAACCCGGCAATTTCAGAACTTATATACCCGAGCCCAGGACAGAAATACAGCGCCACCCAGTGTACAAACACAGAAATACAGTGGTATTTATAATGCCATATTTGGCTCTAACACCGGTAAAGTGCAGATATGAACCAATTGCTTCCAGGCTTCCTGTTTCCTCCACTTGCCTTGAAGATAAGTCAACCCTTGGATGCTCTTGCACTGTTCAGATCTCATCAGTCCGCTCTGTTCAGTGCATTTCAGTGGGGGACAACTGAATAAGCTTCATTGGTATATTGTTAATTGATACATTCTTGTTGTTGAACACATGTTCCGTCAAGTAGCTGAATCTACTTCTGCAGGAGTGAGCGACTCCCTACTTTTCCCAGAATGCCATTTGAAAACATGGCTTTAAAAGAGGCTGTGTAACTTGTGAAAGAAGAAATAACACATTCTTACTCTCACAAGGAGAAAGTTAAATTGATGAGCAGTAAAACACACCCTTTTCTAACGCAATGCTCTCAGGAGTTCTACTGCTCCAGTCTTAGTTGGTCTGATGTGACATATTGCTGTGTAACTAAGATTAATGGGTCATTTCGCTGACGGGTACCACTACCCCTTATTTGTTACTCGTGGACACAATGGCTGTTGTTCAGCAAAAGTTACATGTGTTACATTCTGCATTCATATATCTGGAGTTGACTACTGCTAACACGGTGAAATTGTTGCCTTGATTTTTTTATTACACAAAAGCAACAACTTCCATGGCTGCTGACTTTAATATTGTTCATCAGGAACAATTTGTAATGCTACATAAAGTCAAACTAAAACTGCCAAAAGACATACGAAGGAAAGAAGATGTCTGGATTAAGCTTAAAATTTAAATTCAAAACAAAGGAGAGTACCACACAGATCCGTATGTTGCATGTATAACCTTACAATGGAAGTTGAATAGGCAGATATAAAGGCATTCCTGAAAAGCAAGTTTTTTCATCAGTCGAATAATCTTGATTTGTTTTGCTTGTCTGAAGGCAACCGCCATGTTGGCTTTTTGATTCATGTTTTCGTGTGATTTATAGAAAAAGCATGGCCGCTAAAACAGAGAACACTATCACAACACATTTCTTCATTTCAATTGGATAATTAATGGATCTGCATACGATGTGTCATGTGATCATTTTGGTAGCTGTTGCTGTCTAGTTCTTCAATCAGTAGTCATCAATATGATCACCAAACAGGTTTGCAACTCTTTTCTTGGCAAACAGTCTTGGAAGACATTTGGGGGAACTAAAATACAGATACCTCCAAATGACTAAATATAAAAAATATTCATCAGGAATCATTCTGGTACGTCGCCTACATGTTTAATCTCGTGCTGTTCAGTAGAATAAAAACGAACTGGTCAGTCAGTGACATTATAAAAGGAGGAGAAATAAAATACAGCAGAACTTGTCTTCCTTGCCAAGACTGAAGTTGGGTAACAAACAGCCACTTCCCCCCCCTGTCTCCTGGATCAGCCATAAGACAATTTCAATGACATGCAGAAGATCAGCTGTTGGGAGAGTGAGGACTGCGATACAGGGGCTTAGAATCGTGGCCGGATCAGAATGAGATGATGCATGCGCCATCTCCTTCAGAGAGTTCCATGTTGTAGTTATCCATGAAGAAGTTTGGGTTTTATTTGTCAGTTTTGTGATTTTAGTGTTTTAGATAATGTTCATGTTCATGTTGAAATTGTTTCAATGTGTGGAAGGAAAATCTGTGACGCAAATAAACCAGCGTGGAGTGAAGAAAATCCAAATTTCTCTTGTGTTCTGTGGGTATTCGTTCGGGTGCTATCTCATCACGAGTCAGATTATTGTTAAGCCAGCTGTTATTATATTAAATACATAATTACATTTTTTTTTACAGCTAAAACATTATTACTGTAAAAACAAGAACAGTACTTTGATATTACTGTGTTTTATTTTACAGTTCAAACACTACAACCGTCAAAACAATTACACCACTTGGAGATGTAATTTATATTACGGTTATAACACTACTACTGTAACCAAAAAATACAGTAAATACAGTAAATACTTTAATTACTTTGTTTGATTTCACAATCAAAACACTGCTACTGTATTAAAAAATACAATACATGGTAACAATTACTCTGACTTGTGTTTACAGTAAGTTACTGGTCAATTGATGCCAGTTAGTTACTGTGATTATTTTTTACAGTAAGTTACTTGTCAATTGCTGCCAGTTAGTTACTGTGATTATTTTTACAGTAACGGAGTTGTACCCCAAACCGGACAGTTTTTAGCTAATGTTTCAATACAATTCACTTACAATGTTGATAAAAATGATCGTGTAATGTTTTCAGTTGATTTAATGGTGTTAAACTGAAGTTAAACTTCGTACCTTTCAAACGAAATATTGTGGTAATAATTACAGTTAGCTTTGCCTTTACCAGAGTCGTTAAAACGATGTTAACACCGGTGAGCCGTGCACCGCTGTGGCCTAATCCGTACAGACTTCTATCCTCGTTGTAAACACTGGCTGCTGCTGGTTTTTCGGGGATATTCGCTTGTTCCAGGGTCGCAAAAATGACCATCAATGCTGTCAACACATCCGGGACCGTAGTTCTGTCCTTCACAATAAGATATCACGCTTCAACAACTCCAAATGATGCAATAAAAGCTCCTTAATTTCCGTTTGAGCGTATACCACCACCTGCTGGATGTTTTGTTAAACTCTTCTCATGTCAATCACTGGCAAAACACCAGCTGATGTATGGAATTTAACAATTATGTACACATATTGTATATAACAATTATTATCATAACACACAGTGCAGAGTAAGAGTTATATTAAAACTAAAAACACAAGTATTCATGATTAAAAAGCTACATTGTTAAAGTGAAAGACAAATAACTTGTGCAAATGATTGAAAAGTTCTGTGCAAACATTTATTTAAAAGCAAACCAATCAAAAATTTAATTAAAAATCAGGACACACATGGCATTTGAAATAATCATCTTCATCATCCAGCTCCTCGTCCCAGCCCACACACATGGTGTGATACCATGTGTGGCAGCTGTCACACTGGACACACGACACCAATCCCTCCGAGCTCTCTGGAGGGTCAGCTTCCTGGCACTGGCCACACTCCCAAACTGTCTGCTCCATCTCTTCAGGAGTGTGACCTATTAAAATACAAACAAAATTACTTTGAATTAAAGACAATGATCAGATTTTCATGGGTTGGCATACAATGAACGTGAACATGAAGTACCGGTGGATGTCGTAGGTCCAGCAGACGAGGAGCTGGATGAAGGTCGGGTCTCTGCAGGTTGGGAGGCTGTATAAATAACAGAAAAAGCATAACCATGCTTTGTTTACTCTTCATCATGGCTAATGTCACCATCCTGTTATAATATTGTGGTTTTTTTTCAGATTATTTAAAGGATTTACAGTGGGAGGGAGAGGAAGGAGTTTGGGACCCATAGAGGCCACGTCCTGCAGCCGATGTTGAAGGCTCTGAAATAATAATCATATTTTATTATTACAACTCTAAAATACATACTTATAATAATGTTTATGCGTAACAATAGTTAATAAATTTGCTGAATGAGGATTCTTAAATTGAACGCGCGTTCTCGTGCACCAGGATTTGCACACAGAAACGCCCTGCCAGCTCCTTATAAGGGCATGCAACTTAAGAGACGTGTGCACAATCGACAGACTCCACAGGCAACGCGAAAGCAACTTCAGACTGATTAAAATCATGTCAAAGCGGAAAGTCCTGTCCAGATCTAGTCCTATAGTGTTTTTCTCTGTACATTGTAATCCTAGTTTGACTTGGTTATAGTGAATGCATTGGGTGCCTTCCATTTCAGCCCATCATACAATATTTATCATTCGATAATTAAGATGTACTTGAAATGTGTTCTTTTGTTTTTGTTATTCATGTTTTTTCTCCATCGAATGGTATATTTGACACTGAACTAGTTACAATTTAGCCAATCAGCGCCCTCAAATAGATTCAGAGTGGGGCCAGAACGATTTGGCCCCCTAGCTGCGTGTTCTCGTCAGGAGAAGTCTCTACAGGCGAGCACCCGCACCACGAGCAGTAGCTCCATTTGAGAGGAGAACTTTGGCGGAGATTCTGCAGCCAAAGAGCTGATATCAGATCAGCCTGACCTCACAATCAGACAGCAGACTAGCTGGAAAGGGAAGGATTACATGCGAAGCTTCTGTACTAGCTGTACACCAGACAGGTTTGGCTAGCTGGATGACATCATGCTAATAATTTATTTAGCTTTTTAAAACAACGGGGACAGATCCAGCACGGACAGCTACGGGAGTGAGGGATGAGGAGGTAAGGAAACATGAGAACACCAGGACACACATGAGAACTCTGTCAAGCTACATATTAGACAAAGTGAACATCTTTTCTTCTACATAGCTGTCCTCAGTCTCATCTGCTTAACTTGGTCATGGAGGCATCAACATGTAATAGAGATGTTAAATTAACAGTGAAAACTCATCATAGCTTAATTTAACATCAGTATTCATAATTACACTTCATGTTTACTTCTCCTGATCTTTACCTCCTATAACAAGGTCCATAGGGGCATCTCAATAAATAAACATGTTATATTATATTATATAAATATATATAATATACAATATATTGTTGGTTTACAAAGCACTGAATGGTTTAGGGCCAAAATACATCTCTGATCTGCTGCTACCTTATGAACCATCCCGACCCCTCAGGTCGTCTGGGACCGGTCTACTTTCTGTTCCCAGAGTCAGAACTAAACATGGAGAAGCAGCGTTCAGTTTTTCTGCTCCACATATCTGGAACAAAGTCCCAGAAAGCTGCAGGTCTGCTGAGACCCTCAGCTCCTTTAAATCAAGATTGAAGACTTTTCTGTTTGCTGCTGCCTTTAATTGAACCACACTCAATTAATATATTAATCAATTTCCTGCATTTCTGCATTTTACTACTGCATTTTATTTCTTACACTGTTTTTTAATGTTTTAATGAATGTTCTTAATTGTTTTTAAATACACTGATGTGAAAGGAGTACAAGTGGAGACTGCACAATTATAACGGTATTTCCTTCGGGACCAAGCTCGTGCCAGGCACACACTAGAAAACAAAGATCCATAGGTGGTTTGTGTGTGGGTTGACAGAATTGGCAGTGTAGAGGTTTGAGTGCAGCGTAGATGATCTCTGGGAGACATCGATTTTTAATGGTTTTATGAATGAATGTTCTTAATTGTTTTTAAATCTCCTTTTCTTTTGTCTTATGTTTTGATGCTTTTAATGGTTTTATGTGAAGCACTTTGAATTACCTTGTTGTTGAAATGTGCTATACAAATAAACTTGCCTTGCCTTGCCTATAAGTGTTATTTACTGCTTTTTTTTCGTGTTGGAATAAATGTTAAATATTTAACTGCCAAATAATAATGCATGTTTGATACTTACATTTTTTTTGCATTAAATCATACTGGGATGTTTGCTGAAATTGATAGGATGGCCCTACCTAGAACATTTTCCACCAGCCGCCACTGCTGTTCAGTGAGAAAAGAGTTAAATGAAGTAACCGAGCAGACCTATTGCATGGAGTGTGCTCGCTTTTGTGATTCAGTTGTTATGTAAATGTAACCTTCTGTGGTTGGAGTTAAAGCTTAGAACACATATTTTTCTTTACTGGCACTAAATACTACATTACCCATGAGTCATGGGTCATTTTTTATGGTGAATATGCCAACCAGAGCCCTAAATGTATCTAGAGAGTTCTACCGAAATTGAAATTCACCATTGGGGTGGCACAGAGTGTAGGACAGTGTTGTTTCAGTGTAGCAACAACCCCTTCACGTCCCCTCCTGAGTTTATTTGCAGACAACAGAGATGTTTTAGATGGTCAGCTGGCTGATGACCTCACAGAGCATGTGATTCCCACACAGCACTGAGAATGTGACCCGAGTCCTCGATCCATAAACATCCCCATGAGGTCACCCAAGGGTGGACAACACTGCCACTGTGTATTTGGATATATGTGTGTATGTCGGTGTGTGTGTGTATTGGTATATTTAGGGCCCGAGCACCGATGTAGTCAGAGCGAAGAACCTATTGTTATTCTAATGTATATTATCAGGGCCCGAGCACCGACGTAGTCGCAGCAGAGGACATATTGTAATTCTAATGTTTATTATCGTACGTCTTTCATCGCGAAAAGGAGGTGCTTGGGATTCTGGTAAGACCTTGCAACACAAGACCTTGGCACACAAGGCAGTCGTGGCGAAAATTGCAGTCTGATTGGGGTGTCCAGGTGTATGACATATTGGCTCGATAGCGCCCCCTATTTTGTAGCCCCAACATTGGGTTTCACTTAGCTGTATTAAATTTGGTAGGTATGTGTAGTATGATGGGACGTACAAAAAAATTCTCTTGGAGTTATTTACTAAACCAAACAGGAAGTCAGCCATTTTGAATTTTATGACGTTTTTGGACCATTTCAAGGCGCCGTACTTTAACGAACTCCTCCTAGAGATAACCTCCTAACCTAATTGACTTCCGATTCGGTCAGTATGCTCTTGAGACCTTGGCAGTGAAAAGTTACTCAAAGATCAAAAAGTTATCAAACTATGTATCCGTGGCGTGGCAGCAAAAAAACACTATTCGCCATAAAGAGGAAGTTGTTGTAACTCGGCCGTACATTGTCTAATCTGTTCCAAATCTCTCATATGTCATAACATTCTGACCCGGAACACATCTATATGACAATTTAGAATCATAGTAATAGCGCCACCTAGTGGCAACAGGAAGTTATAAATTGTCTACTTTGACATCCTGCTCCTCACATATAAATCAGATCCCTCTCAAATGTTGTCAGAAAAGCCTTACACCAAACGCGTCGCGAATTCATCGTGCCGCGCATTCATCGCGCCGCGCATTCGCGTCATTCGCGCCGCCAGTCAAAACGCCGGGGACCATTGTGTTCATTCGCGTGAATCGCGCTGGACGCGCCGGAGAGGGGGCGTGGTTTATCGCCCTGAAAGCCGTTCAACTGTGCCATTAACCATGGAAAATATAACCTCTATTTCTGCTTAGTACGTGTTGTGGAAGTCACAGATATCCCGGGAAACTAAACGCCGTCATGTCTGGGTTCATAACATAGTATCGAGGTGTATTCACTGTGTCTAGCAAGCCACACGTCGCTGTTTACTACAGCTGTATGAACACAAAATAAACTGATTTGGCTGTGATTTAACGGCAATAAACCGACAAAAAGAGACTCCGAAATAACTACGTAATGATGCAGATTTGATCGTAGAGCCCTGGGTGAACACAGATGGCTACAGTATTTATTTCCTGATTCAACAACGGCAGGACGTCACTGATGACAGGGGGAGAAACTCAACGCTGATATGCTATCGTGCCGGGGCGTAACACGAATATTTCGCAGAAGTTGAAATATTTCAACTCGCGCATTTGGGGCGATTTGGTGTTTGACGCGAATTTGCGTCAATCGCGCCGCAAATTTGCGTCAATCGCGCCATCGCAAATTCGCGCCAGTCTCTCTTTCAATCTTTTTATTTTCAGTTTACACAGGAGTGAGACATGCCACCCACAAACAGAACAGCATGTAACATACCTGCCAACCACACAAACAACCAAAGCCGGACACAAAAAAGAAAAAAAAAGAAAGAAAAAAAATGTATCATCATCCTTCTACTAGATACCAATGAACATTGTGAACCTAGCTCCCTGGGCGTCCCCTGGAATCCAAAGTTACAAAAACCTCCCTCCTACACACATCCACTTTTCGGCCCACACATTTTATATGCCAAATATTGTCCTCCACATAAATTACATACAACATGGCGGTCAACCATACAGACAGTCGCACACAGTGACAAACAAAATATTGTGGACTTTCTTTCTTCACTGAGTCACTTGGATCCCACGGTTGCAAAACCTCTTGGTATGATTTCGGCATATTCCTCTCCAATAAAATACATAACAGGGTTCCAAACAGAGAAGAACCCATCTATGTCTCCTCGGAGAACATGTGTGAGCCTTTCCAGTGGGATTAATTGAAGAACATTATAGAGCCAACTTGAAAACAGATGGTTTTGCGTCATCTAGCCAGTGCTGTACGATTGATAACCGTGCACAGTACCATAGAATACTGAGGGTTCTTTTATATCTGTTTAATACAGGTAAGGCAGCGTCTAGGCCTAGAATGCATTGTAGGGGATTGAGGACACTGTATTATGGAGGATATTTGGTTCCGAATTTCAACCCAAAATTTATGAATTACCGGGCAGAACCACATTAAGTGCACGTAGGTGCCTACATGCTGCTTGCATCTTACACATACTCCAGAGCAGTCCTTGTCATATTTACTCCTGCAATACAGTAGTTTGTAATTAATGTATGATCTTAAACTGAGTTTCTTGGGATTTGTAATTACTACATATTATTTAGCTTTTTAACATGACTGTTTTCCATTGGTGATTAGTGATTGCAGTTTTAAGATCTCGTTCCCACGATTGCCTGCAGCTGTGAGTACTTATATTGCTTAAAGAGAACGATTTATGGTAAATGTAACTTATCTTTTTCCTCTTCAGCTGACAGACCTGGTGAATGATTGTCTCTATCTGCTCTGGTCCATGACCTTCCTTATATTGGGCTATAGAGTTTAAGAAACTGCGTATTTGTAAAAATCGGAAGAAGTGAGTCTTGGGTAGCCCGTACTCTTCCTGAAGTTGATTGAACGATTTCATAGTGCCACCTTTATAGGAGTGCCACCAAGAAGGAGTAAAATCAGGGTTATTAACAATCGGTGCATAAAAAGAGTATCTTCTATTGTTGGAGAATGCCTTCTTTACCTTTATCCATGTGCTAAGAATTGCGAAGGTTTGGTGTGAACGCACCATTAAAAACTTGATAATGCTTCATTGTGAAGATTGTAAGAATTTGTAAAATGGCGGCGACGTGGCGGCTCGGCAAATTTTGATCCTTCGCCATGAACAAATAAACTGATGTAACTCAACTCCACATCATCAGATCCTTTCCAGATTTCACATGGTTGATGAGACTCCAGTCCTGAAGACATCCAAAGACCAATTATCTATAATAGTCATAACGCCACCTACTGGTAACAGGAAATGAAAGTCTCTATACTTTGGCTTGTTTCTCTTAGTAGGTAAATCAGATCAACATCAAATTAGTTCTACACAAATGTAAAAGTTCATAATGCCAGTTCATGAAGCTTTTGATGTTTCGTCGAACACCGTTGCCGTGGCGACGCAGTCTTCACCGTGAAAAACAAAGGTAGTTTTGAGAGGCCAAAAATGCTCGAAACATAAGCAAACTTGGCAAACAGATTTAAAGGCCAAAATGCCTATACGCAGTACATTTCACCTAGATGTATATAATTTGGTAGGCAGATGTATCACATGTAGGCTTAAAAATCTCTTGGGACTATGCTCTAAACCCAACCGTAAGTCAGCCATTTCAAATTTTGAATGAATTTCTCGTGGTTCTTTACGATTTCCAGGTGCTGTACTGCGAACTCCTTCTAGGGAATTAATCCGATTAGCTTAGAATTTGGTCAGAACAATCTAAAGACCTTAGCGATTAAAAGTTACTAAAAGCTTGAGGTTTCATTGTACAACATGGACTTGGTGTGGCAGCCATTTTACATGGTTCGCCATCATCCATCAAGCTGTTGTAACTCAACTGTACTTTGTCAAAACTGTCCCAAACTTGACATGCTTGATTACTGTCATGATTTTAGGACTTCTGCATGCCAATATTAACTCATAGTCATAGCGCCACCTACTGATAAGCACTGACGTAAGCAGTGCTTAAACAACTAACTTCTCGCCTCAAAACTTCTAAAATTACTTTCTGTAAAATGCCCGGTAAAATGGGCGGAGCGAGTCACATCCGGGCATTAGGATCGTGCTTGGCTCGATGTGAACTTTGAATTGGAACAGTACTTGGGCTGAGACTGATGACGTTTCACAAGTCCACGAGTTTACAAGTACAGAGAAGTACGCATGTTGAGAAAGGCACGATCACTTGTTGGAAATCCTCTTTATGGGTTGTTGCATCTCCTGTCCACCTATTGTGATAGTTTTAATGTCAGCACACAGACAACATGCTATCTCATCACTTCGACTTTCTATCTCATAATTTCGACCATGGGGATATTTTTATTTTCACATCTAACTTTTAATTTTTGTAAAAAAAAATTTTAAAAATCTTTTTTTTGCTGGCGGATTCGCGGGCCACATAAAATGTCATGGCGGGCCGGATCTGGCCTGCGGGCCATATGTTTGACACCCCTGTGCTAGAGTGAGAGCATAACCGTCAGAGTGGAGTGGAGCAGGAAAATCTTCTGTGATTTTTCCAAACAAATTGCTCCAGCTCCCACAATGTTTACTCTTGAAACACCATTTTGGCCAAAAAGCTTGGAAATGTTGTGCTGGTCGCAGTAAAGTGTCTATGGAATCCAACAGACTTACACATTTGGCTCAAAGAGCCACAGAGCGACATGAACTCCGACCAACTGCTTCATTAGACTCCATGTTAAATCTCACCACTGATTTCTCAAAGAACGCAGACGGTACCAGTTTTGTCTATTGCGCTTGAGCTCACATTATTAACACCACAAACATAAAAAACACATCAGCGCATTTGCCAGAGTCTTATCTCTCTCACGGTATATTTTATTGATTAGTCTCATGGTTTTGGTATGAAGGGCATATGTTTGACATGTAGTTTTGTTGAAAATCACTGTTCACTCTAATCCAGGGGTTCTTAACCTTTTTGACCTCGGGGCCCAACTTTTCAAGTACAAAGTGTCCCGGGGCCCATTCAAATATTAACACTATTAGTTTAACTAATTGATCTCACTCTTGGTTTGATTTGTATTCAATAACTATATTGTTACCTGTTCAACTCCACCCCTATTTTGGAGCAAAACCGCCTAAAATGACATGCCCAAAATGGCTGTAGCTTCTGAACCACTCTGACTATATGCATCAAAAGTGTCAGAAAACCTGTCGGTCATACAGAAACAGAGCAGTGAGCCTTTGGAGTCAGTAAAAATTGAAGATTTTTGTCCGCATAAAATAAAAAAGAATCTTTCAGTGTAAATAACTGCCCGTGGCTGTATCTGTACAGGTATAGGGCTGTAACTACACTATCAGTGAACAACTGCCTCAAATTTGAAGAAGATTGGACAAAGTATAACCATTCTACAGTCTTTCTTCCATGAAGAGATCCAGGCGGAGCTCTAAAAGGATATTTGGAGACCCAAATGGACACATTGATATTCTGACACACTAAAGGTGTTTCTCCATTTATATTTTGATATTATATTATTTTTGTTTCATTTTTAGCCTTTGCAAATTGCAAAAACTATATATATAAGGTCGAAGACATGGTGTGTGAGTAGCGGACTTGCTGTGCGTAATGGCTGCGACCGAGCGCACGATCGAACATGAGAGTAGCTGAGTTACGTAAGGTTATACGTTGGTTGACGGCTTCTAGAAGAGGAAGATAAGGTTTGCACTATAAGTACTAGCGTTTTCTGAAGCCACTAGCTCCATGGTAACATCTGCTAGCACATTTTCAGGTCTGTAATGTATCTTTTTCCGTCGAAATGCTGCAAGGTCCGACTTGCAGCGGTTATGGCTGTCAGGATCCCTGTCTGACCCATTGTGTGTTAACCTCTGTTTCCCCCCCAATCTCCTCTCCTCATGTGTCTGTCATTCCCCTGTTTGTTTTGTTATGCCATGTGTTTGGTGTTTTCTCGGACCTGCCTCCAGACTCCTCCCACTGCCACCGCCCTGATGGATGCACAGCTGAGGACAATCTGGCTCGTTACCCTGCAGCTTATCAGCCCTGGTCTTGCATGCCTGGGTTGTCAGTCCGTATTGTCTTCTGCCTCGGTAGCCGCCGCCGCCGTTCCGTGAGTTGAACCCCGTTGTATCGTCCTGTGCTAATCTCTCTCCTCTCTGCTACGGGTGTAGAGTACTGGTCGATCTACGCACTCTCCGGTGTCGAGCCACGGGACATCACACCGTCGATCTGCCAACCCTCCGGTGTCGAGCCACGGGACATCACACCGTCGATCTGCCAACCCTCCAGTGTCGAGCCACGGGATATCACACTGTCGAGCTACCATTTCCCCGGTGTCGAGCCACGGGACTCACACCGGCCATCCACCTGCCCTCCGGTGTCGGACCACGGGCTCCGCACCTTCAATCTTCTATGTTAATGCCATAAGTCAGAACCAGGTCGAGAGTGTGGTTAAAACAGTGAGTGGGTTTCTGTACATTCTGACAGAAACCAATCCAATCTAATAATGAGATAAATGCAGTACTGAGACTATTGTTCTCGACATCCACATGAATATTAAAGTCACCTACAATAATTACTTTATCTGTTTTAAGGACTAGCCTTGATAAAAACTGAAAAAATTCCGATAAAAATTCCGAATACGGACCTGGGGTCCGGTACACTATAACAAATATAACTGGCTGTATTGTTTTCCAGGTTGGGTGTGAAAGACTAAGAACTAAACTTACAAATGAGTTATAATCTAGTTTAGGTTTAGGGTTTAATAATAGGCTAGAGTCAAAGATGGCTGCTACTCCACCTCCTCGGCCGGTGCCTCGAGGAATGTGAGTATTGATATGACTTGGAGGAGTTTATTCATTTAGGCTGACATATTCTTCATTACTCAGCCAGGTTTCAATAAGACAAAATAAATCAATATGATTATCTGATATTAGCTCATTTACTAGTACAGCTTTAGATGACAAAGATCTGACATTTAAGAGTCCACATTTAATTATCCTATTTTGTTGCACTGTTGCGGTAGTTTTAACTTGGATTAAGTTATTTTGTTTAAGTCCTCAATCGTTTAATTAATTGAAGTGGCCGTAGGGCAGACATAGTCTCTATGTGGTTTTGGGTGAGTAACTGCTCTAATGGAAGCTCAGAGGAGTGTGTAAGACTGCAACTCTGCTTCCTGGTCTGATCTCTGGGTTGTCATGGACCAGGTCCATACAGAAACTGGGTCAGATTTGCAGAGATGAGATCTGCTCCATCCAAAGTAGGATGAATGCCGTCCCTCCTACGCAAACCAGGTTTTACCCAGAAAGTGTCCCAGTTGTCTACACAGCCCACATTGTTTGCTGGGCACCACCAAGACAGCCAGCGGTGAAATGATGACATGCGGCTAAACATTTCATCATTGGTCAGATTCGGGAGGGGGCCAGAGAAAACTACGGAGTCCGACATGGCTTTTGCGTATGTACCAGGGGCGGGCTGGCCATAGGGGATACCGGGGGAATCCCTGGTAGGCCGACGGGGTTTTGGGCCGGTCCAATAAGATAAAATAATCCTTTATTAGTCCCTCAGTGGGGAAATTACAGGATTACAGCAGCATCGCTCACCAGTAATAAATGAAGATAAAAAAATCAAGTAGTATAAATAGACTAAACAGTAAACAGTAGTAAAGAAGAATACAAAATATACCAGTATGTACAGACGGAGTAAAAATGTGAAATGTAAGATAATACTTAAACGTATTGGATATTGCACAGGATTGACAGTGAAGAAGACTATTAAATATACCAGTATATACAGGCGGAGGCAGAGTAAGATGTAAGTGTAAGGTAAATACTTAAACGTATTTGATATTGCACAGGATTGCACGGATTAGGTATTGCACCAGGTGAATGAATTAAAGTGTTCAGAGTGTTCAAGTGTTCATGTTCAGTCCAAGTGTTCAAAGTGTTCACCTCCATTACTAACTGGCCCTCACTCTGAGATCGCCGACCCCAACTATATTCTATGCTTCACAGAACACGTTAAATTGACTCTAATACTTAAAGTCAATAATCGCTGACTGAGATTTATACTACTCCTCGCGATCTGTATTCACACTCATGGTTTCCATCTGTGAGCCGGCAGCACCCCTACACACACACACACACTCACACACCCAGCATGCAATCTGCCCCAAAGAGGCGGGTCTATGAAGCAGTTTAGACAATGATGCTTTCATGCTGATTAAAGATATAAATGAGTGACATACAATTTAGCCAATCAGTGTCCTCAAATAGATTCAGCTCTACTAGCCAACTAGTATAAATGTGCAGCTGTGCGTTTCCGTCCGGACTAGTCTCTACAGGCGAGCGCTGCTCCTCCAAGAGCCGTTTCAGAGGAGAACTTTGGCGGAGAAACTGCACAATCAGACAGCAGGAAAGGGAAGCAGTACGCGAAGCTTCTCCAGTAGCTGTACACCAGACAGGTTTGGATAGCTGGATGACGTCATGCTAATAACTTATTTAGCTTTTTAAAACAACGGGGACAGATCCAGCACGGACAGTTAGGGAGTGAGAGACATGAAGCACCTGCTGAGACATGATATATAGTGATACATACATCATTATATATATATATATAATTTGTGCGTGTGTGTGTTTTATATTATAGTGAATATTATTATATGATATATATATCATTATATGATATATATATTATTATATTATACAGCATATTATTATATGATATATATATTATTATATGATATATATATCATTATATGATATATTTATCATTATATTATTGTATGATTTATATATTATATTGTACTGAATCCCCTGTGTGGGTGACACAAATAAGATGTCCTGACGTGTTTGTCAAAGTGTGATTTACTGCTTTTTTCATATTGGAATAAAAGTTAAATATTTAACTGCAAAGTAGTAATACATGTTTGATACCTTAATTGTTTTGCATTAAATCATTCTGGGATGTTTGCTGAAATTGATTGGATGTGGCACAGCCCTACAGAGAACATGTTCCACCAGCTCCACTGCGTATAACCATCTGATACTAGCCCAGAGTTCAGCATATTCATCTGGCAAACTATACCTACCTTGGAGTGTTACAATAGCGAGTATTATTTTATTCAATGTGTCCATCCAGGCAAATTGGTGGATCCAAATGTTGTAAAAAAAAACACATGATATAATTTCTTTGTAATCATCCAAAATAATGTTAAGTGTATGGGTATTTTTCCAAGTAGGCCACTGACTGGTCGATACGTGCGATGCATTGAGTGGGCAACGCGCCTTGTATAGAGTGGGCCGGTCTGACAGTAAACTCCCGGGACACTTTTTCCCCCCAGTCCGCCCCTGGTATGTACACACAGATTACACATTTAGTTTAGTGATCTCAGAGAGCCGTAGCCGGCTGTCATTCCTGCCGACGTGAATAACAATCTTACTGTATTTACGGTTATCTTTAGCCAGTACTTTCAGACAGGACTCAATGTCGCCTGCTCTGGCCCCGGGTATACATGTAACTGTAGCCTCTGGTTTAGCTAGCTTCATGTTTCTCAGAATAGAGCTATCTATGACCAGAACTCTGCTGGGTGTGGAAGACCCGTTTGTAACGCGAGGTGGTTGCTGGCGAGTCGAGTGCTCCGTCCCAGGTGTAAGCCTCCCGGGAGCAGTCACCCGGCCCCCCGGCTGCTCGGGTGCTGCAGGGAGACGGCTAGCGGGAGCCACGTCTGTTTGGGCCGCATCGGCTACGCCCGCAGTCACCAGCGTCTTAGCTTCCATGGTGCGGAGCCGTACTTCTATCTCGCTAAGGCTTGCATCTAACCGTTGAGTTACCTCCGTCTGCGCCAACGAGTAGGGGTGAAGGGTAGAGGAAGCCTGAGACTGAGTATTCTCCGTCAGGACTGCAAAATGGTTGGAGGTGGTTAACGGAAACTCCCCAGCTGGTTTTCTTGGGAGGCGTACCACCTCCGGCGTACCACCTCCGGCGTACCACCTCCGTCCAGGATGGCGGTTTCGGAGTGGAGCTATGTGTCGGGTCTATAGCAGGTCCTCTCAGCTCGTGGTCGGAGGACCGACTACACTCCCCGTCCGCAGGGCCGGTTAGCTAGGGAATAGTGTCCGCAGTATCCGAGACCAGTTGAGATTGCATAGATGAGATATGCTTTGCCTGGGCCGCTGCTACGGATACGAATCCGTTGATCAGCTGTTCCCTTTTCCGGACTTTAGACTTTAGGCGGTGAGGTGGTGAGGCGGCGTGGAGGTGTGTGTGATCCGATGGCCTCCACGCTGTCTCAGTTCTGATTCAATTTCAGTATTAACATTATAAGTATGATTAAATAACACCCCTAGTGGTGAGTAGAAGTGTCACAATAATAAATATGTTCGTCACAATATGTTTCCATATGGAATGTATTATGTTTACAATATCCTCACTTATAGATGATATTATATGTTCCAGTATATTAACTCATTGAATGTATTAAATCTTAGAAGTATAGTCACTGTAGGTATTAAAACATGGTAAGTCTTGAGGGTCAGATAGGGATTCTGAGTGAGGTTTCACAGACATGCAGCAGCAAATGGAGGCGACCTCATCAATGGAGGATGGGGCCAGTGGGATGGGTCAAATGCCAAAGCTGACCACGACGGAGAGGTGGAGCCAAGATGTTTTGCAAGGAGCCAAGATGTTTTGCTAAAGGATCGATAATGGGAGGGGACAGAATTCAAATGGAGCCAATCACTAATCGCCACGGAGGATCATTCAGACGTTTTATGACAGTTACGACACTTTCCAACTGTCAGGGCATATAAAAGACAATGTTTTAGGGAGCATTCCTCAGACCACTTCCGCCCCTCTTTTTCAGTACCTGAATTCAGACCTGTGAGGAGGACGCGTGCATGTGGTCTCTGTTCTCGAGAACATTACTATTGATATTGAATTCAGTTTGTAAGTGAACTTTGTGTAGTACATTAAATATTGTTTTAATTCTGAACCGGATCCAGTCCATTTTTCTGATGCACGTGCGTAGTAAGAAGCTCTCAGCAGAAATCTACCTGCGGCCTGCAGCCTCTCATCCTTGGTTTTTAAACCCAAACACTGTCAAAATGTGAAGTCAAAGTATGTAGTGGTGTGTAACTTACCGTACTTTCATGCAGGAGGCTCATTATATTGATTGTTTGGAAAAGGCAGTTCAGTCACTACAAATGTAGAAAATGGTCAGGAGTCAGTTATAGATGACCCTCCTGCGTCATATTGTGTCATTCTATTTTCTTAAATACTTACACTGCCTAATCTACAAAATGAAGGTCAAGCGTCAATTGAGTCAGGAAGACTATACGATGCAGAGTGTGCTGTGATTGGTCAGTGGTCGAGCACGTGACTAAAGTGAAACTTGTGCTTGATAGCAGAACTGAGGTTGTTCAAGTCAGAGTTCAAGTGGAAATATATGGAAGAAATTATGGCATTTTTATTTTATTTTTACTTCGCTTTGTTTTTTTAACATAAAATGGCGGAAGGACGAGAAGCTGATTTAGTGGCGGAGTTACTGGGAACGCCTTTCTCAAGAAGGACATTTCCGGACAAACTGGACATTGTAAGAAATGGCCGTCCAACCCCACAGCTAGCAGCCCTGACACAGCCAGGAAAAGGATTTGTGCGCCACTTTCAGTCGACAAACTATGAACGGTATTCCTGGCTGACGGGGTCGGAGAAGAGCTGCAAATTGTATTGCTGGGAATGCCTGTTATTTGCGACTGAACGTCTTGGTGTATGGAGCCATGCTGGATTTAGTAACCTGAGCTGCCTGAGCAAAGCCGCTAAACGACACCAAAGTACGGCGGGACACTTGCAAGCTACGGTGGTCTTAAAAACGTTTGGAAGGACCCAAGTGGATCTCCAGATCAACGATCAAGTTCACAGGGAAACGGAGCGCCACAATGAAAAAGTTAAGAAGAATAGGGAAATACTGAAAAGACTGATAGATTGTGTTATCTTTTTGGGTAAACAGGAGCTCTCATTCAGGGGACACGACGAACATAAGGAGTCCGCTATTGACTGCGTCTGTCGAGCGGACGTTTTCAGCCCTAAAACGCATCAAAACCTATTCCAGAAACGCAACTGGGGAGGCTCGACTGTCATCACTGGCATCCATGGCAATCGAAAGGGACCTCTTGCTGGAACTGAAACTGTAGGGAATTTGAGCGTAGAACTGTCTGTTATTTAGTAATAATAAAAGTGTTTCATATTTCATAATTAATAATTCATATTTAGGCATAATCATAAGGGTTTGGGAAATGCATAATTAAGATAAGCATAAAGTGTTGTAAGATTAGTAGCTAAGAGTAAAATTAAAAACATAAAGCTCGTGTCTAAGTTACCGAAGCTTAGCTTTATATTGAAGGGAGATTCATGTTTTAAACAGGAAGTGGGTGGTTTATTTTGAAAGTCTTTTTCTCACATGGGAGGAGTCAGCTCGTGTGGCTGTCTCTCTGTTCTGGGTCTCAGCCAAGAAGGCTGTGTTTTTGACCTGAGAGCTGTGTGAGTTTTTTGCATGGGGTTTTATTGTTTTAATATTTCATGGAATGATGTACTTCAGTGTATAATCGTATGCTTACTGTTGGGATTAAATTCCTTATAAGTGTAAATCAGTCTTGGTAGAGTTATTATTAGAGCAGCGTGTCGACTGTAAACACAGCAGCTAGACCATGTGCTGTGATCTCCTCGGTGGGCTGAGATTCTGCCCCCACAAATTTGGCGACCACGAAGGGACACGCTCGCCTGGCTCGAACGGCGTGGACTGGTGGCAGCGTTGGTCAATCACTTATCCCGGGCCCAACCATCGGTACATACAGAACCGTTTCATGAATCTGTAAGTTAGCTTTAAGACATTTAGGGGAGGAGTGTTTGACTTGCGTTGCTAACAGTTAGCGTTGCTGGTTGCCGGTGAGAAGCGAGCCTGAGGAGATCACATTTAACTGAGGTGAGCTGCGATTTTACAGTGAAGTATTATTATTTGCATGGTACACTTAACAGACCGGTCTAGAGAATACAAAGGATCCAGAGAAGATAAGAAATGAATGAAACAGACAGCGCTGTAAGAATATTCACCACATTGGTATCAAGAACCGTTATCTGCTAGGCAGACTGGCTTTGCTTATTTTGAGAGTCCCTCTGGCTCAGAGTGTGCATTGCTGGGCCTTGTAGATAACGTGTTTAAAAGCAGTTTCTGTGGCTCGGCTAACTGAGATATCGTGGCTTTGAGGGGCTGAGGTGTGCAAACCTCGGTAGGCTTAGTCCGCGGTTTTTTGGGTCGAGACCACAGTTAGCTGCATTGAGAAGCTAAGGCTAGCGGGAGTTAGCTTATAGCTAGCGGGTCACATGTGGTGGCTCCGGTCTACAGGGCTCTCCCGTGGGCTTTTGCTGTGCATAAAAATAAGTGATCGTGTGGGTGATACGAAGGAATAAGTAGAATAATGAGCATTTAGTGGAACTTGGCGGACTGGTGTGAGTATTTGCTCAACTGCTAGAAGTGGATAACTCGTAGAAAGGCAATTACGAGGATCGTTGGGTCTCGGGAAGCTAAATAGCCGTTAAACCAGAGGATTTAAGGTTAAATAAAACCGGACAATAAGTCCATTAATACGTGTGACTGGTCTGTGTTTTAACAGAGTGGAAATGCGTTTAAAGGGTGATTAAACATTGCATGATCTGTTGCTGCGTGTGTGAAGCTAGCGTTAGCTACGAGTAGCTCCGGGCTTTGCGGTACTGTATTTGTAAATAAAAGTGCTTATAAAAGAAAATAACCGGTGGAGTGTGAGAGGAGACAGAAGGCGTATGAGTGGAATTAAAGTGTGGGATTTTGGTGTAATGTGTGTGTATATGTTACAAAATAAGCTCCGTTTTTGCCGTTCGCACAGCTGTAGCATATCTGTGAACCAAAACATCCGGTTGTAGAGACGTAACTTCCTGTCGGCAAAAGTTGTGTTTGGAACCAGTGATTTATAGAGACACATTCATTGTCTATGAGCTTCAAGCTTACAGCCTGACTTTAGTTTTAATTAAGCATTTTAACTTTAGTTGTTGACTTTGGTTTTAATTCAGTATTCTAACAAACATTTATGGTTTCAGTTGTGCTTCTTCAATTCTTGAACTTAATTGAGATTTATTAATGTGCAGAGTGGATTGTAATTGTAGTTCAACAGTTTGACTTGCAGTGGTATTTCTGATTGAATATTTGTGAATACAGTTATCGATGTTTGAATTTGATTTATGAATTTCGATTTTAAACCTTTTTTGAGTTCTGATTTGAATTTTGATTTAGATGTTGAATTTGATTTAAGAGTTCTCACTACAATTTTGGTTCAAGATCTCCTCACATATCCTGTATTGACTAATTTTGGTACAATTGTGTATTTTACACAAGAATCAATTTGGACGCGAACAGCGCTAAAATAGATGAGAGAGCGTTGATCTCTCATACACTACAGACGTATGCTAACATTTACGGCCGAACTTTGGGCAGGTTTGTGTTTGTTTTAGTCAAGGTGGTCTAGTGAATTCAGATCTGGAAGGCGCAGTGGATCCCAGTTTGAACTCAAAGGCCGCCCATGATACAGCACAGAGGGTAAGTTGACTTCATGAGATGACAAGCGTGTACATTTAATACATACATTTGAATACTCCTAGGCTGCATAATGTTTACATTAAAGAGGCAGAGAAGGGAAGTAGAAGAATTAGTAGGAAAACTAAAATGTGAGAGAAGGGAAGTAGAAGAATTAGTAGGAAAACTAAAATGTGAGAGAAGGGAAGTAGAAGAACTAGTAGAGAAACTAAAATGTGAATTAAGTGAAGTAGAACGCATCAGAAAAGATTTGCAACAGCAGATAGAGGAAAGACGAAGAGAAAGTAAAGAAGATGAAGATATAATGAGAATGCAACGGCGCTTGCTGAAGCTTCAAGTAGCAGAGGTCGACAGAGAATTAACTAGAAAACATCTGGCCAAGAAGCAGATGACAGTAGCAGAAGCTCAGCCTCCTACAGCAGCACCTCCCACTCCATGTCAACAAACTCCAGTAGTACCAGCTCCCATGGTGGTGTCCCACCAGCCTCCACCACAGTGCAGAGGTGGTGCATCTGACAGAAGACGTGCACGAGCATCCAACAGAGGGGGAAGTAACCATGAAGGTCTTGTAAGTAGAGGAGAGTGCTATGTATGTGGGAGAGAAGGACATTGGGCGAGAGATTGCCCTCATAAAAGAACAGGACCGTTCAGCGTCCCACCACATCATCAACAGATGCCCATGTGGTCACAAGGACCATGGGAAGGTTCAGTGTATAGCCAAGATACATAGATGATTGCAACGTGATCTCTTATAGCAGAGATAGCGTGGCAAAGGGGGGAAATGGTAATAAAAATTTTTGTAGATCCACATTTAGAACAGTTTTTAGTATAGGTGCTACTCACAATTTTTGAGATTTAATAACGTCATGATAAACCACAATTTTTGAATTTAAATACAGCAAAATCCAAGTCTTTTAACTCAGTGATGGGTTCTAGTCTAGACTTGTTAACCTAGAAATTGAGGAATATACAAGAGCTCTAACTAACATGAGCCGAGTGTTGTTTTCTCAGGTGACAAACGCAGAAGCAGCAGCTGACGAAAGGAAGCAGGCTCCTGTCGTGTCACCAGGCAGTCTGGTGTGGATTGAAGTCCACAAACGCAAGTGAAGTGAACCAAGGTGGACAGGTCCATGGGAGGTAGTATTGGCAACCTCACATGCAGTAAAGGTAAAAGGTAAACCAGGAGCTACTTGACACCACCTCACTCACTGTGCAGCAGCGAAGGTAACTAGTAAGACACTAGCAGAGGCACGATAGAATATCAAACAGGAAAAATTTGAAGCTAAAGATATCCCAAAGGGGGGGCTAGACAGTACTGACAATGATGTTTCCCCCACAGTTTAAGCGATGGCTTCCATTAGGGGACTCTAGGTTCAGCCAGTTATGGAAGTCTGTAATTATTTTCTTCCTGATTTCAGTAGTTTCCCTCTTAGTATGGGGAATTAAACACAGACAGGAACCAGAACAGGTGCATGACTACATCAAGATTCGAAATTTAGCCTCAGTAACTAAACAAACTGATCCCAGACCACGTAGAGAGGCTTCTCTGACGACACTCACCTATGAAAATGTAACTCTGTTCACTGAGGAAGCTTTGCCCCTTCATCACACTTGTCAGGGGTTACACTGGAATTATCCACCAGTAGAATATAATACTCCACCTCTGTTCAAGGTTTCAGAGGGTCCATTTGATTGTATAGTCTCAGATACAGCTAAGGGACCCAATGTAGGCAGTATTATTGAAGCAAATTGTAGCAACACTCACAATGCTAATGACTGTCTATATAACAGCGTGTTAAGACAGACAACACCCAGAGCTGATTTATGGTGGTGGTGTGGAGGAAGAATCATATTTCCAATCCTGCCTAGAGATTGGACAGGTAGATGCGCATTCGTGCAACTTATCTTGCCATTCTATATCTTGCCTGTCAATGATGCAACTTATAAGGAACTCATTTCTCCACACACACATGCTAACAGAAGAACCAAAAGAGGAGCCGACAGCCCAAAGGGAGCTTTTGATGACCAAGTGTACATAGATGGCATAGGAGTCCCAAGGGGGGTGCCAAATGAATTCAAAGCGAGAAATCAAGTGGTTGCCGGTTTTGAATCAATATTCTTCTGGAGGTTAACTATTAGTAAAACTGTCGATTGGATCAACTACATTTACTATAACCAACAGCGTTTTGTAAACTTCACCAGGGACGCCATATCAGGACTGCATGCACAGCTGGCGAAGACTAGTTTAATGGCTTTGCAGAACAGAATAGCATTAGATATGATTTTAGCAGAGAAAGGTGGCATTTGCCAGATGTTTGGGACTGCGTGCTGTACATTCATTCCAAATAACACAGCTCCTGATGGTTCGGTGTCCATGGCGATGGCAGGATTGACAGCACTCCGCCAAGAGCTAGCGGAGAATTCTGGCTTCACTAATTCATTCACTGACTGGTTGGAAAGTATGTTTGGCAATTGGAAAAATACATTTTTGTCAGTCGTAATTACTCTGTGTGTTGTCGTTGTAGGCCTCGTAGTCGTTTGTGGATGTGGGTTCCCTTGCATCCGTGGACTTCTACAGGGGTTTATTGCTTCAACGATGAGCCAGACGCGAATCCAGGGCAATCAGTTATGTGTCGAGGATGAGGAAGAATTGGAGCTTCTGATGGCCACAGTCTAGATGAGGCCACCAGTGGTGCCATAGAGGGACTTCACAAGCAGTTCCTGACCATCCTCTCGGAGATCCAGAAGGACCTGATAAGGCCCAGATGGACTTCGAATACATCCGGTGAGATATTGGAAATTTGGGAAATAGCTGGATTGTTTTGGATAAGTATTTTGAGTATTTTTTATGGGTTTTATGATTAATTGGGTTATAAGGGGATTTTAGGGTGTAAGTATTAAGAAATGTAATTTTGTCATGTGTAAAAGAACAGTCAAGGCTTCTCAGTATGTGTTCTCTAGTCTACAGATTGTATCCTGATCCTGACAGCCCCAAGACATGGACGACAGAGAACGTCAACGGATGCGATTGTTTTTGAGTTGGCGAGAGTGTTTCAGATCGGATAGGAATACTTGAATTGATATCTGTATGCATGAATTGTTTGTCACTGTTTAGATTGTTAAGGTGCCTCTTCCTGGATCGAGCAGGGGAGAGGTCTCCAGGGAACATTGAGTTAGTTAGCTAACTCACAGTGAACTGTGAGTTAGGGGGGAATTGTAGGGAATTTGAGCGTAGAACTGTCTGTTATTTAGTAATAATAAAAGTGTTTCATATTTCATAATTAATAATTCATATTTAGGCATAATCATAAGGGTTTGGGAAATGCATAATTAAGATAAGCATAAAGTGTTGTAAGATTAGTAGCTAAGAGTAAAATTAAAAACATAAAGCTCGTGTCTAAGTTACCGAAGCTTAGCTTTATATTGAAGGGAGATTCATGTTTTAAACAGGAAGTGGGTGGTTTATTTTGAAAGTCTTTTTCTCACATGGGAGGAGTCAGCTCGTGTGGCTGTCTCTCTGTTCTGGGTCTCAGCCAAGAAGGCTGTGTTTTTGACCTGAGAGCTGTGTGAGTTTTTTGCATGGGGTTTTATTGTTTTAATATTTCATGGAATGATGTACTTCAGTGTATAATCGTATGCTTACTGTTGGGATTAAATTCCTTATAAGTGTAAATCAGTCTTGGTAGAGTTATTATTAGAGCAGCGTGTCGACTGTAAACACAGCAGCTAGACCATGTGCTGTGATCTCCTCGGTGGGCTGAGATTCTGCCCCCACAAAACGCACGGATGTACTGTACAACCGTGTCATTGAACTCTTTGTGAACAAAGACAGAAGGATGGACTTTGTATTTAAATAGAACAGCATTTGGTAAGTGAAACTGCTTTTGTTTTCTTTACATCTGCAGTGTGTTGGGGGTCGAATCTGCCCACCGTGAGAGCAAGCCGAACGCACGCTGTGCTGCAATGTTCAGCAGCGGCGCGGCGCTAAAAACGTTACCGAAACTGGTTTACAATTAAAAGGAATTTAATCCTACTGATGCAAATACAATTATACAGTGAGGTACACTACTTCTATGGAATATGAAAACAATAAAAACGAACGAAAACCCGCGTGCAAAAAACTCAACTCAGCTCCTCAGCTCGTAAAAAAACACGTCTGATCACTGAGAGCCATCACGTGAGAAGAGAAAAAGTCTAGTAAAATAAACCACCCACATCCGGTTTGAAACTCCTCCCCTTCCGTCTATCCCAATTCCTATTGGCTAACTCCCAGGAGCACTCTGTAATCGCCTGTCTCAGTCTTTCTGTCCCTGCGTTCTTAACACATTCAATGTCAGTTATTGCTTAACCCTTCTATGATAAACATTCTATAATAAAGATAAGACTTTGCACCTTTTGGCGAAAGCTTCATCCAAAACACTTATGATTATGACTAATTATGAATTCTTAATTATGAATTATTAAACACTTTTATTATAGCTTCTAAACACACAGTTCTACACTCAAATTTCCTACAAGTGTGTTAATTTTGCCTATCGTGTCGTTTATGGATAGTGTTCCCTGATGTAAATAATATTTGAATGGCTCTTGCTCTTTAGTGTGAGTGTTGCTGGATTGTTTTGTCATGCCTTGTTTTAAATAAATGTGATTCTTTCTTGTGAGTTCGCTCTTGTCATCGTGTTAATTACATCGATTTTGACCATATCCATTGTCTGTTAATTACGAAGCATACCGTCCTGCGTGGGTTTAGGGTCCGGATAATTGAATCAGTTTGGGCTGTTTTCTTTTACAAACAAGAATGATGGTCTGGAGAAATGGGGATTGTGTGGCAATTGCTTAGCCCTGTTTGAATCAGTAGGGAACAGCTGCCTAAACGCTGCAGGGAGAGTTTGTAGCGCGAGTTTGTGCATGTTGTTTTCCTTAAGCTAGTTTAGCATAGCCTAGCAGAACATTCGCGCCTCAGTTGTGTTTTGTTACACAGACAGACAGACCGGTGTCTCCACCGAAAACATTATATTTACCACAATTTAAGCTTCTGTATTTCCCAAATGCACCAGTATTATTGTTCGGTTCGTAAGCCTCGTACCGAACGGTTTAAAACGAATACGCGATGTTACACACCTAGAAACAAATAACCGTACGTAGCTGTGGCGCTATCATGAGGTTATTAGGTGGTAAGACGGCAGTGAAGGCCCAGGTATAAAATGCACGGCCCACCACTGACATTGAAACACCCCGCATTAAACTTGTCATAACTCGTGTGTCTGTGCTGGAGGAGAAGATTCTTTATTCAGCTTCTACTTAAATTATGGAGGATTGACATTGGTCTCTATGCCTTGAGAAGACAGACAGCTAGCCAGGATTTTGGCTAGCTTCCATCAAAACAGTAGAAACATGGCTCCCGGTAATTCTTAAGTTGTTTTATTTGCATGTTGTTTGTTAGTAGCTCCCTTGCTAATGTTAAGAAACTGGTGACCCTACATTAGCATTAGTTTTCAGAGCATTAGTTTTCAGAGTTCACCCTTTGGATGGGACTTCTGCAGAGCTGTGTGCATTCATTGAAACTAAGCTAGCCGTGGATGGTCATTAAAATCCTCCAAACTGTCGGCTGGCTGCTTGTTGAAACTGAATCTCTCGTTTTATATTTCAACACTTTTGTGTTTGAAACAAAGTTCATTGCAACAATCAGCAGGCAAGCAAGCATCCTAATGTGCACGCATTGAGATCAGCTGAACCCGTGTTGCTAAATGACTTGGCAGTCAGCACAACATTGTTCGTCTGAATATAGTTGATTTGTAGCTTGTTGCCAGGGTGTACAAACAGTTGCTAAATCTAGTGTCAAAGTCAACAGCCTGGCAATAGTGATATTAACGTGTTAAGTCTAGATAAAAAGTAAAAGTCTTCACGAACTATTTAAGGGCTAAATCATTGCTTTGTTAACTATTAGTTAGGTCTGTATATGTATATAAATATATATATACATTAGTGCTGGGCAAGTTAACGCGTTATTATCGCGTTAACGTATTCATTAATTAATTAACGCCGACAATTATTTTGTAGTGTGTTAACGCATTTTTTAAATTTTTTTTTTATTTTGAAAGTCCGCTGCTCACTGGTAGCGGTGGAGGAATGGAGACTACTGGACATTGCTGCGGTAAAGTCAGCAGACACTCAGATCTCCATGGTCAACTCAGCAGACACTTACATGTTAGTGCACCTATATGCTGAAATTCACGGTAAACGCATCCAAACGGCACAGATCGGGAGCGAGCGAAGGACTTTGAAACTTAGCGGAAAGATTATCGGTTTCTTCAGACGAACATCCCGTTTTCAGAATAAGAAATACAAAGTATGAATTATATTCACATTAAGTATAAACCATGCTACCTGCATCTCGTGAGTTAAAGGGAAAATGCACCTAAATTGTGCGTAAAGTGTCTTTATTCTTTGATCGCTGGGTAACCATCATTACCTCGGAGTTACAGCATTATATTGATGAACAGTAGAGCTGCATTCACATGCTCTGACTGTCATGAAGACAGACATTTTTGCTGAAACGTGCTGAAACATTTTAAACCTGTTGCACAGCAGTGGAGCGTTTCACATACAGTCAGCACACTGAGCACAGATGGTGCAAGAAATATGATCGCTGCTGTGTAAAGGGAATATATATATATACATATATATATGTGGCTCAATTTGTTTAAGGAATGCACTATTACTACTTTTTAGCATATATATATATATATACATATATATACATACATATATATATACATACATATATATATATATATACATATATATATATTAGTGCTGGGCAAGTTAACGTGTTCATTTCGCGTTAACGCATTCATTAATTAACACCGACAATTATTTTATCGCACGTTAACGCATTTTTTAAATTTATTTTTATTTTTATTGAAAGACAAGAGACAATACATATACATAACAAGAGGATGACAAGAACAGTTGGATAAAAGCCAGCAAACATCCTATAGTCAGTTGTGTATGTATGTAGGTGTGTGTGTGTGTGTGTGTGTGTATACATATATATATATATATATATATATATATATATATATATATATATATATATATGTATATGTATATATATATAAAGCTTATCTACAATAATACACACATTTCCAGGACATAAACTAATGAAAGTTGAAGCTTGTGTTACAAGTTGGACGGTCATTTTCCCTTCAACGGACCCACCAAATAAAATTCATACAGCTATCTTTTTATCACCAACCTCATTTGAAAGACCTTTGAATGGGCAGCTGTTTCAAGAGTAAAAAAAAAGAAGAAGAGTCGGCACCAGGTTGGCTGCGGGACAGTTTCCCAACTGTTGACTTTCCACTTAAATAATTGCTCATGAAAATCAGAGGGGGTTACACCACACTGGCGGGAGGGAGTGGAAAATGCTGCCTTTCCCTCCTCCTCCCTCTAACAGTGCAAATGCTCACATGAATTAACACACACACACACACACACACTAACACCTCATGTTGCAAGAGTTTTCATCCAGGCTGGTAGATATGTGAGACGCTGTCAAACTGATACGACTGAGAAGAGGCAGAGACAGGCATGAAGTAACATTTCACTCAATTAATTTTTCACTCAGTGTAATTCAACTGCATGGTGTCCATGCATAACACATTCAATGACGCTTTCTTTTACTCAAAAAACAAAAACTATTACCGGTACCTACAGATGAATGTGTTTGACCATAGCCACTTCATGTGTTTTGGGATGATAGCTATATCCGATATATTTTTAAAAGCCAAGTGAAAATGAAAGAAAATGATTAGAATTGGTGTATTTGGCCCATCATTCTATTCTTGTGGAGATATTTAATTCTCATTAGGGTACAGACAGAAGAAAAAACAGACACGTCACATCATACACACCCACACACAACCATGTACTTCTATCTTTGTGAGTACACTAATGCATTCCCTAGCCTAGCCCCTTACCCTAACTTTAACCATCACAACTTAATGTCTAACCCCAACCCTTACCCTGACACCGACCGACACCTCATTCAAGCTTGAAACTTACACCTGCAACCTAAAACAGGCCTTTGAAGGTCTGTCCTGTTAAGGCCACAACTTCTGGTCACAGCGATAAATCGCCCCCTTGCAGCCATGCTGTCTCAATCGCCTCCAAAACACAACAGCAGGTTAAAGTAAAAATCGAATGGATTTATTATCCAAGAAGCATAAAAACAGATACAAACAGTTACAAACTGAATCACACAATTATTAACAAAACAAACCTATATATAAAATCAAATGTGAGATCCAATCCGAGCCACCCAGAAGGCTGGTCTGCCTCCTCGGTGGCCAGCAGTAGATCTGAAAACCCCCCAGAGTTTCAAACCCTTTGTCCCCTCAAAGTTGCATTCCTCAGCTCATCGATCAGCTCACTGATTGGCTGAAGTCCAACAAGCCCCACCTGGGCCTATGCCCCATTGTCCTAAACTTCACACCTCTCCCTGCCACTTTCACACCACCCCCACTCCAGCACATTCCTCAAACCCCATCTCACAGACAGGCCTAGTCCACATTACTCCAGTTTTCCTCCAGTTTTCCTACGTTTACACTGAGCAGCCACACCACGCCGGAGTTTTGGAGCGCCCTAAACGGAGGAACCTGAGAGAACTCCGCCGAGGTTGGAGCTATTTGAGACCTCCGGGGTTTTGGTTGAGTGTAGGCGTGAGATACGGTGTATACGGATGTACGCCGACGCGATCCATGTGCTCGCTACTGGATTGGTTATTACCAGCCATGACGTCTCCGTCCCTGATTCGTCACACTCACTATCACGTGACCCGTACCCGGAAGAAAACAAACAGCCGGCGACCAGCTGCGATTCATTTCAACATGGATAACGAACCTTGCTTGCTGTGTTGTCTGTACTAGCAGCTATTGTGGAGTTAAATGCGTCATTTTACAATGCTGCTATTGCCTACAGGCGGAGGAGGTGTTGTGTAAAATAATATGCGCTTTACTTGTATGCTTATATTGCGGAATTGTGGGGTCACATGTAAGTGGGTTAAATACTCCGAGGAGGGCATTCTGGCGCCTGCTCGTACGATAGAAACAGATACTGTGGCCCTGGAAGGAGACGCTTGCTTAAAACCGCCATAACAAGGGCATTCCTCGCTTATCTAGTCCAGCAGAGAAGAACTCCCTCATCTATTCACACAGAGGCTTTGTCTTAGCTAGACTTGCACCCTTTCCGGCGTCTCGTGCCAATAACATGCATACACACTGATGATGCAACGCTGGAGGACCAATCGTGAGCCAGTGTGAGTGATGATGCTCAGTGCTCCGTCGGGCCCTTTGACCTTTAAAGGACAGAGCCGCCCCCACTTTATATTCCACTATATAATGTTATGCGCAATGATGTTTATGGGCCTTTTCCTGCTTTTCCTGTCTTTTGTACATTTTCCCTGCTCACTCAGAGTAGAGATTAGGCCTCGTGCACGATTTGACTGCCTGGCATAATACTTCTGTCATAAATAAACCTTATTGCTTGAATTGAGCTAAAATGCCTCGACCTCAGTCTGTCCACCGAGTTTTCTCCACAACAAAATGGTAGCAGTAGATGGTTATAACGATCTGACAAGGAGACTCATCCGGGGACGGACTTTTAGACTTTTTTTTTTTTCTTCCCGAGGGGGCCGGGAGTCCGGCTGCCGACCGGAGCTATTCTTCTCACCTCGGGAAACTGATCAAATGGCGCTGAACTCAAAAGGTGAGCAGAAACCTATAAATGAATTCTGCAGATTGGCTGTAGGTACTAAATTTAATTGATCAGGAGTATCGAGGGTGAGAATGGAATTGCATTGATTCAATTGATAATGATAAACTATGTAACATTGTGACAGAATTGTTATGCCGGTAGTGGGGGTTTTAGCATAGAAAAACATGAGCGTGTGTGAATCTGACAGAAACTGAAGATTGTGAAACTGTGTAGGTTGATATTGTGTTCACCGAGTAGGTCTTGATAACTGTTCAGAGGTTACACACCGAGGCGAAATCTTCGGCACGCTGACCAATGACGGTCTGAAAAGACTGAATTCCGGGCCACATGGTTGATTTACGTGACGTAACAAGCTAAAGTTTGGATCAAGCATACAGCAATTGTTGAAATAAGCAAATAACGTGAAGAAGTACCGATACTAGAAGACGATACAAGATACCACCATTTCCCCATGGGATCGTTTTCGTGCAAGGCATGCGGTATAAAACAAAGGTCGGCAGACCCCAGACGTGGTTTTCGCATGAGAATTTGCAGAACTCGGCAGTGTATGGTTGGTTGAGTATAGCGTGATGTCTCAGGGAGACATAGGTTCAAAGTAAGAAGTAAAAGAAGACGACACAAAATATCACCATTTCCTTCTGGGACCAGTTCGTGCAAGACATACGGTATAAAACAAAGGTCGGCAGACCCCAGACGTGGTTTTCGTATGTGAATTTGCAGAACTCGGCAGTGTATGGTTGATTGAGTGCAGTGTTAATGTCTAAGAGAGACATCGGTTCAAATTTGCATGCAGTGTAAATGTCTTAGGGAGAGCTAATATATATGTCAGTGTAAATGTCTTAGGGAGAGCTAATATGTATGTCAAGTTTTACGTTTAGTGTTAGCAGTATTACAGATTTATTGGGAAGTTGTGGTGGTTAGGGACCGTAAAAAAGTTTGGAACGAAAAACCGCAGTGAGACTGAAAAAGGGAGTCAAGCTGTAGATAACAAAACAGATGCAGCTGTAGATGTGGCTGGGGCTCTGGAAGAATGATTGGAGTGTTTTGATTATATTCAATTCTTATTGATTTTTGATGTTTCTTTTTGTTTTTATGCTTTCCCTTATTAAGTAGTTGGATTGGACATTTCTTCATTTCTACTTTTATTCATTTCTTGACTTATTGATTCATTCATTGATTTTATTAGAATTTATACTGATAGTGTAAACAGGTGGGAATGTTGGGCAAAATCTAAATGACTAATTGGTATGCGTTTGAATGATTAAAGAATGTTACACATTTAACAGAAGCTCATCTCTTCTGTAATGATTAGGGCCTGTGTCCGTGTGCAAACTATCACTGACACTAGGTCTTCAGCAAATGTTTAATCTATTGAGAGGCAGTTGATTGCCGAGAGAACACTTCAGCGGTTTGTCCTGAATGAGAATGATAACAGACGTGTAGAGAGCGTCAATACTTACGCAGGCCTGATTTGCGATAGAAAGTGACCTTTGAACTAGAACGAATAGTTAAAGTGTCCAGATACCTAGACGCCTGTGTGAAACGCGAGATGTGTGTGTGTTACCCTGTGCCAGCCCACGGCATGTTGTCTGTATGTGAATCAACCCTGTCTCCTTCTTTGCAAAGAATAAATGTCCAAAGATTAGTGAGTTCTGACACCAGTCTCGAGTGAATTTTTCTGACATAATGGTCGGCCGGATCGCAATACCTCCACTTCTCTTCAGCTTTGAACCTGAAACCGTGCACGGGGAGTCCAGGACTCTTGCCAAAGACCTCTGCCAGATTCTCACACGAGAATCCTTTGGTAAATTGAGAGGCCAGGTTTGTGCTAGAGAGGGTGGAGTGACGAGATCCTTTTTTAGTGAACCAGACTGGTGGGAATCATTTACTTAGGGAAATTTGCCAGAGCCAGAATCCAACAGAATTGGCATAACACACGGTAAACCACCTTTACAAATGTCAGACTAATCAGATTTTACTTAAGCAACAGTGCTGAATAACCAAAGAAAAAAAAAAAAAAAAAGAGAGAAAAAAGGCAAACAGAATGCTGACACATATGTTATTGACTATGATGATGGTAATAATGAGGTGTCTAAACATGTTTGTTCTAATGTGTATTTCCGAGACAATTAAAGACGTGGAGCTTTCCGTGGACGGAGCGGAGGACGAGGGACGAGCAGAGGGGGAGGAGGGCTCAAGGGGGAAGCAAAAGAGGACGGAGTTGGACTTGCTTCGTCTGTGGAAGGATGGGACACTGGGCACGTGATTGCAGGACCAGAGAGAGAGTGGACATGGGGAGGACATCGGAGGAGGGGGACGTCTGAACACCACATTCAACAGATTCAGGTCATGTAAAAACACGCACCCACACACTGATGCACAGACACAAACTGACGGTAAAGAATAATAGATAGAAATATTGGAACTATATCAAATAAAATTGTGGGGTTAGAGATATTGAAGGGTGTGAAATATTTTTTTTTATTTTCTTTTGTTTGATTTTGGAGCAGGTACAAACAGAATATCTACAGGTACCATTAAGAGAATGAAAGTGGTTTGAATAAATGATTGACTGTTGTATGCAAGAGGTTTCTAACTCACTGAATTATAACTGCAGTGTTGATAAACTAGGACACGGTCACAGCAAAGGCCGTGCTCTTATCTAAAGTTAAACAAACTAAGGGAGACATTTCTCCCTCCTCTGCAGAGAAAGAGGCTTTGACAACAATTAATGCTACTAAAATAGCTAAATTCGACCCACCAGGGGAAGAATGTTACTTTATATGGATGAACATGATCATAAAGTAAGCAAGAACAAACTCCAGCTTTGGAGAGAAAAAGTAAAATGTTTGGGTTATGATTTATCTAAGAATGGCCGATGCAAAAGAAAAGAAGCCATTCTCAAAGCAAACAAAAAGACAAACTAGAATAAGCATTTCCTGCTGAAAATGCATTGGAATGCTGAAAACTGAAAATGAATCGCAAAAACATTGCTGAAAATAGATATCCAATTCAAAACAAAAAAAAGCTTTGTAATTCAAAAGGTTTAAAGGTTAGAAATATGAAGATATAGCACCCCTCTGCTGAAAGAGCTGAACATTTTGATAGTTGAACGGTTTCTGTAGCTTAAAATATGAAGAAGAGTTTCAAAAAAGGGGGACGGAAGAAATAGTGGAATAAAGATTCGAAGAACAATAGTTGCTTAACAGCATTCCAATAATGATGTCATTCTTAGCAATGACTAATTTCTGTGAAGGTTGGGTTCCTAATTACGATGAATTAGCTAAACCTTTATCAAAATTGATTTATGATGAACATAGGGCAGCACACAACAAATTGTGCTGGACTCTTGAAGCAGACAAAGCTTTACATGGTATTAAATAAGATGTTGACAAGTCCATCAGTGTTGGGATTGCCAAATTATGACAGGTCATTCACACAAACAGTAGACTACAGAGGGGGTTTACATTCCATTTGAAGACGCAGATCTGACTATGCTTGTTGAGGACTCGTGTAAGAAGAAATTAGATGGTAAAAATGCAATGGGATATGCAATAGTGACAAATAATAAAGTGTTAAAATTTGAGCCTCAAACATTTTTTCCAGCACAAAGCTGCAGAACGAATGACTCTCACAGAGGCGAACTGAGAAAAGACAAGGTCGCTACTATCGATACAGATAGTAACTATGGATACTCATGCTTACATGTGTTTGCTCAGCAGTGAAGAAAAAAAAAGAGATTTCCTCAGCAGAAAACAGAACACGATGAAATTAAAAAGGAGAAAATAGGACAGAATTATGTTCTTGTTGTTTTTTTTTTTTTATACATTTAACTAAATATGCCACTCTATGCTAAAGGTGTGGGTAACTCAAACTGATATAAGGTTAAATAGTTTCTTTTCTCTACAAAGGTACAGAACGATATTCCATTTATTCCATTTCTCATTAGCACTCAAAAAAAAAACAACAAAAGGAACAAGTCCCAGAAAGCTGCAGGTCTGCTGAGACTCTCAGCTCATTTAAAACAAGATTGAAGACTTTTCTGTTTGCTGCTGCATTTAATTGAACCACACTCAATTAATATATTAATCAATTTCCTGCATTTCTGCATTTTACTGCTGCATTTTATTTCTTACACTGTTTTTTAATGTTTGAATGAATGTTCTAAATTGTTTTTAAATCTCCTTTTCTTTTGCTTTTAATGGTTTTGATGAAGCACTTTGAATTACCTTGTTGTTGAAATGTGCTCTACAAATAAACTTACCTTGCATATGTAAAAAAAAGAGAGATGGTGACATCAATTAACAGACCTATTATACATAGAGAATTGATACCAAATTTTCTTTTGAAGTACAACATTTAGATCACGAGATCTTAAAAGACATGCAAACAAATGCTATACAGCAAGAATAAAAAACTATTGGATAAAACAAAACTGCAAAATAAACAAACTTTCTGGGAATGACCTGAGGGCAAACTAATATTACCTAAGACCTTATATAGATATACGGCTGAGCCATGGCTTGGACCATGTCTCAACAGGTGGGAAGGTATCTATGATAAAGAGGGTCTTTGCAGCCAGGTTTCAAAAAACTACTGAAAAAAATAAATAAATAAATAAAATAAATTTGTTTTGGGTCTAGCATCCACTATATGTGCAAAATATAATCCATTTCAACATATTTGCATGCATTGAACTAAACTAATATGAAGACAAGAAATACTGTTTGACAATAGTTGACAGATACTTTAAATTGATCGAGATGTTATTACGGAAGCAAAAGCTTTGACAAAGGATAAAGAACATTTTGAAATACCAGTAATAAATTATTGTGATAATGATATACATTTTGTAAACAAAGTAATAAAACATTTGGCTGAGGTATTTGGAGTAAACAAGAAATATTGTTGCTCTTATCACCACAGTCAGCAGGGTTCATTGGAATAACTAATGGTACAATTGAAAAAAAAAAAAGAAAGAAAGAACACATATCTTGCCGAGCCTAAATCATTGGTTGGACAAGATGAACATAATGGGATAAAATACAGAAAAATGTTAGAAAGAAAATAAATTGTTGTCTCTTCCACTCGGGAGGATCATAATAGTCCACGCACAAGGTTACGACAACTTGGAATGCACCGACCGTTTTAAGTTCTCCTCAGCACACCAACAGCTGTCCACATAGCAGAGAAAGAAAACAACAAAATAATCGCACTGATAACTCCTAATCTTGGGGCACCTGTTTCCCTCTGGGTGAGTCTGGAAGAACAGGGATTTGAAGCCTCTGTGGCCATTTGTCTGACCAGTGAAGATACTAACACGCTCAGAGGGGTTAGTGGTGTCTGTAAGAAACAAAAGAGCTCAGTGATACAACTAACATCGCAGAAATTGATAACTTTAGACAGCCAGGGCTATGTGGGATAAGGGGAACTATGTTTTGCTTTGCTTTGCTTTGCTTTGCTTTAATCAGAATCAGAATCAGAATCAATAATAATTAATCCAATATTATAGCGAGAAATTGAGAAGATAAAATTGACCATCAATAAATAGGAAAATACAATGTAATGGAATATTTCCTTTCACAGTTCAGGTGAAGTTGGTTTTATCCAAAGTGTTCAAAAATAAACAGAGTCTTGAGGAATGATCAAAGTTTCAAAAGAGTCAATTTAATGTTTGCAAACAGAGAGCACGAGATAAGACACATGAGGAGACGGGGAACAAGAGTGGGGGCCAATGTTCTGGTGCGAACTCTCACAGACAGTTGGTCTCAGCAAATGTTTAGGCTAACAGAAGGAACAGTTGATTACTTAAGAACACTCTGGTCTCTCCTCCAGAATAAGATAGAAAGTTACCTCTGTATCAGAACGAATATGTCAATGTGTCCAGACATCAAGACGCCTGTGCAAGTGAACTTTCTAACAGTAACATATCATAGGAAAATATGAGGAGGACATGTTAAAACATTTTTTACCATCACAACAACCAAATGAACATTACACGCTGGTAACAATTCTGTTCCGCATGACACCAGAAATTGACCAAACAGGTTTCAAATGTGCCTTACAAATTATTTTCTCCTCCTCAAACTGTCTAGTAGCGACAATTGTATCACTCTGCACTATCTGTTGCCACCTGATTAAACAAAATGACATCCTGTTTCTCACCCAATGCAGCAAACTATGTTGAAACAACACACAGACAGCTGATGAATATGGACGAGGCCCAGGGCTGGCACCTGGTGGTTCTGTGGGGGTAAGCGAAGCAGTGGAGTGGAACTCGTGCGTTGGCACAGTTGGTGAGGGCATTCGATGCATTGCCTATGGATATTGCCTCCCTGCGTAACCTCCTAGAGACAGACCACGACCAAAGGTCAGCCCATCTGGCAGTTTCAGTCAGTCTGTGTACATAGATGACATTGGAGTCCCGAGGGGAAATCAAATTGATGCGGGGTTTGAAACAGTACTATTTTGGTGGGCAACAATATGTGGAGGGGTCAAGACGTGCTGCTGGCGGAGAGAGGAGGGGTCTACAAAAGTGTTTGGTTCATCTTGAATGTACTTTCATACCATGTTTGAGGAGATTACTGCAGCGATGAATTGATGTTGATATGACCAAACAAACTCGAGTGTACTACAGATCTCCAGCAGGATGGAGAGGAAACTGAGGAAGAGGAAGAGAAACCAGAGTTGCTTTCGTTGACAAACTCCCAATTGAACAATGACACACAAGTCTAAGTAGTTCACACCTAGCAGGTGTGAAAAGGGGGATTTGTTGTGTAAAATAATATGCGCTTTACTTGTATGCTTATATTGCGGAATTGTGGGGTCACATGTAAGTGGGTTAAATACTCCGAGGAGGGCATTCTGGCGCCTGCTCGTACGATAGAAACAGATACTGTGGCCATGGAAGGAGACGCTTGCTTAAAACCGCCATAACAAGGGCATTCCTCGCTTATCTAGTCCAGCAGAGAAGAACTCCCTCATCTATTCACACAGAGGCTTTGTCTTAGCTAGACTTGCACCCTTTCCGGCGTCTCGTGCCAATAACATGCATACACACTGATGATGCAACGCTGGAGGACCAATCGTGAGCCAGTGTGAGTGATGATGCTCAGTGCTCCGTCGGGCCCTTTGACCTTTAAAGGACAGAGCCGCCCCCACTTTATATTCCACTATGTAATGTTATGCGCAATGATGTTTATGGGCCTTTTCCTGCTTTTCCTGTCTTTTGTACATTTTCCCTGCTCACTCAGAGTAGAGATTAGGCCTCGTGCACGATTTGACTGCCTGGCATAATACTTCTGTCATAAATAAACCTTATTGCTTGAATTGAGCTAAAATGCCTCGACCTCAGTCTGTCCACCGAGTTTTCTCCACAACAGAGGCGAGCTGTTCTTCGAGCGATGAGCGACAATTCCCGAGTCCAGAGACGCTGACAGCGCCGGTTTTGTACACGCTGTATTACCTGGTGCGTACTAGCACCAGGTAATACAGCAGTAAAGCAGTAAAAAGTAAAAAGTAATGCAGTAAAAAGTCTGCATTTATGTGGAGGAAGCAGCTGTTATTCTTGCGATCAGCGAGCTGCTTGACCATCGGCGATTGGCCCCTGTTTTTTCTGCTGGGTGACCCAGCTTATCCCCTGATGCCGTATCTCATGAAGGAATACCCCCGATGGAGCTAACGTTACATTCATCAGCCCCACGGCAACAACAACAACAGAGGAAGCGAGTGATCGACGTATGTTGACCACATTTATGGACCATAATCGAGTAAACGTTGATTTTAAAGTAAAGTTGGAGAGAGAGAGAGAGAGAGAGAGAGAGAGACCCGCAACTACGTCTGCAAAATAAAACTTCTAAAACTTTCCACGAACTGTGTCTGTTTGAGTTTATAGAGGAAGATCTTAAGTATCAAATACAACCATTCATTATTAAAGACTACTTTATTACTCTGTCATATTTTTTTTTTTAACTAAGCAAGCATTCCACTTCCTGTTTACACCATCACGCGCATGCCCAGTGTACGTTAATGGTCACGTGCTGTCCGCCTTCCCCGGCTGCGTGTGGATGCAGATCAACCTGATGAATAATGCTGAAAACTCCCGTGTGGACGGAGATCGGTTCTATTTGAGAACTCTGCATCCAACGACACACGGCCTAATGTGGACAGGGCCTCAATGCATGAAATAAAACTTAAAACCCTCACAGTCCCAAAGTGAAGACCTAAATTGTCATCACTCTAAAAGTCTAAAACTCAAATTGGTCCTAACAAAGATAGCTGTACACACATACAGAGACATTTAGACTGTGTGACTCAAGCCCTGCCATGCAACTCTTAAAGTCACAGTCAGAACACTTTCCAGTCATTCCTCCTTCCCCATTCGGTGTTCCTCATTCCATCATCCAGTTCGTTCATGAACTCTGATTCATCTGCTTTAGCGTAAAGAAAATTTCTTGTTCCTGTTAAGTGATGGGGCTGGATGTTTTAACCTGACTTCCTGCTTGTCAGAGCAAACTGGAAATCAAAGGTAACACTATTCAGGTTAGTTTTGAGGGTCAGTTCAAACTAACACTATCATCATGTAGAGATAGAGACACCACTAGGAACGATACATAATGTGTTTCTTTCTTTTGCAGTTTGGGTGACCTGACACTTTAAATAGTGCAAACAGTCTAATCTAAGTTAAAGCTGCATTGATCAATGTGTTGGCCAATTGACAAAACAATCTGTAAACACACACAGACCAACATTAGCATTTTGAGTTGTCTTTGTGTCCATCTGATGAATATGGGTCCAATATTTACTTCCTTTTAATTCTGTTTTGTTCTCCACCAACTCCTGAAAAAATATTTGTAATATTAGCTTTAAGCTGCTAAATGCTCTATGTTTACCAGCTAGTTTCTAACTGTGTCTGTCTGTTGTTTGGTGCTGAGCAGGTAGTGTACAGTGGGTTTATCAGTGTTTTGATTAAAACACCTAGTTGCTGCTGCTGGAAGCCAGGTTGATTAGAGCTCTGAGACTGAACCAGCACTGTTAAGTTGTGGGCCGTAAAACTAAAACAAGCTGAAAGGACCTAGAAAGTGTCATAGAGTTGAGGAGCTAGGTGGGTAGTTTGGTAGGTAGAAAGGCTGATAAACAGGCAGGTAGGTAGGTAGTTAGTTAGCTAGATAGGCAGGTGGTAAGACAGGCACATAGTTAGGCATGTAGGTAGACCTCTCTTTATACATCCAAAAAATATGTATAAAGGTAGACAGGCAGGTAGCCTGTCAATCAATGCATTTGGGCCAAATGCTTTGATTGGAGGGGCTTTTTACAGTCCTGAGACAGCCACCAGATATTGTTTCCTTTTTTTGTTGGAGCATTTGATTTATTGATTGATGTAAGGATGTAATGAGAATTTCAACAAAAATGTTTTCGAAGAAGATTACAACTATAAAACTGTGACTCAGTGGTAGAGGAGGTTGTCCTTCAGGCTTCATCCACACTAATACGTCTTTGTTTAAAGCTGGGGTTTTAAAAACAAAAATGATCTCCTTCCACACGGGTATTACAGCAGTGGTTCTCAACTGGTCTGGCTGTGGGACCCACCATCACCCCTTAATGGCACAGCCGCGACCCAAATCGAGGAACATTTTCAACTTCTCAAATGTATTTAATGTAAAGATGGTTCAGTTTGAACCTGAGCTGAACATGTCCTCTGCAGTCATAGTATAGGGAGCTCTCTTGTGCAGAGAAATTGTTCCCGTCAGTCCCCGTCCCACACATGTTTCATGTAAACAAGTAAAACTGCTTTGTTTATTATGTCTGTCGATTCGTCCATTTGTAATGCAAAATGAACTTGCCTAAATTCGAGCTGTGGTCTGTTGTTTGAGGTCATCCGACATGTCTTCAATTTGTCTACTTATCGTGTCATTTGACAGAGGTATAGTTTTCAGTTTATCCCCTGCTGATATTAGGATTACAAGGCATTAATGCCAAATATTGTTAAGGAGTGTGAATAGATGGCACTCCGCTGCATAAAAAATCCCCTTCAAAATAAAAGCACAGGAATTTTTTACCCACTGAAAACGGGTCCGCGACCCACTTTTGGGTCACGACCCACCAGTTGGGAATCACTGCATTACAGCATCATTAGCGAAATGATTTCCGTCCATACTAGCAAGCCTGTAAACAAATATCACATGACTATTCACGTACACTGGGCATGCGGGTGCCGGTGTAAACAGGAATTAGATTGGTTGCTTAGTTACAGAAAATATGAGTATTATAGTACTCTTTAATAATAAAGGCTAGTGCTTGATACTTAAGATCTTCCTCTATATCAGGGGTGGGCAAATATTTTTCCCAAGGGGCCACATGTGAAACAAGCACTGGGCCGGACCAATAGACTGAACTCAATCCTGCTCAGTATTATTCCACATCTTTATAAAAAGCAGTAAATTGTATGGTTTTGATAAGCTGTGAGTGGTAAGAGTAAATATTATGATCAGTGGTGGAATATAACTAAGTATATTCCCTGTGAGGAGAGAAAGCACAAAGATTCCGGGAAAGAAGCAAAGTTAGTAATGTGCATTAGTGGGACATGACTTCATACAGATGGGAGTCTTAGGAGAAAGTCTAATCGTTTTCCTGACCATAATAACAGAACAGCTGCTGTCAGTTCTCTGAGAAACCTCTCTTCATTAATTTCCTGACAGATACTAAGCCTAGATATATGTAATTCTTCTGGCTCACTTACCATGGCTCAATGGGTAGAGAGGGTCGTCCAGCACCCGCAAGGTCCAAGGTTCGATCCTTAGCTGCTACGAGTCCTGTGTCAAGCAAGACACTGAAACCCTAACTGTTCCCCGGGTGCTTCTCAGCAGCCCACTGCTCCCAATAAGCTAGGGATGGTTTAAAGGCAGAATTTACATTTCATGTTCATATCAGAATCAGAACCGTTTATTGCCAAGCAAGTTTTCACCTGCAAGGAATTTGTCGTGGCGGAAGGTACATAACATTCAACAATAAACAACAACATTTAACTATCAAAATAACATAAACTATCAAATAACACTTAACTATCAAATAACATTTAACTATCAAAAACAGTCAGCACAGTGCAGGAAATAGAAACATATTTGAAATGTACAATAAGATATGTAATATAGGATATGGAATAAAGTGCACACAAAAACAGATAACAGGACTGTAAACCAAGTGAAGTGTATGAAATGTTAAAAGTAATGAGTGTGTTTAAATAGAGAGACAGGGATGTGCAGGTGAGAGACCAGAAGGAAAATGTCCTGGGGATGCCAGAGTCAGTGGGCGACCCGGGCTCTGTTAATGAGCCCAACTGCCGTGTGGCGTGAGGTCTTGGTTCTGATGGACCGCAGCCTCCTGCCAGATGGAAGGGGCACAAATAGATCATGTCCAGGGTCGGCAACAATCTATCATGCTCGCTTCAGGGTCCTTGAAGCGAACAGGTCCTGGAGGGACGGCAGATTGCAGCCAATCACCCTCTCAGCAGAGCGAATGTTGCGCCAGACCGTGATGGAGGAGCAGAGGATGGACTCGATGATGGCTCTGTAGAAATGCACCATTATTGTCTTTGGCAGGTTGAATTTCTTTGGCTGCGTCAGGAAGTACATCCTATCATAAGTACATTGTCAAAAAGAGTTGAGATCCCAGGGAAGCTGCCTTAAATGAGGGAATACATGTTCGGTATGTAAATTAGGCTAAAGGGACATAAAGCGTATAATTATAGTTTAAAGGATGAAATCTAACAATCATTTTAAAGCAAGCGTGTATTACATAACGAATGGAAAGTGATTTTAACAAATGTAAACCTGATAATAACAATAATATGTGTATCTGAGGAGAGTGCAGTCTCTGTGTGTAGAAAGTACGGAGAAAGGGGACGTACAACAGATGTTGAACACCCAGACACACGGGCAGGGCTTGATTGAGTAAGCGCCCACACAGGGAAGTTGGGGTGATTTCCTCATGCACACACACACAAAAGTTAGGTACTTTTCGAAGCACATGCACCAAATCAATGATGTCATGTTAATCATGGGCTGAGGGAGGACGTGTTGGGGAAGAGGGGGGAGAGACGGGAGAGGCAGCCCAAAAGTGTTATAAAAGAAGTAACTTGCAAACAGCAAGACGGGAATTCACGACGGGACGCCGACCGAGCCATCCATGGAGAAACACTGGACCTCGTTCTACAGCCGCGTCGGAGGACTTCGTCTCTGTTCACGGAAAGAAGACCGCCGTTCGTGGACAAAGATTGAAAGACGGAGATTTTCCTCCCCCCCTGCTCAACTTTAACAACTGGACAACGAAAGAACCACAGCCACCCTAGAGACTTTGTACTGAGCCTTGAGGATCGCTGAACGGACTTCGTTTGCCAGGAAGGAGCGAAGAGGGTCTGGCCAGACCCTCGCCCCTGACAACTCCAAAAAATAACTTTTCATCGCACCTTTGAAATCCAGCTCCAACCGAGCCGACTCGGCATCGAAACTAATGAGTATAATCTAAGAAGAAAAATTGTGACGAATCGAATCAAGTATGGTATTATTTTTATGTGAGCTATAGCTGAGCGCCTGCTAAATATATCCTGCAATAAATATCTAATCTGCATTTAAAGTAAATTTCTCAAGGGCATTCATTTTGCTGAAGTAGTAAAAGTTCCTCGTGGCTGTAAAAAGTTAAATCTATTGTATGTCTAACAACTGAGATCTGAATGGTTATCCTAGTGACCTATCCACTTAACAATCCCTTACGGTTTTAGATGTAATCCTAGCCGTTAAAACCAAACCTGGCAATTTACCAAGAGCACGGATCTAAAAGAGGAATCTGCCATAACTAACGCGACTGGTAGGAGCGCCCGGGGCCAGGGTGGCCCCTCGGCCGAGTGCGCATTTACCGGAGGAAGCAGGGCAGACGTCAGGAATAACGGTAGTTAGCAGAGCCAGGTGAGTTTCCTCGCAAGAACACCAGCTCGCCAATCTTTTAATAGAGAGCTGAGTCAGTAAGTAGCCCCGTATCGGGCCAGAGAACCCCCGGATCTAACAAACAACATATATCATTATCTATATATATATATATATATATATATATATATTTGTTTTCTTTTGCATGATCATATTACATCTAAGTCAGCTGAATCTGTCACCATCATTTTTACACTGAAAAGATAAGCTTTCAAACTAGTTGACATTCAATAAAAAAAACAAGGTATTTTCAAAATAAATCTGTTTTAATACATACACTAGAAACAACAAAAAGTATTAATATTGTAAAATATTTTACAGCACCAATAAATATATTAATGTGAAAATATACAAAAAATGTGGCTGTACAAACTCAAGACAAAGTGTGTCATTTAAATACAATTAGAATGTTGTCATCATCAGAGGACTGGAGAGGCGTGGGCACAGAGCCAGCAGCCTGTTTCAGTGAACACACTCTCAGGCCTCAAGTTTGAGGGTGGCAGCACAGAAGGTCAGTTCACATGAACAGCAGTGGTACAGCTGGCACTTCTAGAAACACAGGTAGGATTCATGAAACAAAATGTGTCACTATACTGTGGAAAAAGTCAGAATCACTGACTTTGAGTCTGGACCCGTCTTCTGACCATTCCTGACAATATTGTACAGAGTCTCACAGGTAGTATATTTAGGAATTCATACCTTTAATACTATAATAATTTGTATGAACAAATTAGTCATATTTTACTTCAAATAAATGATCATTCCATCATCCGTCAACATTCCTTGTGAAAAACAGTTTACATTAGGTGTTTCAGCACAGCTGAAATAAACAGTGGACAATGAAAGCATGGATTTGTGAAGTATATGTATTTACGGTTTTAGCACAAGTTATTATTTCAAGGGCATAAATGACTAATTCTTGCACCAGAGTATCTCAACACCTGCCAGGCTCTGTGAGATAAATGTCAGAACTGAATTATTTTTTCTCATGGTCCAAATTGTTGAGATTTAGTAGCATGCAGACAAACTGTATCACATGATCAGCTGATGTGAACACATAGCTCATATTTGAAATAATATCATCATATTCAGTAGCACATACCTATTAATTCCTAAAAATGTATCCCTTACAATTTTACTGAACTTTATATCCTATTTTGTCTCTATAATGGCTCATCAATGAGTAAGGTATTTTTCTCATATGGTAACAGTTTAGCATCAAAGGAAATGTTTGATTTGTGGTAAGTGGCTGTATCCAACTGAACCACACAAGTGTAATACTTGGGAATGAGGAGGTAATGTTAGAGTCAGAGAGAAACCGGTGCCATTTTACCACTGTCAGACTAGAGGCCTCAGTCGGATTAGAAAGTCTTCGCTAAATTAGGTCCGAGCTGAGCAGCAGCAACGAGACTCCTTCAGTCCTCCATATGACATGCCTTTGGGCCAACAAGTGCAAAACCATATGTCCCTCGCCCCAGTCCAAAATGAAAAACACCTGTGTTGGCGCATCAT